>VZDJ01007755.1:25801674-25857054 GCA_008694505.1 Cyanoderma ruficeps | reverse complement strand
CAAGCAATCAAAAAAAAAAAAAAGCCTTCGAAATGCTCTATTAAATAAGGTATAGTGGTCACAAAGACAATGGAAAGACAATAAAAATTGCAAATTTTTCCTGCCAACAGGAGATATTAATATAATTAATAATTAGGCTTTTAGTATAGAAGGAAAGACTTTTTCAGAAAGAAATGATGACATTTAAAAAACAAGAATCAGATCTAGATTATTCACTGTATTTTGAAACACTGCATCTCTACTTTTGATTTACTACTCACAGTTTCTTACTTGTTAAAATGTGTTTGGTTTTAATGTTACTGTTTCTCTATTGCTTTCTCTGTCCTATGCATTTGAAAATGTGCTCTTTAATACCTCAATAATAGTGCTCATGGATGGTAATGAAGCTGCTTCCTTGGAAAATGTGCTCTCTATTTTCTATTTGAGTGGCAAAGAAGAATTAATTCAGTGGGAAAGGTTAGTGGTGCATTTGGAAATTGCCATTATTTTATATCTTAATAAAACAGGTGGAATGGAAATTCCTTCTTTAATATTGTCTCCAATTAAAATTCTTTGTAATTTGTTTGATTAAATTTACATACACAGGCAATGTGTGCATCCTTGGGCCCATTGCCATAATTTTAATAATTAAATAACTTCTGTTGGCTTTAGAGAGTGTATTTGGATTCTCTTTTTATTTTATATTCTTTCTTTTCCCACTTAATCCTATAGAAGTTTGCTTCAATTCTTACTGTTCGCTGTTTTCAAAAAGGAGCAATCCCAGAGAAGACATGATATCCATGGAACAGAGATATCCATCTGAAGACATGATATCCATCTGATGTACAGGGAGTAAAGAACTCAAACAATATATCAACAGCAGGAAATCTATTGCTATAAAAAGGCTCTGCAGCCCAGTTTCAGGGGCAAAAAACCATTTACTGAAAAGGACAGGTGTTACTGGAATACAGGCTGCAGCACACATCTCCTTTGCCAAGAAAATCATTGTTTTTTAAGTGCAAGGAATTTCTCTGGTGTGTATTGCATTGAGGATTCCAGAGAATGTCTGAAGAGTTCCATCCCCCTGATTTTCATGGTAAGGTCCCTGCGAATATCTAATGCAGCATATCCAGTTTTTTAATGCTTGTCTTCTTATACCATAATTATTACTTATTATTGGTTCTAGTCTAGATTCTCATTGGTTGCAGCATAGTAGATGATTAAGCCATAAAATAGGTATGAATTACCATATGTCTTGACCTTCTGTGAAGCTGTGGGATATTTTAATCATGACATCTATTTTATCTCCATTAATCTAAAATTTGAATACAATTGTCATATATACAGAAGTCAGCACATAAAGGTTTAAATTACCTGTAAAGAAATGCATCACAAGGAGTTGAGGAGATAGGATGCAATTGTAATGAAGAGAGTTACAATAATCTGGCAAATCAAAGTGATTGCTTCATAAGTTAAAAAATAAAACCTAACTGTGTGGAACACTGAGACATCTCACAGCTCAGCAGCCTCCTGCACACGCAGGGGCTCATCCCACTGGCTTTGGTATTCCATCTCCTCAAGGAGGGTGTTTCCAAACTTCCATCACTTATCAATACTCACACAAAATTATTAGTTGTAAATATCTTTTCTCCAGTATTAGATCATTCAGAAGCCTTCCTGTCAGCCTTTGGAGATCCTTTCACTAAATGTGGGATAAAAACTCTGTCATTATTATTAGCAGTGCTAATTATACATCAGTAAATAATAATAAAGGTACCGATGCACTGATACCTCATATTAGCCATATACTTTCCTATTATCTTATAAAATGCTTTCTAGTCTCACAGACTGTTAGACTTTATTAAGACATCATGAATAGAATGTGAAACTTGAGCAGTCAGAACTGCTTCCTAAGCACCAACTACAAGAACCTCAACTCCTTTGATTAAAAACTGTATACTGAAATAAATAATTATAATATAGGAATTATTAAACCTCAGAGCACAAAGATTGACAGCTGTGCCACATAAATCCCTCTTTCTTTCCTCCCCCTCATCATTTTGGCACAGTTTCTTTAACAGTATAGTAATACTGTAGTAATACTGCCTTAGGACAGGGTTGATTTGTTATTTACCTGACATATCAAAATTAGTCAAAATTTTAATTTTTCTTTGGAACAAGCCAGACTGTCCACTAAAGAGGTGTTTTTCATCATACTTTAAAAAATCATCTGCATTACCATAATGTTCTCAAGAAACAGGTTTTCAGTGATTGGAGCAGTACAGACATTATAATTATAAAAAATCTAGTTAATTTTCTTTTTCATCAAAAAACCTTTTTTTTTTTTAATTCTATATGAAAACTAAGAGGACTTTAAAAACAAAGATTGGTAACATAAAAATTATGAAAAAAATCATCTTAACTTAAACCAAAGAAACATTTCTTTGATTACACTAAAAATTCTTCCAGTTTCTGTTTTATTTTTTTAGCAAAATACATTTAATGATTCAAAGTGATTTTTAAGGGGAAAAAAAAAAGTATTGATATGGAGCATTAATCATTTCTCTTTTCTTACTGCAGTTGAAAACACTAGGACTGTCTCCTGACAAGGCATTAATTGATACTGTAACAGTTGGATGGATCAAAGACCTTGGCCCTCTCTCTTAAATTTTGTCTTTACTGCTTTTGGAATAAAAATGCCCTCTTAACTTCTTATATCTTCTTTTCTAATCTTTAGTGGTTTAAGAACCCGTCTAACTCTTAAAATTATGGATTCTGATCTTTGTTTTTCCCCTTGTTTTCCTTTCCCTCAATATGTTCCATTTTCCTTCTCTGAGTTTGTCTAATCTTTCATCTACAGCCATAGTGTTTTGCGAAACTTTCCATAGCAAAGCAAAATGGGACCAGATATGCAAATATTTTCACACATATGTATAATATACATGTACATAGTATATATACACATAAAATATGTCAGTTACAGGCCACCATCTTAATATCCTCCATCTCCACTTTTGGAAGTGAGGTATTGTAAAGTTTTTTTTTATGTCCAATGACATTCTTGAACATTAAAGGTTTCTTCCCTTTTTTATGCAGTGCCTGACCTGTTTTGCATTCCATGTAAGGTTCAAGGCAGTAAGTTACACCACTCATATTAAGTCAGATTATATATATACCAGGATTTTTTACAGCATTCATCTTGTTCCATTGCAGGCTGCATCCATGGAATTTGACTGAATTACTGCTGATTGCGGAAGTTCAGAATAAGAACAAACTCTAACCTATGCATCTTGCTTTGAAAAAAGGAATTAATTCTTCATTGTTTAATTATATTTATTTCCTATAAGCCTTACATTAATTTATATCCTATAAGCATTACATTAAATTTCATGTTTGATTTTCATTATATGATCAGCAATTTATTTCCGACAGCATTTTAACTAAGTATAGGGTTTTGATTCATTTTTGTTCATGGTTTTATAACAGTTTACCACTATAAACAGAAAGGTGGAAGTCTTACTTCACTTCATATTTTACAAGCGGTTTATAGAACTATCAGTCAACTACTAAACTCTAATTGCTTTTCACACAGTGTACACAAGTCTTTATCAAATAGTTATAAAGATACTTATATTTTCTTCTGACACCTACTTCTCATCAGCAAAACATGCTATATAATCAAGATCACTTTTTTGGTTTTTGCAAACCACTAGGGAAAACACAATTTTCATATCCAACCCTACAAATATTTATGCAAAAAATCGTGAAACTAGTCACAGGAAGAAGTAAAAAATGGTCATAAATATTTTGAAAGTGTTCAGGTGGAAATATTCATACAGACTGCAGACCTTAAAATATAATACTTCTTTTCTTTATCCCTAAAAAAATGAGTTTAAGGAGTTTGATGTTAGAGGTCTTGATCACCACTTTTGTTTTACCTCAAGTGGCTCCATTGGGTAATGACCTATTTTCACCTATTTTCCTATTTTTTCAGGGAAAAATACAGTGAATATTCCATGATGTGCCACAGGGTTACTGAGCGGTGAACAATCCTGAAAACTTACTACTGCATAAGACAAATGTGTTTTTCAGCTTTAGAAAGTAAAAAATACGTGGAATTTAACTCAGTTCTGTTCTACAAGATCCTGTGAACTGAGGTCTTGGGAAGATTTAAGTTCTTATCTCAGTGCAGCCACTTCTATTTCAATAATATATTGTGAGTTTCATTCCATACACATCTCAAAGATATGCCTATAAATATAAAGTAACTAATATTATTTTTGTGTTTTCAGAGAGAGATAATGTAAATTGTTCTATAGTTCTTAAAAAATATATTTTTTAAATATTAATCTTTTCTCATTTTCCAAATATCTAATTTTAACTGTAAGTATTTTCCATTTTCTGATTATTTTATTCTGCAGGTTCTAGATATTTCTGTCTAGTTATATTCTTGGGGTTTAGTTTTAAATTCTAGAATTAATCACCCATATTTTTCTAAAGTCAGAAATTTTCTACATAACTGATGACTTTCTATATATTTCCTTTGGGCTGATATCTAACTTCATTTTTCTTACTCTTTATCGTGTCTTAAGACGCCCTAAGAAAAAAAAGAACAAAACAAAAAAGAAAGAAAAAATATTTTTATAACATTATATATAATCTTTTCAGAGATGCCATTTGATGTAAAGTTAAAACATTCATACTTTGATTTAGTGACCATCATGTCTAAATACTCTATTGATAGATTATGAAGTACAGAACATGAACTTGAATTGGAGTCAATATTTGTCTAACTAATCTACACAATTGTATTGAATATGTCTGTGTAGTTCTTGGTTTAATAAACTAGTTTAAAAAAAAAAGGAATCTTTTACTATTTCCCTTCTGTCTCAAACATCCATCCTACTCTCACTTCAAAAAGATAACTTGATTCTTAAAGCTGTACCTTTTAATGACCATTTGATTGAATTATATTTTCAATGTTTTTGACAATTATATATTCATTCATTTAGAGCAAAGATAAAAAATTAATTATCTGAGGGTTTTATTTTATAGTAATTCTGCAGAATGCAACAGGGAAAATACTCCTATGAAAAGCTGTACAATATATTTAAATCATAAGTCCAAAAGGCTACCCCAGTTTTTACATTATCCCGTACAGACTGAGGCTTACATTATCTCTGAATGGCAATACCTTGGTATTACTCTGCTGATACTTGTGTTTCCAAAGATGATGGTGTAAGGTCAGCAACTACTTTGATTATTATAATTCAGAAGAATGATTTCTGCAACCTGCAACATATTATATATGCCTGATGGACTTGTGGTACTCTTTTGTTTGTTTTTGAATTAGAAGCCTAATTCTTCATTTAGGTGTTACATAAAGTTCTTGGGTTTTCAAAACATGCTAAGCAATTTTTTGTTTCCTAAAAGACACTCCATTATTCTAGAATTGAAGATGATGCTTTCTTGCACAAGACACGCTAAACATTTCCCACCCAACTTGTAAACTCTGCTATTAAATCCTGCAGTAAATGTCTAGTTTGTTTTTAGCTATGTGTCAAGGTTTAGCCCCAGCTGACAGCTCAATCCAACAGAGCTGCTCTCTCATGTCCCCAGCCCCGGTGGGACCAGGGAAAGACTCAGAAAAGGGCAAGTGACAAAACTCATGAGTTGGGATAAAAATAGGTTAATAGGAAAACCAAAAGCCATGCCTCAAAGTAAAAGAAAGAATTCATTCAGCACTTCCCATGAACAGGCAGGTGTTCAGCCATTCCCAGAGCTCCATCATCCGTAACAGTGACTTGGGAAGACAAACACCAACACTCTGAACAACCCACACTTTGTACTTCTTTCCCCTGTTTTATATGCTGAGTGTGTTGTCATATGGCATGAAATGTCACTTTGGCCATTTGGGATCTGCTGTGTTCCTTCCCAGCTCCTTGCACCCCCAGCCTCCTCACTGGTGGGGTGCACCAAGGAGCAGGAAAGACCATGACACTGCTTGAGCTCAGCAATAATGAAAAGGTCTCTGTATTATCAACACTGTTTCCAGCACAAATCAAAAACACAGAACCATACCAGCTACTGTGAAGAAAGTTACCTGCTGAAAAAAACCCAAACAAATAAACAAAAATCCACAACCAAGCAGCAGCAACAACAAAACACTATGTATGCTAAAGAATATATTATCCTACTCCATCTGCTTTTTCTCCTTTTTCCTTAAGCAGTTTGACTTACACCGTGGGCTTGCACCATGAAAAGGAGATTGCTGCAGTACAGAGAGAAGCCTGTAGAAATGAAGAAGACAGAGAGCAGACAAGTCTATACATACACAGACTCAATCTATCATACCTCCTCAGCATTCCACCGAATTCAAATGGTTAGCACTATAACTTTACTGCATGTGCTCATATTTTCTTTCTAATTAAGTTCAGAACAAAAAAAAATTATAGCTAAAAATCAGATTAACAAAGGGAACATATATCACTCAGAAGACAATTTGTACATCTTTTTATAAACAGAAGCCTGAGGAAAAGCTGTTTAAGACAGAAGTTTTTACTCTGGCTTCTTTTTTTACTCTGACTTCTTGTGTTATCTAAGTACTAGATAGCTGCTGAAAATCACATGCAGTTAAATGTCATTTTATTTGAAAAATATCATATCAATGTTCTTTTATGTTCTTTCTAAATATTCTCAGAATAATATAAAGATAGTAGTAAAAAGTAAATCTCTGGAATAGCTCTACATGAGCCCATAGAAGGAATAAATTCCTACATTCTAAGGAATATAATCACATCAGGACAGACCTCTTCATGACCTATTTTATACTATAAGCAAGCTAGAGCTGATCCTTTGTTGAACCACCTGAACTTGTGATCCATTGTTGAAATCATCAAACCTTCTGGAGCTAAGACTGACTTACTTCAAAGACTTACAAGATTTTATTTACCTTATCCAGCAATTTATTTCATAATGGTTGGTAAAGAAACTCCATGAAGCTAACGAGGCCACATTCTATTTTATATCTTTTCCGAGTAGTTGATTTATTTCTTACTATTATTTTCATTTTTTCTTACGTAAGGTTTGGTTTGGTTGTTTTTTGGAGGGAGAGTGGGGCTTTTTTTTTGGGGGGGGTGCCGTTAATGAACAGGAAAACCCGGCACTAGCAATAGTTCCACTCTTTATGTTTCAGATCCTGAAGTATTTCAGATTATTTTATTTTGGCCTGTAAGGCTTGGGGATGCTACCAGAAATCTCCTTTCTCCTATTTTTGGGGTTTGCTTCATATATAAAATTTGAGTGTGGGACTATCTATTTTTCCTTTTCATTTCTTCCTCCTGTTCTGTTGTCTCCATGCACTGTTTTATACAAGTACTTGCTTTTCCAGCTGGTATTGTAAACATCACCATCCTGCACATGTTGAAAAATGAGCAGCCTGCTCATCCAATTTTATAACTCAGAGTAGCAGAAGCAGATTGGCGATGTTTTTTGACATGCAGAGCATACATTACTGCAAGATGTCATATTTCCCCAAAGGGGTACTCAGAATGTCAAGAAACTTGGACCAGACACAACAAGATCATAAACATGCTACAGCAAACACACCAGGATATTTGTATAGGATTATCATTAGGTATTAGATGAATACTGTTTCATCACGTGCTCCCTGTGGAATAGGATTTGATGGTTCCTTACTTGTGATAATATGAACTATATTGCCATTTTAATACCACTGTTTTGGCAAAGGTATTTCAAAAAATAAGTAGTACTTTTCTTTTTTACATAGTTTAGAATTCTAAAAAAACTTAGTTAAGAAAATAAATCTGAATTAATTTGATATGGAAAAATAGCAATTTTTATTTATAACCATCTGAATACAAAAAGTTATTACCTTATACATGTCTTTTAAGTACAAATTTTAAAATTTGTTAATTTAAAAACACAGGCTAAGAAAAAAAAATCTCATTTCAATTTGATTCAAATGTCTTTTTACCAAAAAAATAGTAGAACAACATATAATGAAGAGCTTTATGTTTTACTTAAGCCACAACCTTATTAATTCTACTGGGAACTATTTGCAATAATTTACACAGTACAAATCATGGTTCCTACTTTAATGCTTCTGATCTTGTGGACAGTTTCAATTCTAATAAATCCCCATCCAGAGAAACTCAGAAAAGGAAGAGAGAACCTGCTGCGAGCCAAGGCTACAATATTTTGATCACACAGCTGGTCTCCACCTACTGTGACCCATAATCCAACCCTGAAAAAAGGATAAAACTGAACAATTTAGCAGATATAAACCACTGATTTACCTTCTGCAGGTGGAGATTTTATATCACTTTATGATTTCACACGTCACCACTGATAACCCAAACTTAACAGGCCCCTATTTCCATGTGAAATAACCAAATTAACCCCGAACAAATTATATCCTGACTTACTGTGAGATTTTTAACAATACGTGTCTGTAGAGAGTACTGTCATGAACTGACAGACCTCTCCTCTTGTAAAACCCTCCCTGTGAAAAGGCAAACTCATGGTACCAGCAGGCACCATAGAAGAAAATCTGTACTGCAGCAGCTTTGCACAGCATAGTCATTCCCAACTCCTGCAGTTCCTGTCCTCTCTAAGTTTGTGCATGCAAAAGTTGAGGGTGCTATTGTTACACCTGGCTTCCCACTGCTGGTTTTTGCACTCTCTGGACCGAATACAGCCTTCTCTTCCCATGCCATATGCAGAAACCTCTGCTTCAGGAGCCATGATGTCACAGATTGTATTATCACATCGTGTAAGGAGTTGGTCTGGCCCTAAACAGAAATCAGTAAATTTCCCCATGCCTCAGATATCCACCTAAATTGTGCAGGAAGTGAGTGGTTTATACTAAGACTAAAAAAATCAATTTGCAAAAAACAAGTGTAACTGTGATAGATAACTTGCATTATCAACTTCCAGCACCAGCTCACTATTTTTTCTCATTTCACAGCTTGAGCCAAATATAATGTAAAGTGTATCATAGAATGGCAGAAACATTAAGGTGGGAAAAGACCTCCAAGATAACTGAGGCCCACCTTTGCCCTAACACCAACATGTTAACTAAACCATACTGGCATGGTGTACCACGTCATTTCTTGAACAGTTCCAAGGATGGTGATTCAACCACTCCCCTGGGCAACCCATTCTGATTCTTGATTTCCCTTTCAGTAAAGAAATTCTTCCTGATGTGTAACCAGAACCTTCCCTGACATAGCTATTTCTGGGCTTATCTTGAGCTCCTATTGTGGTGACTTATTTTATGGGAAGTTCCCGCTGTGGTTTTGACAGTGCTTTGAGAATGCCAGTTGCGGTCTTTAGGTTCCTTCACATGGGAACATCCTCCAGAATCCTCAAATGGAGGGCAGATCTGTCTTATTCCTTAAAGCTCATCCATCCAGCCCTCAATTTACAAAAGCCAAAAGGAAGAATTATGTTTTTTTAGGAAAATGTCCAGCCTGTCATCTTATTTCCCTGATGTAGCATGAGTTTTTTATGAGATACAAAAAGCTCTCTGGGAGTTTTCATGTACCTAAGCCAGCTTTGCTCTGCTCTTTGCACCAACTGGTTCCCCATGTGAAGCCCTTCCTCATGCTCAGCCAAGTGTTCATTGAAAAGCAGAAATGTTGGAGGAAAAACAGGGCCAAGATGAAAATAAACTTCTAAGAAACTTCTGCTTCTCCAGCCACACACTGCCCTGCTAACCCCTACAGGGAAAAAAATTATGGTGGTGTTGGGGAAGATGAAAGTTTAACAGAAAAGTCTTACAGATATGAATGCTTAGCAGAAGACTCTCTGAATGTAAAGCCTGTAAATGAAATAGAAATGAAAACAAGTTTTGATATAGAAGGATAAATGATGTCTGAAGTTAGAATTGCTGAGCCGGTTGTTACTGGACAACTAAGAAAGCAAAAGTTGAGTTGGAAAGAAGTTTTAGGGCTAGGGCAAAGGATATGTTGACCACAAACAAAGATGCTTTTACCAAGCAGAAATAAGCCTCAAGGAAAGCAGAAGATACCATAGGCAAACAGAAACATGTTTTTACCAAGCAGAAAAAAGGTCTAAGAATTTTCTACTGCAAGGAAACAGAAAAATAAATTTAAGCTTAAACTGTAACATACTAACTCGATGTGATTGGATAGTACTGACCATAATATGGTAATGATAATAGTTATGATAAGCTGGAGGTAATGGTAAAGGTATTGTGTATGATGCTGATTTTTTTATGCATTAAGATGTTCAGCAAAAAAAACCTATATATTGCATTGCAACCAAAACTAACTTGGCTTCAGGCATGCCTAAGCTGTAGCTGGCAGCTTTAGGCGTGGCTCTGTCACCCAAGACCCAGGAATGTTGTAACACCTTCTATACAGTAAACAGCATTTTGAAGGGCCGCCACATCTCTCATTCAGGCTCTTACAGGTGGGAGGAGAAAATCTCATTCTTTATGTCTGACATTGTTAGCTGGCCATTTTTGTTTCTCTTCAATGCATTCCCCTGTGGTTATCATGGGACAATTTCAGCAATAATCATAAGCAGTAGTCATTCTTAACCCAGTTGCTTGAGTAAGGTTTTTGGGATAAGGACCTCACAAAGCCATAGAACTTCATGGAATCACACCACAGGGGATACCATTATATATGGGGATACTTCAGCTAGGGAGAACAGGATAAACCTGTCACAGATTTGCACAATGTTCTGAGGTGGAAGGGACCCACGAGGGTCGAATGGTCCATAGCGGGGCTCAAACCCACAACTTTGTGTTAGTAGCAGCAACCAGCTGAACTTATCTCAGTGGCCTCCCACTGTGCATGAGGACCAAAGGCTTAGCTAGGTCTCACAGGTCTCACTCCTACCAAGGCAGTCTTTGTAAGTACTTGTTTCACTGTCCTCAGATCATGAAGCCTTTAAAGGAGATACTTACTTTTC
Source organism: Cyanoderma ruficeps (assembly GCA_008694505.1). NCBI lineage: Eukaryota > Metazoa > Chordata > Aves > Passeriformes > Timaliidae > Cyanoderma > Cyanoderma ruficeps. The sequence continues at coordinate 25,846,110 of VZDJ01007755.1, read as the reverse complement.
TCTACTTCTGACAGAGACCTATGAGACTTTGATCGAATACTCAGAATGCCTGACAATTGAAAACTTAAAAATATTTCATGTATCTGATTTGAAATAATTGAGACTATCAAAGAAAGGCAAGCATGTACTTGTAATGATAAAACACAGTAAATGCAGGATGGACTACTGCCACCTCTTGGTTATCTATATTTTAAAGTACTAAAAACAATAGTAAGAGCTGTCAAGACTACTGTTCAACATAACTAGCCCTTCCAAATATTATTTGTGGTGATATCAAACGAGGAAATGGGTAGTGTTTCAGCAAAAAGAACAGATGTGTAACATGGTGAGACAGAATAACAGTAGTGTAATGAGCTGGCTGCAACATCTCCATGAAAATCTGAGTAGCTGAACCAATCACATCTGAACTTATATGAAACCAGCACCTGGAGAAATTAGGAATTTTTTTCATAGAAGCTACTTTCATTTTCTCAGATTCTCCAAGTAGCTTCCGACCATTTTTCAGATGTCTTTTGATGATTACAAACCTTAGAAACCTAGAAGTCTAGTTTTATGGCCACATTTTTATTCACAAAATGTAAAGCTGTATGTGAAAAATGGTCATTGAGTGGCTCAGTATTTTATTCTTCTCTGATTAAGTCACACTTAAAAACATCACTATTCAATCTGAACACACAAGCAAATGCCTGACTAATGTAGGTTAGATGCAAGCTATTAAAATGCAAGCCAAAGACTCTCAATATTTCATGTACTCAATAGGTCACCAGGGAATAGAAGTCTGCAGTATTTTCCATATATTAGAACTTTACAGAGCAAGAAGAATAACAAGTAAGTCACAAAATGCTGTTATCAATATATTCATTTCACCTAAAAAGGTACCAGAGATCTGTACAGGAGAGATACATTTAAAATATCATTTTACAATTAGCAATATTGACTGCAAAAGACTGATACTCAAATACTAACATAAGCACTGTTTAGGTTATTTCCTTTTGTCCCTCATCAAAACATTTCACAAAGTACATTTAACATTTTTTTCACTTCATTTAAAAAAAAACTGAAAGGTAATTCCAGCTTCTTACAATTACAAACCAAAATATTTTGGATGTGTAAACACAAATATTTAAGGAAAAGCTAGATCCTTTCCTATGGCTGATGCAAATAATGAATGTACTCATTTTTTTTCTCTGTTAGTTTTTCAGTCAAAATCTGAAAACCAAACAAGATGGAGGGGCAAAGAACATAGATGCTCCAGGAGGAAAACCTATATTAATGCCTTTTTTTTTTTTTAATTTATAAAAATGTTTCAATCATTTACTGGTACTTGTTGCAATTCATAAAGAGTCATAGGTCTGGAATTGCAAGGGACCTAAGTAAATAATAGGAATGCAGTCAGACATTGCTCATTGTATCCTTTTCTGGAATTTTTTGAAACAACTAGTTTGATTCAAGAACTAAACTTCCACCAGGTTTCTCTTGTGAATAGGTAAAGGCTATTCTAACATGAAATGATTTTCACTTTTTATTATAAAATATTAAGATAATATAAGATAATATAAAGATACTATTAATAGTTCAAATGTCTTGTAGAGGAAGTCCTGTTTACTTTTAGGAGCTGGAAGAATCTAATAGAGTATCAGGGCATATATGACTCTCTGTAGGGAATGTCTGTGAATTTTAAGTCAAGAGGCCTGTGGGAATGGCTCATATTCAAACAGTACCAGAAGCTTCTCATACTGCACTGCATGCAGTGGACATCCACAATGATGTCAGATACACAAATTATTGTGAATATATCCAAACTTATCAGTTAATGGCATACTTCTTATGAGGCTTAGCGGGAAGAAGAAAAAAGGAAAAAAAAAAAAGGGGGAGAGAGCAAGAGAGAAAGTAAAACAGAGGAAAGTATTAACCTCTTCCAAGTGTTCAGCTTGGAAGAGAAGTGGCAGAAACCTTCAGATGCATGTAATCCCAGACACCCTTCCCAGTCCAGCAGACAATTCCTCCAGCACACTTTTTGCTTAAAGCTATACATTTCTTCAGCAGGACCCACTTTGTAAATATCTGATGTAGGGTAATGATTGTTAAATATATAGAGAACCCTCCCTGGAGAAGGGTCCTGGAAGAAACTGCAGCCCATGGAGTGAAGCTCACACAGGAGCAGGTTTTCTGGCAGGAATTATGGCTCTTGGGGGACCCAAACAGTAGCAGTCCATTCATAAGGACTGCACCCCATGGAAAGCAGAAAGAAGAGGAGAAGGAAGAGGAGGAGGAGCAGCAGGAGGAGGAAACACAAGTTTTCCAGATCATTTTGCAAATGTATTATAGTAGGAAAAACATTCTGAAACAGCTGTACAGTCCCTAAAGTTATGCTAAACAGACCATGGAGCAATCAGACAAGATTTTTAATGTTTTATGTAAAAAAGGGTAGTCCTTGAAACATCAGTGGGGAAATCCAACTGGAACCTCTGGGTATTAAACTGGTAGTGGTTTGTAATTGTACAACATGCTTTACACTCCTGAGCCAGATGATCTTAATTACCTATTTCCTCCTTTTAATTTTTGTCTTTGCCCTTACAGAACCTGACATAAAAAATTATTCTGCTTCTTCATCACTGCTTTTTGAAGAAAATTCCAGCAAAAAGAAAGTCTCCAACCCATTATACAGATAATATTGTTTTCTAAAAAATTCAGAAAAAATCCTATATGAATGAGATGCAGTTTTCTTACAGTCCTTTTGACATTTGTCTTTGTATTTTTTAAGACACTCATTTAATGTTTCTTTTTTTTCTTCCTGAGAGATGATGACCAAGCTTGTGCTGTCACCTAAAATCTCTGGTCATTGCCACTTGCTTCTCACTTTAGTCATTGCCACTTTCCTGCTACTATGATCTTTGTTTATTTCCTTTCTTAATTTTCATGTTTCAAGTAACAGTGTTACTTGAAAGTGAAGATGTGGATTCTTTTGGGATGCGCCGAGGTGCCTCACTTCCAGATGGTGATGTTTTATCTTCTGTACTTGCTGACTGCACATGACTCCATTCATTATTTCTCTTTCCTGTTACCTAGTGAGAAACTGTGTGATGAACTGAGTCACTAAATGAAGCAGACCGAAAGACATCCCCAAAGAAAGGATTTCCAGAGAGCCAGCCAAGCTTTAATGTCATGACTAGAGACCGAACTGATAAAAGAGAAAATAAAAATATCAAAATAGCAGTAGGAAAAAAACAAACTTTCAAATATGCTTAAAGATTAGACATTCATTTAAATGAGTTCACACATAAAGGTTCCTGTGTTTCCTTTCTATTAGTGGACCTATTGCATAAACTGAAAAAAAGATTAGACACTGAAATTGATTGTAGCTTTTAGAAAAGATTATTCATAATGAACTTTTTTATGCCTTTTGATATATATTAAGATGTTTTCACAATAACTTATTTCTGTACTATGCAATACTGTAAATCCTAAATAATTTTGTGGGAAAGTATTCAAAAATTAAATGCCATTGTTCATGTTTTCTGGCAGACACCAGTTATTCATACTGCTGAAATCCTAAGGATCATGTTCATTTTTTAGTCAAACACATCTCTAGTGAAAAATAAACTGAAATAAATTCTTATTCTGGTTTTAAAATTGGTTTTATGAGAAAGAAACAAAAAAATCATCGAAATAGAAAGAAATACAAATTTTCATATTACAGAAATTATAAAACAGGTCCATTATTTTTCAGTACTTTTCATCATATTATAAATAATTAAAATGTTTGAATTGACAAAATCCTGGTTTTAATGACAAAAATATAGATCACATCTGTGATTTTAAGTAAAAGCAGCAAGAGATTCTCATTCTTTCCATTTTTAGAAAGGAAAACTTTTTTTAACAGCTGGCAGGCAATTGGCGCTAAGACTAAAGACTCCAGAAGCTGTTTCTGAATTTTATTTCTCATTATCTATTCTGATTTGAAGCAAATCACCTTAAACTCTCAAAAGAAGCAGCTACAGTTCATCCACACAGTACAATAAGTAGTTCATTTGTTCACTCCTGCTCATTCTCCCCTTTGGACAGGATAAATACGATAACTGCATTAAAAATATCCATATGTAATAAATAATAAAAACCCTTTATTTAGTCAAACAGATAACAATACTATGCATAAAAGTGAGTGCAATGTGTTGCTTTCTATAATTGTTGCTTTGAACTTTATGATCAAGTAATTTTGGTGTAGTATTGTCCCTTTGTCTTGTGTAAGTACTTGATGTTGCTACTTAAGAAGATTACAAAATCATATTGCAATCTAGATCACTGTTAACTTTAAATATGGACAGAAAATTATTTCAGGATACCAATGAATTTTAAATACCATGCAATATCCCTATACTGTTAATATCTGATTTTGACTAGCTAAGGAAAGATTAGTTCATATATTTTAAATTCATGTAATTTAATTAATATCTTTTTTTAAAGAGTCTGACAGAACAAAATCAAACAAGGCTAAATCCAGAGTCACACAAATCAGAAGGACAAAACTCCTTAAATTCTTTTCTGGCCAACTACCCATTTCTGTCATAAGAAGTATTTTTTCACTTATATGCCATCTTTTCGTTCTACTCACAAATATTAACACACTGAAACCTTAGTTATAAAAGACTAAGTATTTAAAAACACTTTGTGACTCATGCTAATACATAAAGCTATTATATTCTGTCCTATTCAATTATACATGTTTGATCCATGGACAACCTGTCTAGCTGCTGTCTTTCATACCAAGAAACTTCTGTCTTGGAAAAATTCCAACAGATTTAATAATTTGAAGAATAACTATTATCCCATCAGTTTGAATTAAAAAAAGTAATTCTTCTCTTTTTCTAGTGATATTATTGGTTTTCTGTATTGTTTATCTTTATTTACCTCTAGAGTTGGATGGATACCACCAATAATTGAAATATTTTCTTCCTGTGTTACAGACATGGCAGAAGCTGATTTAGGGAAAGAATTTTTGTATGAAAACAACAGCCAGACAGAAGATAGGCAGATGGTTATCTAGAAAGTTAAGTGTTTTTCCTGTTGCATATAAAGTGTAAAGACTAACATTGTAAACTGAAGTAATAAAGTGCATAATATGGTTGTTACTGAACAGATGAAAAGCATTTCTTTAACAGTCAGAATCAAGTTTGTTCGTACCATCTAAACATATCTGTTGGTTTTCTCCATAGTGTGCATTCAGAGATTTCTTGCATGTAACACAGTAGATAAAACACAAGAAGACAATTTTACCTTACTTTCTCATAGTGCAAGTTTGTTGCAGGACTCACCTAGGCCTTCACACGGGTGTATAGGTTTGTGCTTGGTTTCCTTTTCAGGGCTTGGGAGGAGCTATCATATTACCAGCAGTGTCAATTCTAAACCAACCAACTGGAATTCAAAAGAGATTAAACAAAGTAGGGCTTTAAAAGCACCAGAAAGGGTGCAGAAACTATCCATTTCTGCTTTTCACAAATTTGTTTGTGGATCCAGTCATGCACACCGCAGCAGCCCTGCTTGTGAGACATGAGAGCACTAGTAACACCAACTATTTATCTAGAGTGTATTAGTGATTCTGTCAAACCTCAGCAAGTCATAGTGCTATTGGTGGTCTGGATGAATGTTACTCCTTGCTCATATCCAGGGACGTTCTGCCACCTGCCAGCTGAAAACACATGGCGTGTGGCAACAGAAGTCTCTGAATTCATTCATTATATGACACTGATAGCAGAAAAAGTGGACAAACACTCAGGTTTGAGATTTCTGCAATATTAATATTGACTGATATTAAAATTGAGCTGTTTAGAATTTTTGCTGTAGTTTTTGTGGAGTCTCACAAAAACATACCATCTTGGAGAAAAGAAGATTTCTTTTTAATGGACATGATACAAGCTGGCAGCATCTTCTGGCTGTTTTGACCATCATTCTTTGTTTCTCTTTTCTTTCTAAGACGTCGTCTATAAAGGAAAAAATGTTATTGGCTTGTATTAAGGTACAATTCTTAATTAATCACTTCCTTTACAATCAAGAGGTTTTTGTAAAGAAACACAGGACTGTGCCCTCAGGTTAGCCATCCACTGTATTTCTACTCCCTCTGCACAGATAAAAATGACTGTCTAAGGTGTATGTCAGAACAGGTTGCTGACCTCTGTGTTGGACATTCTTGAAAAACACAATTGAGGCTATTGAATTCATGCATACTATTCATGTACAGGATAGTGAATCAAGTTCTTAATTTGTTTATGGATTTCATTAGCTCTAATAAAAAAATTCTTTTTTTGCTATGAAGAAAAAAGTTTTGAAATGGACTGTCTTTGCATTCTTTTAGCATTTTCTTTGGTTTAAATCAGAAAGGCCATAGTATAACTCTGAACCCTCAGATAGGTCTTGTAAATTGCTAGCAAATCATAATCTTTTCAATTACTTCAGCCAGAACCCATACTCATGAACTGGCAGACATGAGTCACCTGTCCATGAACAACACCACAATAAGATGAGAGGAGCATGTCCAGTAACTTCTGCAGTAGCATTCAAAAATTTAAGTAAACTGCCAAAAAGGGTATTCCAGCAACTAGAATGTTGTGGTCCTGCTGTGCATCCTCCACACTACAACTCCAGTGACGAAAAATGTGGGGCAATAGTAACAAGGGAAACAGCCGTCAGCAAGTGTCACCCAGACACCCTGAACCTCAGACACCTCCTCCCAGGAGAAGGTCTACTTTGCCTGTGCATAGATCTGCTGACATGGTTTGGTGATTTAAAAACACCCGAAAAACCATAACCAAACCCAAGCAAATTCACCTGCTTGATATCAGCCACTTAGAAGTAGAATGAAGGCCATATTATTTAAGAAGTCCCCCTATTTGTGCTTTATCTCCATCTGCCCCCTGCCCTCGGAGACATTCCACACAGCTGGCATCTGATGGGCTAAAGAGCCTAACCAGCCATCTAGCCTTTAATGAAAACAAAAATTTTCATTGGCATTGCTATCATTTGCACTTTAACAAAACCCACAGGATTTACAACTATGTCTTCTGAATTTACCATTTCTCAAGAAGTAGAGAAAACATCCCTGTCTGTGTTCTCTTAAATCATCTGTGTTTATTCAATTCTTTTGCTGTTTTGACTAGCACTGTCTTCTTTAATAATTGTCTCTGAAGACAATATTGGGGTTAATAGCTGTAAAATGAAGACAACAGACCTACTCATAAAGGAAGCAATAAAAAAAGAATTGTACTGAACAGAAAGTGCTGCTTTTTCCCCTTCCAATCTAACAAAAATTAGGCCCTTGCCTTTCATATTTCATTTGCAATTAACATAAATCAACTTGATCTTAATGGGGAGGAGTCAAGAATCCTATTATTAAAATAGACCTAAATGAAAGCATATAGACAGTGCTAATACTGTGAGACAGTTTTTCACACTTATTTACTGACAGTACATCCCTCTGGGCATAAATTATTGGGCACACATCATTTTAAAGCACACTGAGATTCAAAGAATGCATGCAGATGCTTATTGCTTAGGACTAAATTTAATCACCTCCTGCTTGTGACCATTTGGCGGCATCAGGAAAGTTTTCTCCAGAACCATCTCTCTGAAGCCAAACTAATAAAGTGCTAATTAAAGAAAGTACATGGAAGGCATGAACACTAGGAGTCTGGAGTAATTGGCTACAAAAAAGGCATCTCTGAAACACGTCACTTTCTCTGCTGCTCCTGATTAGGGTCTAATTCAAATACCAATATTTCACTGCACGTCAAGGTGCTTTGGGAAAGATCTTGGGCTTTCTCCATTCAGCAGAGGGTCTGCTACAAGTAGCAATACAAGTGCTGAAGAAAAAACCCCTATATTTAATCATATGCTACCATCAGGATAGCATTTGTGGCAGTCTGGGCAGTGCACAGAAAGCTTTTCTTTTCATTCCACAGTGGTGAGTCAGAGATCAGACAGAAATGAAACCATCTCCCAAGCCTGTCACAACTGAGCAGTAATTAATCTGAGGAGCCTTTCATCTCCCTTGCAGGCAAGCTGGAAAGAACACCTACAGGCACTTTCCTGAAGAAATGGGCAACAAGTGAAAGTCACTCCCTTTATTTTTTTGGAAATAATGGGTTTTATCATTGATTTTCTCTTGAGTGCCATAACTTTGTTTGTGTGAGATGATGCACAATTCAATGGTTTTGCTGTTGTTGTAGCTCAATATCCTCAATTTCCTGCTTTCCTGAGGACAAATGTGTTCACTTATCTGTTTATATTATCACTATTTAGTATCCAGAGGAGATATTTTTGAGGTAAATTTATTCTATGTGTGAAACAGGAAACTGTGAGACTAACTAGACAACTCATTTTGTGAATCACCAGAACTGGTAATCTAAAGGGAAAAGTTTTATCTAAAAAAAATCATACTACATTCATACATTAATGCACCATCAAGTTACTAAATCCCATATATGGTCATCCATTTAAGCATCTGAATTTAACAAGAGATGGACCTCTGTTCAACGAGGCACTTAAACATCCAATTAATCCCACATCTGCTCAACAAACCAAAGCAAACATAAGTACAATTTAAAAAAACATTCCCAAGTTACACAAAAGATGATATACTTAAGTTAATTCTTAATTTTTTGAGCTTGAAAGCATTGCTGATTTTAAGGCTTTTCATTGAGTTATTTAAATAGAAGGAGACCACTATTTAGGAAGAAAAGAAAAAAAAATAAACAGATCCACAGATTTATAAAAGTATGGGAATTAGAGTTTTATGTTATGTAAAATTTTACTTTAATACTTTAATGGTACATTCTTTTAGATCACTTTTTCCTTTTAAATTGGGAACATTCAAACTGCATCTCAGGAAATATGTAAAAGCTCCTCAGTTTGTCGATACAACATGAAAAATCATTAACCACAACTGTTAAGAAACTTCTAACAATAGAGAAAGGAGTTTGAATGTTTCTAGCAAGGCATTTAACACAATTTGTTTTAATATTTTCCAGTTATTTTATAACAGTTAAAGTTTGATTTCAGAATCGAGTATTTCTCAAGTATTAGCATCTTAATGATATTCCTTTCTTCTGACAGAATGAAAAAGCTGACTCTATTAAAACATATGGAAAGACTCTTTGAAATATATATTCACAATTACTGAACAGTCATTGCAAGACCATAAAATTTTATTCAATTTTATGGTCTGGGAGTGTTGTTCATGGAAGGATCCTTAGAAGACAGTTTCCATATTAAAAGATAAAAGGAGTTGGAAACATGTAACCTGAGCTTTAGGAAAACATCTAATTTGAGCGAACTCTAATGACATATTTGATAGAGTTGACTAAGAATTAATTCAATCAAGGATAAACAAGAATGCCTCTCTTCACAAAACTGTGCACAGATAACTCTCACTAGTTTTGGATGAGTTGGGGAGACATGAATCATCAGTATAGAATCCCCTGTTTATTGGGATTAAAGGGTTTATTGAAGCATTCAGTGGATCTAAATGTATTCGGGTTTCACTGGCATGGGCCTAATCTTCTACTTCTGTATTTCCTAATCCCAATCCTTCTTTATGTTATACAAAATACATAATCCTAAAGTCATATTAGAGATCCAAAAAGGCTGGCCAAAGCTAGCATCACTAGGAGATTCTGATACTCTTATTCTCAAAGTATATTACACCTAAATACTTCTTGACTTTAAAAGAGGCACAACCCACTGCCCTGGTGATAATGTGTTGCAGTACAAGGTAAGTCTTTTGGTCTAGGAAGTTGTTCTTATGTTTCTTTGCCACACTCAATAAAAGAGGGGAGGAAGTGAGACTCACTTCTTTCACTCTAGTGCTGTCTTAACTTCCTTAATGCAGGTGATACAGCTCCCATGTGTTAATCAGAAAGTAGGATTCTCCTGTGTGTTGGATTAGCTTTAACAAGAGAATTTGACAGATCTTAACCAAAAAGGCTGAATATCCTCATAGTGAGGGCACTCTTCTGTGAACAGAGAAACATGAGTGTAAATTGCTTTGGGCAGAGGAAGAAATTGGACCCGGGTCCCAGGCTGAGAACCAGTAAAAAAACAGCTCAGTCTTTCAGGAATCCATTTTCTTTTGTTTTTCTGCAGATGCTTAAAATATAGCTTGACACCCAGTAAAAAATTCTGCATCAATATAAGGAAGAAGTTTTCAAAAAGCAGGAACCCCCAAAACTGTCAGCAGGACTTAATGCAACTAATGAAAATAATGGCTTCTCAACATTTCACTTTGGCAAGGGAGTAAAAAATTTGTGACTGTCAGCTTGAAACATAAGAGTTAACACATTTATAAAGTCTACTTTAGCCATAACTCAAACATTTCCTTCAAAAAGGCTTCTCAGAAAAAGGAGTGCATATATTATGTTTCTAATGCTGACCTCTACAATTATCAGAACCTTTCAGAACTGGGAAGGAAGCAGCTTTCAAGCACTATCCCACACTGTATAATGGCCTGTTTTGGTGTTGTTCTCAAAACACTGTTACTATAGAAGTGTGAATTTTGAACAGATAATCATTGCACTATTCCTTTTCTCAGGACAAGGCTGGCATTTACCTTCACTTCTCTTTAGTCACAATAGATGTGGGCTTTGAAACAGATTGTGCCCTTTTTAAATTTTTCTCTCTTGTTGTTTCGCTCCTGGTTCTTTGTGTAGGTGTTACTGAATTACGACTCAGCTGCATTGTAGCTATACTAGATATTAGGCCCCTCTTGTTATTCCCTTGACACACAGTCTTTGCAATAATTTACCTTTATAAATTACAATAAGGAAGAGAAAATACAGCCAAGATAAAAATAAGAAAGCTATCAGTATTCTTATTAACTATGCGAAGAGTATAATAAGGTCATGTTGATTGGGTTACAATAATCACTTTTGTAAAGAGAAGGTTGTATTTTCTTTTTCCAAAAGAAAAATAAAGATTATGCCAACCTTATTTCACTGAAATCTCCAAAGAATGGTTGCACTGTCTTTATGTATATTTTCCCCCACTGAATTTGCATTTGAAATATCAGGAGAAATTGGACTAAACTCATGAGGTTCATTGCTTTTCTCATCATAGTAAATGTTATAAATCTGACTGATTTTTATGGGAGAAGAAGTATATCCATTACAATCATATGATATTTGCAAAATTACCTCTTATTTCAAACTGATATATTTATTAAAGCCTGATCATTTTATGATACATTCACCTAGAAAATACAAAAAAAATCTCACTCTGAAGTGTAAACATAATACCTATCCATGTACCTGCAGAAGGGATTTTAAAACCGTATTATTACACACAAATGTATTTCTGGCATCACAGTCAAGGCTAAATACAGAATGAGTTTTCTTATTCCAAAATATTTGTATAATAAATATGGACAGCAGAACCAGATTAGATCCAGAAAGCTTTCAGAAAAATACCTGGCAGCCTAAGTGTGTTTAAAATAAAGGGAAAAAAAATGTTTCTCAAAATATTTACGTGTGCATTTATTGTGTAATTTTTGAACTTTTAAATTGCTACTTGATGTATGGATAATGCATTTCAAACTAGTTGTGAAGAAATTGGGACATGCTATGTCAGTCATCTTCTCTACTGTCTTCCCTTTTCTCTTTTGACATATTTTCAGTAACAATTAGAAGATTTTGGATTGGGGTTTTTTGCGCATTATCCTTACTCCTTCTGCATAAAACTAAAAATGCAGTAGAATTATACATCAGATTATTTATCTCTATGGTTTTTAATCCATTTCACAGAAGATGTACCCCACCACCCTTTATTTTTGTTGTACATACTACAATTTTAATTATGTTCACAAACTCCAGATTGTAAAGTGCCATGATCTTTTTTTGACCTATTTCCTAGACTTCAAGTTTTGCAAAGAGATTCTTTTGTTTCAATTGTATATTGAGATGCATGTGAATTAACATAACCACTTGGGTCAAGATGACCAGTAACAGTATCTTTTGTAAGATTTCTGTAATGGTATTATACATGGGAGCATCTGTGCTGTAACATGCATATGAAAGATGTCTAATGTATATATAAATGTAATGTGTGTCCATAATAGCAACATTATGGATACTAGTGTCATACTCAATGGATTGCAAGTGACTTTAGAAAGACCCTGAAGAGTAGCATGTACAATTTTCATTAGGTTTAGCACTAATTTCAGTTGACATATATAATTGAAGCATGTATCACTTTAAGTAGAATTGCAAGCTTACATATCATCACTAGTGCACTTTCAAATATAATTCTTACATGGTACTGATAATGAGACATAATTCAATTACTATTAAAGTAATTATTTGTAACATCTTGGGCTTTGAGAATAAGTTATTTCTTTAAATGATGATTGCCTGCAGTGCAGTTAAATATAACTGAAAAATATTATGCCACCTTTAATAATCAATTATCAGTCTCAAAGTGGAAAGAGAAATATTCTTTTCCAGCAGCCAGAAGGCAGGTGCTCACTTAGCTAATCCTTACAATGTACAATTTCCCTGTTTTAGTTTCTGCTATTTCTTTGCAACAGCTTTATTCCCCATTCTCTTTTTCCATTACCTATATTCCCACTGTAGCACTCATGACTCTGCCCTTTTAAAAGCTTCTGTTCCTCCTCAAGTAACAAATTTTGTCCAGAAGAAAGCGTGTAAAAAGCTCCCATTTGTTAATTCTTTACAAGAACACTACTGTGTGCTGCAGGACACAAAAGCACAGGCATTTGTTGTTTCTGTTCTTTCAAGAACTGTGTAAATTGAAAGGCCTGAAAAATTCAACATGTTTTCCAATGTTTTCATTAGTCTCCATCACAGGCAATCCACATTGCATGTGAATGTTGGACACCCTCCCCTACATACAATATACCTCACGAAAGTCTTTTTCTTCATTTTGCTTCCAGGCAACACCCAAATTCACTTCTTGGACTATCTTTGATAAGAACTGCCAGTATATACTCCAACTTTTTGAAAATGTTGTTGCTAATCATCACTCATTGCCCTGGAAGTCCTTAAACAAAGCATTTAAATTAGATATAATTACTGTAAACATCTGGAAAATATTATTGATACATATACAGCAATTAAATCTCTTAGCAAATAAAAATACAAAGATTTAATAAAGCAGTTCATTCATATAGAAATGAGAGTGCCATGACCAAACAGAAAAAGCAATTGAAAAATGGGCTGATGTGGATTAGACTGGTGAGATACCAAAGAAGAAATTAATGTTAGAGCCAGGACAAAGCCTACAGGTGACCAGGTTAAATAACTTCTTTGTCCTGTGAATCTACAAGAGAAAGGAGTTTATCTGGGTTATGGAAAGCAAGAATTGACTCTAAGGTACAAGAAAAGATAAGGAAGATAGGAGGCAGATAGGAATTATATGACTACAATATATTACATAATTGCTCATTTAGGATTCTTGGAGTGAGAAGTAAGTGAGAAGCATTTGTAATGAAGGAATAGAGGAGAGATACAGGAAGACCCAGGTGCAGCACTGCTGTGCCACCAGGATGGGTGCTGCTTTTATTCAAACCAGTTTCAATTTGGTTCCAGTCCAGAAACCTCTTTCCAAACATCCAGTGCAGAGCCCACCCAGAAATGTGTTTCCAGGTTTCCTTAACAAACAGTAGCCTTTAGGTGAGAACCACAACAGCATATGTTGCTGGCTTCCTTTTTTCAAGGTACTTTTTTAGTGTATATATGTGTATATATATATATTTTTTTTTTTTAATGGTCTGGGGGTGGGGGGGAGTGGTGTTTGGTTTTGTTTATTTTTTTTCCCAGAGAGAACAAAATAAGACAAGGCAGCACATTCACCGTAGAAAAAGTCATCACAAAAACTGACCTTGAATGTAATGCTTGTACCAGAGGGTGTCATCCTCAGCTATTGTAAGAATTTACTTCATATAATTCTCTTAATTAAAGTCATCCAAAACCATCTCAAAAGTGGGTTACTTTCTTGCCTTCACCATGCTATTTGGAAAGTAATACAAAAATTTCATTGACTGGATATTTAGAAAGAATCCAGCAAATGCATTTATTACCAGTTTAGAGTAATGTATTCCTGTTCCACCACATTCTTTTACTTTTTACAACTCTTTTTCTCAGATGTTTCCCCCACTGAGGTATTTATAAGAAGCTTTAAGCTGGGTGAATCCAGTCAAATGTTTTTACTCTATGCCAATAATATTTTTTCCTTATCACTGCAGTCATCCTAGGAGCCTTTTTATGCATTTGTTCATGTATGAATTTATCTTTTTGGAGTATCTGTTGTACTAGGCCTGCATTGGCTTCGAAATACCCAACTATTGCTGTAAGAAACTATAGAAGAAATATTTGCATTAATGATTCATGCATTCAGTATAATTTTACTGACCATAATGGAATAATTTAGTATTAATGTCGATATCCAGAGGACTCTATTGACCCAAGTGTATCTGTTAAAATATCCATGAAATAAAAAATCATTCTAAAATCATTCAGTCCAAAATTCAAGCATTCAGCCTCTCAAATCCTTCTTCAAACCCTAACTTTAACCTTTCTCCTTGACTCTGATTCCTCCTTATATGATGTGAGCATGTGACTTAGCTGCTCAATCCCCCTGATTTCCAGAAGGCTGATTTCAAAGGAATGTATGGTTTAACATCAGTGTCGAGTAAAAGTCAGTTTTATTCTATGGAAAGAGAAGACAGCATTTACTACCAGTCTTTACAGGAGCAAGTAGCTTTTCTCTTTACAATGCTTCCAAACTGGAAGCGCTGACAAAAATAACTGATGAAAACAGCAAACAATTAGCCACACTTCAAGAATTGGCAATACTTGCAGCAGTGGAAGCTTTTGAGTCACTGTGGAGAAATTCTGTCTTTCTATTCCTAAGACCATGGCAGATTTGGGTACTCTCATTAGCTCTCATTAGAATTTCAAGTTAAGCAGAACAGTTTCTTATGGTCCGTGTCAGAGACTGGCATTCATCATGCTCCAGTGATGTCCACTCTGGCAAGAAAAATTGAGAGCTGGCTGTAACCTACGAGTAACCCTCACAGAAAAATCTATAATTGTGCTAGAGCAGTTCCTTGTGCCCTTTTCACTTAAGAAAACTAGATCTATTCTGTTCTCTTCTATTCTACTCTATCACTTCAGATTAATTAATTACAAAATATTTTGTCATTCAAAAATTAAAAATAGAGACTTTCGTATATGAAGGTCTCCTCCATCCTCAACAGAAAAGTACTAAGCACATTATCCTTTCTGCCATTCTCATCAAACATGGGGAATTCCAGATAAAACTAGAAATAGAAAAATTAATATTCCATCACTTAGGGGCTTTAGCAGTTGTAATTCAGTGGCTAATTTGTACTGTGGTGATGAACCAGTAAAACTGATGAGACTGGATTGTGAAAGGAAATATCTTGGCACTATGTCAGGTGGCCTTCCTTTAGGTCATCCATTGAGCCTCCGGAGAATACAGTGAAGGAAATGATTAGAAATGACTGTGAACAGCCTCTGAGCTTTGAAAACAGCCAGGCTCAAGTTACAGAGCCAAAAAGTCAGGTTTGGACTTCATCACTAATTTTTGGTCCTGTAACTGGTAGCAGTTGCTATGGTAGCACATGTGCTTAGCACTCCCTCCCCTCACAAACGCACACCCTCCCCAAAAAGAGGAAGAGCATGAGACCATACAGAAGGCAATAAAGGAAAAGCACTCAAGAAGAAAATGAAACATTCTGTAAGCTTCAGTCTACACAAAATAGCTACTGTAGGATTTCTTTAACTTACTAATCCCTAAGGTAAAGGTCTAAATGCAGAGTTTAGCAATTAAGAGAGTATATTCCAGCCTTCCACTTTGTAAAGATTCTCTTTATAACTAAGGAAATTAAAGTGCTTTGGCAGGTTTCTGAAAAAAAACACAAACAAATCTTGCTTAATTATTTTTGAGTTCTTCAAATTAGTCCATTTAGTCTAACATTTTAAATACAGGTTTAAGAATTTGACTGTTACATTTTCATTAGTATAAATGAAATACTGAAACAAAAAAAATTTTTTGGGAAATGTGGTCTCCATATAACATTTTCTTAGTTTCTAAGACCGAATATGCTCTTTAATCTTATGTGAAATCTTATCTTTCCATTTTAAAAAAGAAAAGAAGTATATGGAATCTGTAAAGATGCTGAGACATAAGTTTTCTTTTGCCTCTCAGGAACAAAATTTTCCAAACACGAACTTCATAAAAATTACTGGAATCTTGAGTTTAAGATTGTCTCCTGCAATAGGATATCTCCTGGTTCATGTCCTGTATTAGTTGCATTTCAGTTCCTTATTGCTGTAACTTGGTTAATTTTTCACCTACTTACTCACATATATTAAAAAAATCAATTTTTGAATTTTCAGTTGTTTCCTTTTATTTGGTGTAATAGTTTTAAGTCCTGTTGAATTGGAACTCTAGATTCACGACTGAATAATAATTTTAGTTGAGATAGGTTTTTTCCCAAAACCACGATCACTATCACCTCATGTACTCCACTAGCATGCTTAGACATAGACCAAATTATCTTGAAGAGTTTTCCGTTTTGTCTGGGCTGGATGCCTGTGATTAACTGTTCCTCATAAAGGTCCAGATTTCTATCCTCATGTAGCTGAGGTGTTCCTTCTTGTGAGACCAACCCTGTAAATCAGGTGTCCCATAGAGCCACCCAGCGCAGGGCAGCTCCTGTCCTGCTGCCTCTGCTGACCCGCTTGGTTTTACACTGGTTTAAGGATCTGGCCAAAGCAATGCTTCATGGCAAATTCTGAGCAAAGAATTTGTCTCAGATTTGTAAAGGAAAACAGTCTACATGGAGAAGCTACCTCTTCTCTCCTTGGGCAATGAAGAAGATTTGAAAAAAAAGTAAATGACACAAGTAATTTTTATAAGGTTTACCATCTGCCTGTGCAAATCTCTGATGAACCACCCAAGTTAACTGTGTAGCAACTAAACAATTCCCGATGATAGATCACCCCAATGTCTGTATAATTACAAGCTTTTCAGAAAAACTTGTCGCTGTACAAATGCGAGGCTCTTTGTGATTTCTCCAACAGTAGCGGGTATTCCAACCAACTCTATCTGGATAATTAGCAGACAATAAACAACTTTGTTTTTAAACAGGGAGAGATCCATGTGGATATATTATTTTTCTTTGAAAGGTATTTTTAAAATAAGGTAATAGTAGGATCTAATTTTAATATCCTTAATTTTGATATTCTCTTTTCAAAAGAGGTAATGTACTGACAAAATCTAGCTCAGAGCCTTAATACTTTAAAAGTTGTTTAGTTCTAAAAGTTCCTGATTACTTTGGAAACTGCTGGGTGGTTTTTAGCTTTTTTTAAAAGAGAAATTTCTCAAAATGTTCAGCTATTAACTCAAAAGCAATAACAAGAGACTCAAAGGGCAACTTTTACTGTCTGTGCTTCATAAGAGTCATTATATTTTGATTTATTTTTTCCCATAGACAGGAAAAAGAATGGCATTTCTGAACTTTATATCTGAAATATATATCTTATACCAATCACCATCTAAAGATGGCGAAAACTTACAGTGAGCAATAATGTGAAACTAGATTTGGTTTAATTATCCTTATCCTGAAAACAGGAAAAATGCTTTTCTTGAGGGGAGAAAAAAATATTTTAATTAATTTCCCATACTGTTGGAAACTCTCAAGTTTTGCATCTTTGTGGTTGTGTTTCCATGTGTGTTTGGGTGAATAACAAAGCTAACCAGGAACTGAAATTTATGCATGACCTCCGTTTTGAAGATTTTGCCACCTCTGAGTCTCTTCAAGAATAAAATTTAAACCTCTTTAAAATGTAGCTTTGCAGCTGATAAGGCTTGCCAAAAAATATGTCAAGCATCTTTTGGGGAGTTTGATTGCAGGACAAGTAGCCATAACTGAAATAGGCACCAGTGTCGTACCATGTGGTTTAAAGTGGCCCCTGGCACCCGGAAATCTCTGCTTTGTACTTGGTCTTTGTGGATATTCTTTCTCAGATATCCATCCCTGAGAATATGTCTAAGTCTGTGCTGTGGTTTTAAGTCATTCTGCCCTGGCATTTTAAATTTTGTGCTGCAGCTCTGCTAAATGAATTGCAATGGGCCCCTTTCAGTTCTGGGGATCAAGGACTCCAGCAATATAAATCTCATGTTTGGCCTGAGATCTTAGGTCTCAAAGCATCAGTTTGGAAGTCCTATATATTTTTGATATGGTTTTGCTAATTATCTGTGTGGTACTGTTGAAAACAAGACAGAAAATGTCCTTTTGACATTGAATGAAAACCTTACAAGCTACAAGCACTGTCGGTACTTTTACTTTTGTTCCTGGCATCTCTGCAAAGATACAGTACAGCTAAAGAAAATGTAGAGGAGGGCAAATATAATGAGCAAGAATGTGGAAAAATTCCCTTACTAGGGAGAATAAAAGTAGCATTCATGTATCTTCTGTCTGGAAAGAAGACCGAGGGGCATATAATCAAGATTTACAAAATCTTGAATGTGGCACATATGGTTTGTGTGGCACTGATTTCCAGCAAAACCTGCAATACTGTAATTAGAGTAAAACAATACAACTAGTAGAGATTCAGTTTAAAACAAACAAAATACAGTACTTTTCCATATTGGGGGCAGGGAACTTCTGGAAATTCCTGTCAGAGGGATCAGAGCAGCAGACAGTATCAGCAGGACAGGGGAGATGAGACAAATTGTGAACAATAACTCCATAAATAGATGGTAAAAGAAGTAGAAGGGGATAGTCCTTGCAATGCCAAATGATCAAAGATGCTCTGGAGTTTAAATGTCAGTGGAGGGTAGAAAGGGACCACGGTTTAAGAGGTTTTGCCCTTCTTGAACACCCTCCAGTATTGCCAGTCAGAGACAGACTTGCAGGGTAAATGGTATATTGTTCTTTCCTTTCTGACATTGTACCTCACTCTCCAGAATTCTTCAGTGACATCAAGTCCTAAGTAATACAAGATAAGATGAGATAAGAAAAGCTCTCTGCTCCAAACTAGTGGAGCAGAGACACAGAGGATGGAGTTATGGGCACTAACTAAATATTAGACCAATGGCAAAGCTAATAAGTGAGATTTTCTTTATCCTGGACCCATTGCTCCACTAGTAACATCCTCCTGTCTGTGTTAGGACACATAAATTCCAGTGGCACCAGGTACTAAAGAGTAGTTTTAAGAACCCCAATGTAGAGTATGGAATGTGAACGGAAGGGAATTCTATCTTTTGTGTGGTTATGGTTTTGTTTGGGGTTTTTTTAGTTTATTCCACAGGAACAAATGAGATCATTTCTTTGCTTCTCCCTATTTTAGCTAAAGTTTTTCATCATAAACCATTTTATACAATTTTTTTTTCAATCCTTATAAAACAATGAAAAGATATTTTATTCCAAATTTTTGTTGAAAATTTCTTTGGAATTAAAGTACAATAGTTCCAATTTTTGTATTGTTCACCTTAAACTGTAGAGAAAATAATATACATATTAATACTGTACAGATATTAACAACAAATAAGTTTTGCTTTGCCAATAATAATTTTAAAACAAAGGAGATGAATTAAAACAAACTGATAGTTTGTTTTGAAACTATACTGATAGTTTCTTTTGTTATCCAAAATGCAGTTTGTCCCTGAAATGTACATTAGAGACACCAAAAATGGAAAGCAATGGCAGAGTTAGTTTACAGGTTTAAACTGGGTATCGCATACAGCACTTTTTAGCAGAAAGTATTTAAATTCTAACTGGTTTATGCTAAAAATGAAAATAAAAGTATTTCTCAGGCAATAAAATTTTAGATTTAAGCCAAAAAAAGTTGCATATCACATGTTTGTACATGTAGTTGAACATACTGCTAGAAGGATATATTTTGTTTAGTTCATGTGGATAGCTGCCACTTTTAATTAGTTGTGCAGGTGTGTGCAATCCAAAGCAAAACAGTGATTAAAGCAATAAATGAGGATAGGCTCATAATGTGGTATTTTTAAACTAAGAAAGATAAATTATTTTGCTATTAATCTCTCTTTTTTCATTCATTTACATATTATCGGGGAAAAAAAGTGTGTGCACAGGGGGGAAAATTTCCTACATTTCAGAAAATTGCAATTAAAAATGTATTAGTTATTAAGGAATGGTTGGCTTGTAATGTATTCACTTCTCCTTTTTATCTATCTATTCGCTTCACATGTTTTATTAATAATTTTTCCAAATGTACTAAATACAGCTAAAGCACAGTTATAATGTAAATCATGATTACTAATTTTAAGATGGGCAAGGAACAAAATTATCTATTTAAAATTTTCGGATTCTCTTTGAAGTTTGTGTTCAGATTTCTAGTAATACTTGTCACACAAAATGCTTTTCTCCCTCACTAGGTTGTTTGGTTGCTGGGTGGGAAATGGAAGAACTATTGAATGCTTTGCAATGTGAAATACAGATCATGCGATCTTTAATGTGTGCTGGTTTATATGTTTTTACCTCTCTTTTTTACTACTTGCTGCATCACTTGGAACTTTATAAAAAATACTTCATATATCTCCTTCTTCTTACAGGAAAGCCTTTCTTTGTGTCTATAATGTTTCAGATTAGAGATATGTGAAATTGTTTAATTTTACTAAACTTGGCCTAACAAGGTTATTTGAACAAAACTCATTATGTCAATTTTTCTTGTAAAATAGAAACATATGAACAATTTTCATTTCAGGTGCATAGGATAGTGAGTTAACAGGCTCAAGCAAACATGGTAGTTTGTTGTTGATGTAGTCAAAGGACAAGTCCTATAATTTCAGATTTTCCTCAAGTAACGTACAAAGGAAGTATTGTAAATTTACAAGCCAAGGAAAAAAATCTTGCTTATTAAATTAAGGACTCAGTAAATACAGTATTTGAAAGGTTCAGGCATGGCATTCATGGTTGGTAAAAGTAAAAGTGGGAAAAGAATCACCTTCATTGATTTCAGCAGAACAATGACTGAGAACCTAACCCACATTTTGAGAATTTTTGAACTCCTGTAGTGATTAAGAACTACTTTTTAATTTTGTTACTCACAAGGATGACTTACCTACGTGTGCCCTTTCCTTTATAACTTAAATACAGTTAAAGAATATACTTTTTTAGGATTTAGAATTTAAATACTTTCTTTTTTCAAATAAAGCAAAGACACTGAAATTTTCCTTCATTTAATGCCATCAACAAGAATATCCGGCCCAAACTGATCTCTTGGTACAATGTTATTATTTTTGTTATCAGTAGTATTCTCATTACAATTGTTCACAGAACTTCTTTTAATCACCTCCTGGAAGATCTCAGGAGTCCCAGGCTCTGTCATTAAAGGATTTACAATTTCAGCACCTGATGTTGTTTTGCACCATTAGCTCTTCTCTGAGGAGCCACAAAATTACTTTGCAGCTCTTAATTAAGTCTTGCATTATATCCACAAAATGGCACTAGTCTCAATTTAACAATGGAGACCACAAGGCACTGAGATGTTAAAGGACACCCCTGAAAGCAAGTTTTACTGAGAACCAGCCCAGGACAGCGGTGTTGCTGTGCTTCCACCCTTGGTGGGGCAGGAACCCACACCACCATCCCCACAGATCCTTCTCCCAGTGTGTGCTGCCTCCTTCTTGGGCACTTCTGCAATTGACCTCGGTGAATCGAATCACTGTTTAGTGCATTTCTAACATTACATCTCTGTAACCTCCTTGATAGAATGAGGTCAGGGATGATGATGTTGACAGGAAATAATCCCCCCAGGGGAGGACAATGAGAAGTCACTGTAGGGACAGAGGACATAAATTTTATTTAGGGGCCAGTTGGGGAGTAAGTATGCTCGCACTGAATTTTGGATACTTTGGCTTCTCCTATTGTAGTCTGCCACTTGTGTGAACTCTGCATGGCTAATATGGGATTGTTACTGCCCCCTTAACCTTCCAGCTATTCCTGTATAGTAACTGCAAAGAGAGGAGATAATTATATCTACAATTGTTATCCTATTCTTAATTTTATAAACAAGCAAAAAAAAAATCACATAAATTCTACTTACATTATTCCAAGCTTCTTCTACCCCAAGAAAGTTTAAAGTTTATAAGTGTAATGAGCTAAAATCAGTAGTAAATTCTCCAATTAGGTTTGTTTACTTCTGAGCTGCTTAATATTATTATTTACAAAACTGCCGCAGTAAAAACATCTAGTCATCTGAGCAAATAAGTAAAATATTTTTCCACCAACTGATTCTTGAATAAGTTTTTAGAAAGCAAACTCGGTTTGACAGCTGCAAAAAAGGCAGTCATGTAAGTCTGCATAATTCAAGGCCCACGCATTTACAAAGACTCCAAGTGAGGGCAATAAAACTAGAATCTATATTTCTGAAGTAAATGGAAGTTTTATAGAATACAGAGAATGCACTTTAATTTATTATATGTATTGGAAAGACAAACTAGAATACTACACTACTTGGAAAACAGTGATCATAGGAATAGTATGGTCATTTTCTTTTACAGTCTTTTCTGAGCCTACAGAAGCTCCTCAGACAGTCCTGGGAGATGGAATTAACTTAAACTTTGGAGTCTTGAGTAGCAACTTCCAAACCACTTCCTGGATCTTCTTCTGATCTGAGTTCTATAAATTTTTACTTTATGACAATGTTAGTTGTGAGCCTGCATACAGAGTGTGAGGTTTACAAAGAAATACAATCATTAAAAAGGTGTATATGTACTTTCCTATGTGTCTATTTCCCTTTTGAAATTTTTAGGACACTGATCAAATCAAGATCAAACCCAGATGATAATATTGACTGCTTGGGTCAGAAACTTCCTCTAGAGTCTAAGGAGACTTCACTGAGTAATGGTGTTGATCTGTAGAGATTATTTCTATCCCTCTTCTGTCAAGTACCACACTACTCAATGTTTTTATATCACCTATGACAGGTTCCTTCTCTGACATTTCAGGATCCTCAAGTAGCTGTTGGATGCTACAGGAGATGTGTTTTTATCATTGGAAATCACATTCTGCGTAGCTGATATATTTTAAGCTCCACGTGTTAAGAGTGTAGAGTGCTTTTAATGAACTAATGAGCAGTATGTTTAGTAATACAATTAAAGGCAGCCTACCATTGCAAAACTTTAATTTGAATATCAAACAATGAAGCAATAACTTTCTTTTTTGCTGATGGGAGCCACCATTTGAACAAAACTGTCAGACTATCTTACTTTATGACACATGTCAGAGTTCTTACTTGTCACATTCACCTGTAACAGTGAAAACACCATCCTTCATGAAATAAAAATCTGGGTTGCTATACAGCCCTTCAGATACTCTAATAATATAGCTTTAAGTAGACCATGCGGTTAGNACATACATATATATATGTATGTATGTGGGTTTTGGTTTTTTTAAGACATTTCAAAATATGCATTTTATGCTTCTTTTGAAATACCTAGAGGGTTTTTTTTCTTGCCTTGTTTCCATGGCCCTTGTAAGTTCTAAACACTTAAGTACCCCTTAAATGCCAAAGATCTTCACCATTCAATATGATTGCATAATGGATTCTTTCTCTTTCCTGAAGAAAACGCTAGAAGGCTGAAGAAAAACTTTTAATACTACTGCATGGGTAACTGAATCAGGATGAAATTGTTTCAGGCAGAGGAAAGAAAGTAAATAATTGATCTGTTGTTAACAATTTTCAGTGATGTGAATACATTGTTTAAAAAGAAGGTCTGAAATGATAGAGTTTGACAAAGATTTAAGAAAAAAATTTTCTTTTGTAATAACAATATTTTTTTTATTAACTTTTAATTTTGGGAGCAAATGTTAATTCACCAGGAAGAAAAGACATTTGATAGGTATTCTTACTTTTCCTAGAAATTAGGTTCACTGAATTATTAGCATATGAAAGTGCTAATTGTGAAAACTGAAATTTTGTGTATCAAAATGATTAAAACAATAAAAAGGGATCTCAAATAATATTTTAGTCATTATTTTGTTTCTGTTGTTGTCAATGGGACATTTCACACAGACATATGTTGGGAAAATTCTTGACTAAAAACCTGATGGAAAGAAAAATGAAATTTAATTTCATTATGATAGAGACGTTTCAGAACTTCAGGAAAGGATGCCTGTATTTCAGAAAAAAAAAAATTGCTCTATGGAGAAAAAAACTTGATCTATGCTATTTCCTCTGGAAGCCATGTATTCTCTTTCTCTTCTCTGAAAAAAAAGAAAAAAAAAAAAAAAAGCTGNAAAAAAAAGAAAAAAAAAAAAAAAGCTGCTGTCTCTTCTCTAACCAGGCCTATCAAAAGCATTCACAAAATAGTCTAAAACAGACTGAGTTAAGGAGACCTGCTGGCTCATAAAATATAGCTCTAGTTTATGAAGATTATGGCTAGTTTTAAATTGAACCAATATATCTTTCTGACATTTAGTCACTTTGCTGAATATCTCTGAAGTTCCTTAGCATCCTCTAAAGCATGAGCTCTTCTAAATAATTTTGCATGATTTGAGAAATTTTTCTACTTCATAGTTTGTCTGCAGTGCAGACTACCGAAATAAATATAGAGCAGTTTGGTACTCTGGACCGTGTAAGGGTCCAAAGCCCTGCTGCTTTTCCAAGGCGAGCACCACAGCCTACAGGACAAGCCACTTGGCGAACCCAACATTACCTTCTGAACCATCAACATTTCTCGCCTTCAACAGGATCCACTCTTAATTGAAGTCCCTGTTTTGACAGGTTTTATCAGAGATTTAATGGGCCAGAGAATCTTGCCCTGCGTCTGGTGTATCCCTTTCCCTCCCTGGTTTTGTTAAGTCTGCATTGGGCAAAAGGGTAATCAAGTATGTCTGGAGAGACTGAGCTGACCTAAAGAACATATGTCGGAGTTAATGAACATTTCCACGGACTTTGTCAGTGCACATCCTAAGGCAATGGTAGGCACTGACTGGCTGTCATTTTCTGAGCTGTAAAGTTGTTCAGTTAGCTTGCCTCAGCACTAAGTCAGTCCAGTTAGTGTTTCTATTAATAACTGCATTTAAAGTACCTCTAATTTTGCTGGGGGGTTGAGCTTTTGTTGGGGGCAGAATGCTTCACTGCTTGATTACTGAGATCTAAACTGCATGCTGCTAAGTGAGAGTGAATGGTTTGATTTCCTTCATATTTCATTATTTCCCTAAATCTCCTGAAGTTTTACAAATGAAAGAAGTTGTAAGAATATATGCAGTTTAGGGTAATGCAGTATTAGGACCAAATCTCCTTATACTGAAGGACTGCCTGCTGTCTGTCTCATTTCTTCTCTGCCTGGATCAGCTCTTATTCCCACCCTATATTCTGGCTATGCAGCATCATGAAATATCCCACTTGCTCCCTGGAATAACATTGCAAGTTTTTATTTTCATGTTTGGATATATGAGAAGGTGAGAGAGTCCACCAAGATGCCAGTGAACATATGTCTGCTCTAGTGTCTGGGGTATTTTTGCAACACAGAAATGCCAGCTTTGCTATCCTTTTATGTAAGCATGAGAACAACTTACCTCACTAAAATAGTCACAGTGGTGTATGGTTATTTTAATTAAACTGTAAGTTATTTTAATGAAGCTCTATGGCTTTGTCATGACAGCAGATTTCACTCATTTTTTGGGATAGTAGGAACACAGCCAGGCTGAAACTGCACATACAGAATATTCACAAATCCTCAGAGAATGAAGAGTCAACTGCAGCACCCTATACTTCCTTGCTTTAATAAATGACACAGTCTTTGACAACAGTGAGGGGTTTTTTTGTTGTTGCTTTTTTCCTTTTAACTAAACTACAAAAGATGTACTAGAGTTTTGTCCTCAACACAAAAAAAAACAATAAATCATTTTACCAAATTTTACCAAATAATGCCATGTAACTGATTGGCTGAGTGGTAAAAAGGCAATTACAATTCAGTGGGGAAAAATGTAGAATGATGCATTCATTGATGGGGTTATAACTAATGCTTCTGAGAAAATGGCAGGTTTTGCTCTGTAGCAATCCAAGTAAAAAGTGTTAGGAATGTTTAGGAAAGGAAGAGAGAACAAATCTGAGGACATTGTTACTTCTTTGTACAAAGTGCGGGAAGCCCTTCAACACTACTGCAGCTCTGGTTGCAACAGCAGTGTCCACAGAATGTTGCTGCATCTCCCTCAAAAGGAATAAGTAACAGCTGTGAAAAGAAAGTATACACATGAAGAATTTACATAGAAGAAACAACCATATTGAAGATTTTTGTTTACAAAAGAGACATGCTGAGAGGAGTATTATACAGTTCCACATAACTTTAGGCATAGAAAAGGTAAATAACAATTGTTCATCATCTTTCACATGAGTTAAAGGAATATTTTTAAAATAATAGGTGTCACAGTAAATACAGTTTGAAAAAGTAGCACGAAAAACACATGAAAGAAAAATCCACGCAAGCCTAAAAACCCACAAAATCACTCAATC
Organism: Cyanoderma ruficeps; assembly: GCA_008694505.1. Classification (NCBI taxonomy): domain Eukaryota; kingdom Metazoa; phylum Chordata; class Aves; order Passeriformes; family Timaliidae; genus Cyanoderma; species Cyanoderma ruficeps. The sequence goes on along the minus strand of VZDJ01007755.1, from coordinate 25,819,585 downwards.
TAGCCCCAGAAGTTCAGACACTGTATATATTTGCTGTCAGATATCCCAGGGAAGCGCACACTTGATTTATTCCTTTCTCAGTCATGTGTTCCTGTCCACTCTAAGAAACACATTATTGGGCTTTATGTACCTTTGGTCTAACATGATGAAGAATTGATTCAATGAAAACGAAAGGGATGTACTTTCTTTTCCTTTAAAATATGTAGGCCAATTTATGAGCTTTTACTTCTCTTTTTCTACCATTTAACCATATCTTACTGAATGAATCGCAAAGAATAGTATGAATAACACATAATACATATATAACCACCTCTCAAATCTAAAGATATACATATTTTTCTTTTAAATATTAAAGACTGCATTCCTCCTGTCCCATATTGTTGTCCTTGTAAAACCTTTGAGATAAAATTCCCCTGTAAGTCACAGCTTGCCTCATTCAGCCCTTCTGCTACCATGAGTGACTGGGAGGGCTGTTACTCTGCAACGTTACACTTTGCAAAGAATCATAGAATGGGTCAAGTTGGAAGGGACCACAATGGATCATCTGATCCCACCTTCTTTCTCATGCAGGGTCATTCTAGATCACATTTCACAGGATTAAGTCCAGATGGGGCTTGATTATCTCCAGTGAGGGAGACTCCACAACCACTCTGGGCAACCTGTTCCAATGCTCGGTCACCTGCATGGTGAAGTTCCTCCTCATATAAAAGTGGAACTTCCTGTGCATCAGGGTCTGCCCATTGCCTCCTGTTCCATTCCTTGGCACCACCAAGAACAGCCTAGCACCATCCCCCTGACACCCTCCCTTCAGATACTTATAGACATTGATAAGATCCTCTCTAAATTGTATCTTCTCAAGGCTGAACAGGCCAAACTCTCTTAGCCTATCCTTGTAAGAGAAATGCTCCAGTCCCTTTAGCATCTTTCTTGCCCTCTCCTGGAGCTGCTCCATGCCTGTCCATGTCTCTCCATGTCTCTCAATTTCTCTCATCTCCTGAGGAGCCCAGAAGTGGACACAGCACTCTAGATGTGGCCTCACTGAAGTCCATGAGAGTAATCTTACTTGCTGCCCTACTCCCTCTTTGCCCAGTACTGAACTCCACAATCTCATGGTCATTAGAGCCAAGGTTGCCCACAGTATTAAATCTCCATCAAGACTTTCTCTGCTGGTATGAGGTCGATCAGCATGCCATTCCCTGTGGGATCATCCACTACCTGTGATGGGAAGTAATTTGACTCTAGGAGAGAAGTGCTGGTGGTTCCTGATTCTTCTGTGTACTGTTTCTTGAGCAGGACTGCCACACAACCAAGCGCCCCTCCCTTGTAAACCTGTTTCAGTTTCAGGCTCTCTGCACAAAAGATTTGGTGGAATTCCTACCTTCTTCTCACAAACCCACGCAGGATGTTCAATAAGCTCTCCTCTTCGCACATTCGGCATGTTACATCAGAAACTAGACAGAGTACTCAGTCATTTCATTTTCTTGATCGATCTAGTTGACATACCAGCAGCTAGGCACCAGAGAGAATGCTGGTCAAAGGTGAGCATAGACAAGTACTCATGCACGAGTTAATTATAGTTACTATTTCTCCTTAAGAAAAAGACAGAAATTGCCATTCTGTACCCATCTCAGACAAAGCTCCTTGGGTGACTCAAAAGGATAGGCATGATATTTTCATACAAATTGATTATGATAATTTAATTTTGCAATTAGCAAGGAAGTCATGAAGGAAACAAGCCTCTTTTTGCTTTCCCTTTTTCCCCTATAGAGGTGATTACTGAATATCAATGAGCACAGATGAAATGTCTCAGAGGATTTTGGACTAAGCTTAGAGAAGGGCCACAGGTAAACTCTCAATTTATTGCAGTGTGCATTTAGCTCAGTTGTCTTTCTACAGACAACCAACAAGCTTGTAAGATCTCAGGTAGTAGGTACAAAAAAAAAGAAATTTATTGTTATGTTTATGCTCACTGTAGTTCTTGCTATTACTCTGTCTCTTATGAGGTCTGGAAATGTTATTTATTTTGTCTCTGGTATCAATACTGATCACAGCGGGCAGGAATCTGCTTCAAAAAAGTCATGTCTCAGCTGGCTCTTCTCTTCTCAATGACAAAGTCAGCACAAAGGCCAAGGACTCAATAGAAATGAAACCACAATTTCTGTCTGGTCACTCCTGGTCGGGGTTGAGGTAATATGGAAGGATTATTACTTCAACTGCATTGCACTTTTCTGTGGATAAATTGACTATTTCAATCTTCTGGGCTGTCAATTCAAAAACCTTTATGAACACTATACCATGAAAGAAAGAGAAAAAGAGGGAAAGAGAAAAAGAGAGAGAGAAAGAGAAAAAGAGAAATTACTGACTGTGCTCCTAGTAGCAGTAAAACCATTCCTGGTATACATCTCTGTTATGATCTGTTTGCTTATTTCTCTTCATCAGTCTTTAAGCTTGATCATTGCAATAATTATATTGCACAGCTTTATTGCATCATTTCTTTTAAGAAATATATAAGCTCAACATAAAATTACTACAATAGAAAAAAGTAAAATATTATATGCACATGCCCAGTTCAAACCTATCAGATAAAACGGGGAATAAAAACCTTCAAGGTAGAGACGTAATTGAATTGTCACATGTTGTGACAATTCAAAATACAGTTGTGCATGGCTCTCAATGAAGTATAAAGTTGCAAGACAGTTCTTAACAGTGCAAGAAGTAAGAAGGAAATAGATGAATCTAGAAATTTTGGCAATGCAAGTATGAAGTGTGACCACAGAGCATTCCATGCCCCCTCTTCAAAGTGTTGGCAGAAAATCAAGAAATCCCACTCATCAAAAAGTGAATTGGCCATTTGCAATGAAAACTTGGGACAGCTTATGGTTATACAAAATAAGATATTGATGCTATATTTAATTAAATACTAATAATCCTCTGGAGTGGAGGAAATGTTAGGACTTTATCAGGGAATATCATTGAACAAGACATGGAGGGTGGTTAAAGCTGCTGTCAAACTACCCAATTTTGTGTTTGCTTATTCATTTATTCAAAATCAAAAAGAAAAGCCTGTCATGAAATATTTTTCTTTTAGATTAACAGTCTTTCTGGAATAAGTTACAAAATGTCAAAAAAGTTCATTTATTCAAGTAGTTCTCACTGAGTACTTAGGGAATTTTACCTCTAGACTTAGCATAAAAGATGGAAGCAATTATACTTAAAATTGGTGGTTGGCCTCCATGAGCTCTCATCTATTCCTCTGCTGTATTCCAAAGATTTTCTTTTCTCTGCTTCCTTCTAAAATAATCTGGAATTGTTTATTGCAGATGCAAATACTTTCAATGCTTTTCAACATGATAAAGAAATCATATTTTCAAGTCATCTCAAGAAACCATAACAGGGGAAACCAACCTGATGAAAAACAGCTTTTCTTTATGCCCAAATCTAATTTACAATTATTTTATTTATAATTCTTTTATTTAAAGTAAATTCCTAGAGCTGGTGCCTCCAGTACAGTAACAGCTCTTATTCTGTTAAAATTGTCCTAATAAAAGTTTCTAAGTACAAGCTGAAATAACTTCCCACATATATAAAAGCAATTAAGAACATGGTCATACATATGGTAACTGTAAGTTTCTCTTGCAATCAGAAAGAATTTGGTCCTAAAAGCAATTTTACATTTATTTCAAATATATATATATGTATGTCAATTTGTCAGCATTTTTCTTCCGAGTGCTGTTATACGCTTATTTGGTTAGAGGAACTACTTGAATAAAAAGCAAGTGGATAAACCTAAAATATTCAATTCTCTTAATTCTGTGTGACAAAATGTAATAATAAACCTAATATACTAGAATAAATGTGTATTTTATACACTGAGTTTACCAAACAAGATGCAGAACACATACAGAGACTGGTAGAGCTACACATTTACCCTTTGCAGAATATTGCCTGGATTTTGTTATCTGTTGCACATTACTGAGGGATTAGAATGAATGGAGATGGCATTAAAATGTTAAAATTTTGTTCTTCAACTACGAAGCTGACTTCACTCATGTTCTGAAAGTTCAGGTATTTTTACTTAAAAGAGAGGATATCTTTCTATCAATTGTAACTTAATCAAAATATTAAATAACTATTTACATTTACAAAGAAGAAAATCAGTCTAGTTTCTTTCTTATTTTTTGTGTTCTGTGATACTACCTGAGTCTTTTGTTGTGTAGTATACACAACAAAACACAGCAATAACAAGCCACAGTCAGATGATTTAGGAATAGAATTTGGACTTATGTCTGAATTATTTTGTTTTTATGAGTTTAATTTTAGCTTCTATAGCCTTTGCAAGTACCTTTGGGGTAGCTGCACTTCATGAATTTGTCAGATTCTGATTTCAATTACACTGCTATCAGGTTGGCATAATTTGCCAGATACTAAAGGTATAATTTCTGAATTACATTAATATTAGCTTAGTAAGAATTAGTCTACAGATATTCTGGAAGGACATTTTAAAATGCCTCATGCTTGTCAGCTAATTATGTCTTTGAAGGCTTATATTTTTAACATAATAGGCACTAAAGCATTCATTTATATAGCTATATTTTACATATATATTTTATATATTTGTTGGGGGTTTTTTTAATTCCTAAATTATAGAGGATTGTTTGGGAACTTGCATATTATTGACTGGTGTTATTCCTCGTTTTTTTAGTTCCAACAAAACTGCAGAATGAATTTTAACAAGAAATGGTTATCATCACAGAAGGGAAGTTGTTGCAGGCTTTTCACTAAAATTATGTGCCATGAGGGAGAAAGCAGCAGAAAATAATGAGACAAAAGCTAATTCTTTAGTCATGAGAGTATGACTCCATTACCTCCTAGGTGCTATCTATCTTTACACCAACAATCAAAAACATTTTTATAGAATACATAACATATTTAACTATTTCTTTGTGGATTTATTTTAAAAACACATCCAAAGTGAAGATATGTAAACTGGACACAGCAAGGACAGAGATTTTGTGGTCAGCTAGTACCGCAGTACTACAGCTGAAGGGCAGTCTGTGAAAGACAGTGTCCCCACACAGAAGACACAATTCCTGCTCTAAGATAGTAATCCATGCAAAAGACTGATAAAGTGGGAAAAAGTCTTCCAGAGCCTACACTTTTAGCATTTTCAATGTACCAAAATTATCACTGAAATTTGGGTGGTAGCCCAGCTCTGTATATTCTTTCTGGAATTTACAAACACAGAACAAAAGTTTCAAGATATCATTATTAAGAATCTCCAAGTTATCAAAGTCTCTTAAGTCCTTTATTAATACTTATTTATAGGTGATCAGTCTATGGGTGTTCTTCAGAAAGAATTTGTTAGCTTTTTTTCATGTTACTACTTTTTTTATTTTTTTTCTGAAACCTGTAACACAGTCGATATGGCAATTAATTAAAGGTGCAATGGGAAAATAATCACATTTAGGTGACAACAGAAATTTAGTAGGATATAACCAGACCCTGCAACTGAGATCCCAGTCTTCATTAGGGCACACATTGGTCTGAATGGTACTTCCAACAGGCAGCTTTTTTCATGTCCCTTTTCAGCAATTTCCTAGAAACATAGAATCATTTATATTGAAAAAGACCTCTGAGTCATAGAGTCCAACTATTAAGCTAGCACAGTTGTGTTCACCATCAAATCATATCCCCCAGTGCCATATCCATATCCTTTTTGAACACTTCCAGGGATGCTGATTCCACCACTTCTCTGGGCAGCCTGTTCCAATGCCCAATCACCCTTTCAGTGAAAAAACTTCATCATTTCCACTCTAAACCTTCCCTGCTGCAATTTTTGACCACTTCCTCCTGCTGTCACTAGGTGTCTGGGAGACTGACTCCCACTCACTGCCATCTTCTTTCAGGTAGAAGTAGAGAGCAATAAAATCTCCCCTAAGCCTCCTTTTTTCCAGGTTAAAAACCCCCACCTCCCTCAGCTTCTCCTTATGAGCCCTGCATGCCAGGCCGTTCACCAACTCAGCTATTTTTGGACTCCCGAACCTCAATGTCTTTCTTGCAGTGAGGTGCCCAAAACTGAACAAAGGATTCAAGGTGCAGCCTCAGCTGTGCCAAGTACACAATCACTGCCCTGGTCTTACTGGTCACACTATTCCTGATACAGGCCAGGAAGCCATTGGCCCTCTTGGCCACCTAGGCACACTTCTGGCTCATGTTCAGCTGCTGTTGATGAGCACCACCAGGTTCTTTTCCACTGGCCTCATTCCAGCCACTGCCCCCAGCCTGTTCCCCTGCCTGGGGTTGCTGTGACCCAAGGGCAGGACCTGGCACTTGGCCTCATTTAACCTCATACTGTTGGATGCAGCCCACCAATTCAGCCTGTTCAGATCCGTCTGCAGAGCCTTCCAAATACCCTTCTTTCACTTTCACATGACCAGCTAAAAACTATGACTTTTCTAGGTTCAGAGCTTTGTACACCTTTTCCAAAATTCAAGCAAGCTGCTGGGGCCTTCTTTGACTCCATTTTCACAAGCATCTATAGTATAGATCTTCACAAGCATCTTACTATTTGTCCTGAAATCTTCGCTTGAAATATGTCCTGTTGACAGCACTGGCGGGCCAGTGCTTGGCAGCACTGGTTTTGGTTTCCAGTCCCTTCAAACACACTGAAATGTAAGTGCTATACGTCCAATGATGTAGACTTTAAGGGTTATATTAACCCTTTTACTTAGAAAACATTTGTAATGACTATGAATTCGTGTGGTCACCGATGTAATCAGGGTTCTAAAAATAAATTCTATTTATCAGTCTAAATGGATAAGGTTCACTGTGATTTTTCGTGTTGGAGCTCGCACAAACGGGACGAGACTGCTAGGAGATGTTCCTTGAGCTTTCTTGTGACATCAGCCTCATTACAGGTTGAGACAATTAAAAGATGGCAACAACTCACATCTTGCCAGCAGCAGCCAAAGATCTCTTTGTTACAGGGCATTTTAAAAGTTTTCCAGCCAATAACACATTTCTAAAGCTCACAAACAGTTGTTCTAGCCAATCACTATAAACACACATACACCTGCTTCAAACAATGCTTGCTTGTATGCTTTCTATTAACAATATACAATACTCCATTATTAAGCTTAAAACCTTCTACTGTCTTTCTAAGCATATTTTTCTGCAGTCTTAATGTCTATCTTATTCAAGCCTAAAAACTCAAACTATTGTTTCATGTCCTTGCTTGCTGTACTATTGTATCATTTCTTCTTTCAGCTAGCAGCTGCAGCTAGCTCTAAGTCCTCTGCTCTTTCTGTTTCTGAGGCCTGCTTTCACAGCTTCTAAAAGTCTTATAACTTTCACTATTTCCCACAATTTGTAATTATAGTAATCTGAGTAATATTCAGAAATATTAGTTTTATGGAGAACAAAGCTTAAAAGCATTTTTTAAACTTCAAAACTACATAAGGTCATATACATTTATTATATTTTTGATTCTACCTACAAACAGGATAAAAAGTGATACTTGAGAGTACTTGCAGAGCATGACTGCAAGAAAAAGGGCACCATTCAAGAATAGCAAACACAGGAATCTGTATGAAAATATAACTTGTCTAAACTAAAAGGATGTTTTTTATTCAGAAATGCAATCAAACAGCTTACAGATCCTATTTCTCACCATCTTGTGCATTATTAATCAAATAATTAAAGCATAGCTTCATTTTGTATACATATCAAACATTTTTTTTTTGTTTCAGTTTTACAGCATATTTTTCCGTTTGAATATCTAGTGCTGAATAGTTTTTTTGGCATGAGCAGGTGGATTTTATATATCTATCTATCAAATAACATCAATAAATTAAACAGATTAAATTGTAATATGAATACATTAGAAACACTTTGTCTATATCAAAAATATGCTCTGATTCCAGCTAAAAGCAAAGAAAACCGACCATTTAACATTTACGAGCTACACTAGACTTCAAAACTCATCACTATAACAACCATATAATACTCACAATAGACACCTAAAAGAATACAGTGTAAAATAGTTTGTTTGGGTTTTTTTTTTTAATGCTCTAAGAATATGAATAATCAACTAAAGAATCCCATAAGCAGTCACTGATTCCTATAGATTAATGAAGTTTCATCTTTTGATCAGAAGCATCAAAGCTTCAGGACAAAGCATCAGGGCTCCAGGAATGCTGTAATATGGATGCTCAAAATGACAGCTTTTTATAAACTGCATAATGAGGAAAACACTTAAATAATTGAGGTGTTTTTCAAAACCTCAGACAGAACCTCTAAAGGATCTGTAGCAATGGTAGTTACTTTCTTTAATAGGTTTTGAATTCAGTCTTAGGGACTGATATTGTGAGATCTCTTCCTACTCTGCCAGACTATCCTTCAGGAACAATGTATATCACAGGGATTGTTTTCTGAGCATGATACATAGTCCTCTGATTTATCTGGATGTTTAGATTTCTTTGCTCAGTCACAAGAAGAATTCTAGAGCAATAGCCATTTGTCATTGCTGTGCCACTGAAGCCACCAGCTCTAAGAATATCTCTCAGTGCTCCCATACACTTCATCCCTGCAAGCAGTGCTTGCAAACAGCACAAATGTGGCACAGTGGCATTGATGCTGCCTGGGCCCACAGCCCCACAACTCACAAGTGTTGAAATAGCCCTACAACCAAGTGTCCTCAAGTGCCAGCGCCAGTCCCAGAACTTGTGTTTGTCACCTGTAGCACGGTGATCCCCTGTCTAAGGTCCTGCTCATGCAGATCCAACTCAGAGCCACAGGTACCAGATTAGAGCTTTTTGATGTTCAGCTTCTTCCAATGCAAAATCATCAGTGACAATTTTATCACAGTCTTAAGGAAGAAAATATTCTTTTTCCACACAGACTTCTGATCTGATTTTTTCCAATATACAGTGTGTGGGAGTTTTATCCCTCACATCTGTTGGTAGGGCAGCAGTGGAAAGTTTTAATAGCATCTCTCAGTCAGTAAGACAACTCCGCTTTAACCCTCCATGCAAATGCTTTAACATCTACCTCTTAAAACAGCTGTCATGTTCTTTTGGGGTTTCTTCTGTGATTCTGTTCCCTAATTTGCTTTATTATTAAGATTAAAGTCAGTGGCCATTTATTTTGAGAATCTGAGATATTTTGTGATTTCCCAGAAGTGATGGAAACAACTGAGGCATATCTTTCATGTTTATCACTAAATCCATTAGAAAACAAATTAGAAAATCTTTTACAATACCCTCTCAACTTTTCTGTATGTTAGAAAATGGAAATTATTTTAGACCTTCATACACTTCGTTGATAGCTCCCTGAAGTTTTGTTTTTTTTTCCTTGATTAGTCAGTCTTCATAAGCCATCTGTCCTGCAGAAGGTGATGGCTTCTCTTTTTATTTTCCAGTGCAATACCAACAATGAACTTTTATAGATATAGTAACACAAATAATTTCCATTTCTGAAGTGGCTTGATTACTCATTGTCAATTAGCAGTTTTGCCATTCCTTATCAATGCAGTGACTTGCAAGGATTGTTTTGAGACGTTAAAGCTGGATATAGAGATGTCAGGTTTTAGGTGTTAGATTTGTATGGCACCTGTTCCTGGTACTTGTGACTCTTTTCCTCATTAATTCATTGACATGTTTGGATTAGAATCTTTACAAAGACAGAATCACTTCCTGAAACAATTTTTCCACAGATTTTGTCCATAAAAGATCTTATCACTGCTGACTAGGTTATCTACATTTTCTCCAGAACTAAATATGCTATTCTGTATTTGCAAGCTACAGAAGTCTTCTCTTGACTGTTCTTACATTTATCTTGAGTATTCTTGAATATTTTTTTATTATCTGAGTGTTAATACATCTAAAGCAAAGGAGTGAGTGGTTTCAACTAAAAATACTTTATTTTATATCTTGCACATTTTCCTAAATTGCCTGGCTTCCATTTCTTTCTTAAATATTCCTTCTTTGTTTCCTATTTTTTTTAAAGATAACTGTAGGTTTTATTGCTGTAAGTATGATAACTTAAGTATCCTTCTGTACAGAAACTGCTAATATTGATGTTCTAAACTTGGTCATTTAAATCAGAACCACAGACAGTCGTTAAAATTCATACAATATGGAGGGAGAATATAAACTAAAATAAATATTGTTTAACATGTACATGATAAGTGATGAACCCTCCTGAAAGAAAAATCTTTATATTTGGAAGCTGGACATGATTTTTGGAGAGGGACTTTGTGAACTAGAATTATTTCAGTCAATTTTCTAGTACATTTTTAGATGGAATCTTTGAGGAGGATTTCAGGCATGGATAAAAAGTAAGGATTGTGAGGACAGAGGAAGATTGAACCTGAGAATACAGAAACAATGAATCATTTTAAAACAATACAGTAAATTTAAAAATAAACCCTCTAACTAATTATTGTTTTAAAAAAGTAAATTGCACATTTATTTATATAAAAGATGGACTACAGACTAAGAAGGGCAATTCTAGCTAAAACAAAGAATACCTACACCACCTAGCAACAGAGTAAGTCTGAGTCAAACAAGTCTTAAGTTCTTTCCAGATTCTGCCAGAGTCAATGAAAGATTTATTTCTCCTATTATTTGTAGGTATTATATTATTAATTTTCAAGTGGTTTTGTCTTTTTGAACTTTGCATACAGGAGTAAATTCACTTTAATCACACCAAAAGGATCTGAAGTTTGAGCTGCTTGGATCCTTTTTACACAGGGTGTTTGTGGTTATTCAAGGTCCAAGTATTATTTATTCAGCAGTACATGAATCAAAATTAGTCTCTAGGTCACTTTCAGTGGCCTTAGATTTTAAAAAGTAGAGTTTTTGTCATCTGTTATAAAAAATTTTTCTAAATGAGCAAACAAAGAGAGAACATGAAAGCAAATCTCAATACTCAATACTAAAATATTACATAAACAATGTTATATAATTCTAATAATTATAAAAATAATTTAAACATTTTATTATTAATACATAATTATATAATGAATAATAAATAGTTATAAAATTATAATAAATATAGAAATACCCAAGTACCTTAAAATTATTTTAGACAAAGCTCAAAATACTAGGTTCAAGCTGATAATAAATTTCATGCTTATTTTTGCCTCTTTGTGTTATTTCTATTTAAGTTCAATTTGAGAAAATAATTCACTTTTAAAGTTCATTGTATATGAAAGTGCACGGAAAACAAAAAATATGTAGGTATTCTACTTTTTTAATGAACTCATTTTTATCATGTAATAACTGCTCTGCAATACGAAATAGGAAGGACCAGACTGAAGAAGTAATGGAAAAAAATCAGCATCATATTCTTGTGCCATTACAATTTTTGGCTTCACTTGTTTTGATTTTTTTTTCTTTTATTTTTATTTCTGTGTACATTGTGCTGTATGCAAAAGAAGGGTCTTTAATATCTTGGTCTTGTCTAAAAAAAAAGTGAAGCATCACTCACATTATCATGGTCGGATCAATTTATTTTAATCAAGTAAGGAGAAATTTCACCAACCCTACAGAAATTAAAATTCACTCTATCAACACTTTTTTCCTTACAAAGAATGGTGTACAAATCTACTTTTTTCAGCCAGTAGTGATTCTCAATAGGCAAAGGCAGAAATTTGTAAACTGAAGGTCTGAGGACTAGGAAGAGTCAGATTCACTACTCTGTGGAAATTATAAGGAAAAATATTAACTACTTCATAAAGAATGCTTTTTTTCTGGGTGGGGGTTTTTTGGATTTTTTTGGGGTTGTTTGTTTGTTTTTCTTTTTCTAATAAGTTTTATTTATTTCAAATAGGAATACAAGGTAGATGAAGAAATACAGGAAAGCCTAAAACATTGTTTCTATTTGCATGTGACCATCTTTAAAGCATACCAAAAGATCCCGAAGAATTTCAAGGCTTTCATGGAGGTACTAAAAGGATGCTTAGAGATGTCCATGAACTGCTTTCAAAGCTGTGTGCTGCTGACAACTCAGAAAAGTCACAAAATCAGATTCCAGCACACTTATGAAGAAATATTTGGAACCAAGACTCTCTTGTGAGCATTTTCTTAATGGAAGGTGGTAGAAATGGCTACAATCTTTAATTTTCATTATGTAAATTTGTAATATTTTAAGAAACTCCTGTATTCTTTTTACAGTTCTTATAAACTCTTCAGTGCCTTGCCATTTCTTACTCTCGATACTTCATAATACAATTTACCTTCATAAGAATGAAAGAACTGCCATGCATCATTAAAGCAAAGTTTCACCCAACTTGGAATTCCATGTCTGACAGTGTCAATTAGTGTGTACTTAGGGAAAAGCACAGGAAACAGGACAAGTATAACACGATTTTCCCCTGCAAAACCTTTAAAGTAAGATTATCTTTAGCACAAGGAGAATCCTTGTAAAGCTTGTACCTCCAGTGCACGTGGCCTAGAAAATAAACAAGAGTTTTCTTATCCACTTCAGAAAAGCAGAACCTTTAAAAGGGCAAAGAGCATCTCATTAAAATTGTTGGGAAAAAATATTTAGAAACAAAGTTACTCATAAGTGATCTTTAGTTCTTTCAGTATCCAATATACAAAAAACCTTTATTCAAGGAAGATGCAATTTAACAATAAATCATATGAGGATGAAGCAGTTGCCCCTTAATTTGGTCAGAGAAAAAGTCTTAAATGAGACACAATTAACCTAGCCACTTACATCCCTATTCTGAATTCATGATTCTGTAAAAGTGCAGCTGTTCCAGCAGTGGTTAGCTGAAATAAATAAAAGAGTTTGTCCACTTTAAATATGTGCAATACCTATTTCTCACTGCTTCATCTGAGTTTTTATTAACTGGCACTGGTTACTAAAGTCTTATATAAAACAGACTTAAATTCAAATGCAATGTTGTCCTCCATTTGGAATGAGTCTTCAATTTCATTTCAGCTATGAGTATTCCTAGACGTGGCAGTATGAAACTTTGATTTCCTGAGATGACAGAATTATTTCATTCCATTTAGCAATTAAACCTCTAAATATTAAAGTTCTCAGAAGCAAGTGTTAAAAACAAGTTATATTTCATATTGATTACACACTGAACATAAACAACGTTGAATTTTTTTTTCATTTTTGAAGCTTTTTTTTGAGGCACAAAGTTATGTGCCTCAATCCAGTTGAAAGAGGATATTTTCTTCACCTATTCTGTTTCTTGTTGCTAATAGAAAATATTGTATTTAGAATTAAATTTTTGATAACGCGCTTTCTCTCAATTTCTCTTATTTTTCATTCCTGTCTAAATACTACAAATCCAAAGTCAGCTGTCCTTTACCACCCCACACATAAGGAAAGCATTACTTCATTCTGTCACAAGCCCCGTCAGAACAGGGAAGTGGAGGGTAAATAGGCATGTCTATTTGAGCAAAGGTGGCAAGGGATAATAGAGTTAGGAACCAAGGCTGCAGACAAACGAAGATGCAGCTTGCTTAGCAAATAAGGCACAGAGACTGTTTCAGCTAATTTTAAAAGCTGTCCAATGGCCTCTGCACAAATACTTAGGGGTCATAAGTTTCTGTTCCAGTTGAGTCTTCTTTCTCCTGCAGCAGCCAGTGACTGACTGTCTTGGGAATTATTTCCTGATTGCTCTGGAAAAGGCCATTGCACAGTTAGGCAATAGCTCACTGCAATGGGCCTGTTTAGCTTGAGAAAACTGGTATGCAGGATTTAGAAAATCTTTAATGGAAATACGAAATTCTAGGCAATAAATAAAAACACAGGGAAAATCAGTGTGAGTTGAAAAAAAAAAAAGGCAGCTCATGCTGATGCATAAGTCAGTAACTTTCCTTGTAATATAATCAGATATTCTAGACAAAGGGAAATCACTGAAACCAATGGTTAGTTTTTTCTTAAACCTGGCTAAAGAATTAAATATCTAATTAAGATTCTCAGTCAATGCTCTCTTAATTGACTAATACATCATTCTGTTAACACTAATGGTAAATTAAATATGCTTGATCGATATTCAAACAATGAATTCTGGTTAATTGACGTTGATCTTAATGGGCATTACTTTAAAATATTAGCTGATGTACATCCACAGCTGTAGGGATTACATATTACAATATTAATTTTCAGGATATCATTTGCAAGAAACATTAGTGAGTAGTTAGTGAGCTTTCCTTATATATGAAGAGGAATGGCAACCAGTTGTCTCAGAAAATAAAATTAAATTATCCCCTTACAAATAATATATTATTTTCCTCATTACATTGTTTTTCTGTTTCCTTTAAAGTGACTACTGTGAAAAATTAAATACTTCTAAATCATAATTTACAAACTCTGGTGAATTAGGCTCACATGTAAAATAAATTAAATGGATTAATGAAGAGAAACAAATGCAGTAAAATGCAAGTAAGTACAGACAAAGAAACCTGTAGACTAAGGAATCGAGATCAGATACCCAAATTTTGGGTTCTAAAGACTCTTAATGCCTTCTGGAATGGAAGTTAGAGTCATTCAGGTTGGAATTTCCAAAAGAGAATAGCCACAATTAATATCTCATTTTCTAACTGTTTGAGAGAAATCAGCTTCAAGGAAAACCTTATCCAATGGATGATCCCTAGCACTTTCTGAAATCCCTATCACTAGTTATTTCTTTGTCAGGAAAGACAAAAATATCATTGATTTCTAGATTAAATTTAGGTCTTGTTTCATGGTGGATGACTAACGGAATCATGGCCTGAGAAGTCACTGGACATTTATTTGTACCCTATTATTTAGATTACTGTAGCAGGTAAATTCTAAGAGTTTACTATTGTTTCAATTAATGTTTTAAACAAGTCTAATGTCTTACATTCTTGTGAGGATTATTTTATTGTACATCTAGACATACATAGATATACTAAGACTCATTAATTTGATGAAAAAATCATGTCTAGTGTTTCAAGGCACATCTCAAAAAACCTCACAAAATAAGTGATAGTCCTAACAAAAATGAAAATTAGGACCACTCTTCAATTTGTAAAGCATGTCTTTCTACTAATAAGTAATGAGAGAGCAGAAAACAACTGTATGAGAATTGAATCTGGAGTCAGTTGGCGAGTTTGTGGCTAAATTACCTCCACTTTGTCCAGAGGATAAATCCATATTTGGGAATATGGATGATCTAAACAATGACCTAAAACAGCTGAAATAAAGAGAAGTCTTGCTAGCATAAGTGAGACATTAGCATTTGATTAACATTTGACATTAACATTTGATACACTGAGAATTCAATTCATATTAGAGTTCAGTGGTTTTAATTTTCCCCTAGAACACTGAAACATGCAACTGAAATTAAATGGAAGTCTACACAGAGTCCCACATTGCAGCTCAGCTGTCATAGGTACCTTTTATGGTAAAAACCACATTATCTTGACTTTTTCGTTTTCCTTGCTATCACCTCTTATCATGGCAACTTCAAACCAGCAGTAAGCCATGAGGCAGTGACACGGCAGACCAAGGTTTGACCTCCCATTTTGCCACAAATTCTAAATGTCATCTTTGGCAACTCAGTTTGATTTTTCTTCATTCAAATTCACAAAGTCAACTATCCATCAAAATTTCAGTTGTTTGCAGTTAAGAAATAGGCTTCTAAAAATTTCTCTAGATCTCAGATTGCTGCAACCAGATCTGCGGTCCCCAGCACAGAAAGGACATGGATCTGTTAGAGCCAGTGTAGGGTATGGCCACTAAGGTGATCACAGGGTTAGAACACCTCCTCTGTGAAGCTGAGAGAGCTGGGGTTCTTCATCCCAGAGAAGAGAAGATTTTGGGGTGACCTCTTTTCAGCCTTCTAGTACCTAAGGGAGGCCTATAAGCAAGACACAGACTTTTTACAAAGGCATGTAGTGATAGCATAAGGGATAGCTTCAAACTGAGACTATGTTCAGATTAAATATTAGGAAGAATTTTTTTACTGGAAAGTTGGTGAGGCATTTGAACAGGTTGCCAAGAGAAGTTATGGATGCCCAATTCCCGGAAGTGTTCAAGGCCAGGTTAGATGGGGCTCCGAGCCACCTGATCTAGCAGAATTTGTCTCTGCCCATAGCAGTGGGGTTGGAACTAGGTGATGGCTAAGATCCCTTCCAAACCATTCCATAATTTTATGATCTGACTCCAACATTGCTGTTATCCCTGTAGTCTGTGCAGCTCAAATCTAAACTCACATCAGTCTTCACAGTATTCACATTGGATTTGTTTCATCTCTCAACTGCTGACCCATCAGCAGAATTTGCAATCAAATAAAAATTTGATCTCTAAAGTAGTTTAGAGAGTTGTGACTTTTGTCTTGTGACACTTAACCTGTGTAGTTATTAAGAATAGAGGTGAGCTATGTGCACTGAAAGTGGATTCATCTCAAATCCTTCGAATATTCTGTCAGTCAGATAAAGATTTTGCATATATTGCTTCTCTTCTCTACTCCCACAGGATTTATGCCCTGCTTTATTGTTAAGCCCTATTCATTTGGGTTTGTTTTGTTTTGAGGTTTTTTTATTAAGTAGGGTTGATGACCTATTGACCATAATTCACTGAAATAAATTTCTAGACTGTACCCTAATGAGCTTGAATTCTACCTATGTGAAAATTCTTTATATTGTCAAAGACGTCTCTGACACCTGATACCCAGAGAATTACGACCTGGGAGCATCATGTTGCTCTATTAGTATAATCTTATCAGTCAAAGGAAACTGGAGAGGAGAGCCATTTTAATGGGTGCATAGAAGCCACTTCTAGCACACGTCACAAAAATCAGCTCTTGATAAATGAAGCTCTGAACTCGTTATTCATCGTATATCGAGAAGAGTATAAACACGCATCAGTTGTGTTAGTTCCACTGAACACACAGCTCTGCATCTACATTAGCAGAGCAGCTGAGCTTTTCATAGGTATAAATGATGTAAAAACCTAAGGACTATGAGGCAGGTACAATAATACAGAAGTGCCAGCCTCAGAAACCCAAACCTCAGCTCAAGCAATGCTACTAAAGTTTGTTCAAAGTCTCAGTGAGAGTTGGAAACACAAGAAAGTAGACACACATAAGAACACATGCACACATGGGCATAAACATACACCTTATCTTGTTGGGCCTGAGAAGGGAAGAAGCTGCTAGAATAATGGTAGCTACAAATACCTGAGACAGATGGTATCTCAGGACAGCTAAAGCAACAATTGAAAAAAAAAGTAACAGAGCATCAGCTCTAGATACACCCTGCAAAGTAATGAATGCAGTTGCAGAACTGCTGCTAATTAAAAGGGATTCAAAACCAGCTATATCTTGTTTTGCACCCAGCAATATGCTAAATATGGACACCACCACACCAGCTGAAGCAGAAAATGTCTACAGTAAAGGCTCTCAGGTCAATTCTTTGCAGGGAAATTGCACTAACGCAACAAAAAATAAACTAGCACACAATATGCATGCAATAAAAAAGATAAATGTAGCAAAAGCCATTCTCAGACAACTCTTTTCTGTGATTTTATTTTTTGGATTAAAGATTATCAAATCTTTCAAATCGCACAGGTAAATTATAGTAAAGAAAATCACATCATTTTAACCATTCATGGCTGACTTGATCTGACCTACTCACCAATGAGCATTGGTTTTAAGATTAAAAGAGCTGAAAATACTAAAGAATGCAAGACTCTGGTTTCAGAGTCTCAAAAATACAACTATTAAGATGGAATTTATACACTGGAATAGACTCAGAATTTGTCTTAGAGACATGTACATTAAAGTGTTATGATAGTTTTCATGGAAGAAAGATACAACATAAAGTACTTAACTGGAATTTCATAGTGAACTTTTCCATCCAACTGTTCATTGGATACCATAAGTACTATGAAGAAAAGAGAGAGAGAGAGAGAGAGA
>VZDJ01007755.1:25693824-25801624 GCA_008694505.1 Cyanoderma ruficeps | reverse complement strand
TTTCCCTGCCTTCTTTTGTGATGTTGCATAAGTAATGCACTAGCAGGGAAAGAAAAACAAGAGAGAAAGAGAGTGGCCTGTACAGTGAGAAAAGCGGGACAAGAGGAGAAAGAATAGGAATGTAAGAAGTTTTGTGATATGCAAAGGAACTTTGATAAAGAAATCTTAAGATTTCAGTGTTCCAGTTCCATGAAAAGTGAAAGAAGAGTGAAGAAAATCTGCACTCTTAAATCTATTTAATTTTGCATATTCTTTTCATGAGAGACTGTATCCTTAAATAATGCTGCACTATTTTTCAGAAACCATCATTATTTTTTTTATCAAATACAAAGAGGGTGTCATANATATATATATATATATATATATATTCTGGCACTGGAGCCTCTGTATGGATTTTTTTTACCTGACATATTTTTATCTAAGACTCAGATCATTTGTTCTGTTTATTTTCTCTGGATTCCACAGAGCTGTATCTACTGCAAGGTATATGCAACAACTGATTTAAACACACACACCTCATTGTTTCCAGGAGTAATTTTGTTAACACCACATTAATTCAAATGAAAGGGCTTTACCCTAGAAAAATTTGGCTTTTTTATCAAAAATATCATCATAGCTGCTTTTCAGTTGTACAATTTGAAGAAATAAAAAAGTCTGATATTGACTTATTTCTGACTTGATATTGCCTTAATTTCAACATCTAAAGTTTAGTCATCTCATTAAAGCTAGATATCTAGATATATCTGTAGGCACAAGGAAAAAATAGTCACTGTCCCTGCTGGATATGATAATCTGTCTCTTGGACAGATCTTTTTCAATTGAATATAAAACCATCTGTGATAACTGGTGTAGTTCAGACTCCTAACCATAGTTAAAAGAAGTGAATTTTCTGTTTGGCATTTGCTTTATTTTCACAACTGTCTGCATTTTTCCAGCACTGTTGAGTAGCAGTGCTTACACGCTGCAGTCACGGCTTGGTCTCTCCTACTAGCAGTTACCAACACCATTCAGACACAACAGAGAGATCCAAGGCCGATGATTTCTCTTAACTTTGCTTAGTCACATCTGTATGCAAGTATATGATTATTTAAAAAAGCTATAAAAAACATAAATAATCATACTGAACTGGACACAGAATTTTCCTTGCATGTCTGATTTGTTTTTCTTATTGTGTCCTCCATGTGGTGAACCCACAACCAATAAAGTAGTGTGAGCACATTGCTTTGCAAATGTGAAGTGTTTGTTACTCTTGAAATAAAGCTTAAAGAAAAATATAAACAAGATCTCTCCCTTAAAACTATGTCAAAGAAAAAAAGTAAAAACAGCATGAAAGAAAATTTAAAACTCCCTAAACTGGAACGTCTAATTAACCAACTGACCTTTTATTTATTTTTCAATTGGAATGGAATTGAGTGAAGAAAACATATTCAGAAGGCACAAAAACTTGCTGATGATATTATGATCAATAATAGTTTTTCCTGCTATCAACAGAGCTGTCCTTAAATGAAGAAAAATACATGTAAAGCAAAAAGCAAAAGCAAAAATATCATTGAGCTAAAGAACTTAGATTTGTGTCTATTTGTATCAAAAACTTGACACATCAGAAAGATCTATTTCTAACCAATTTGAGTTGCCTTGGGAACTCAGGATTCCCTTATTCACAAGCACAAATTTGTTTCATTTGGTTTGCCACCTTCCTAGGAGTTGATAAAAACTTTATGTAATCAAATTGAGGACCTCACAAAATCCAGCCCTGCAAACATTTTTGAACTTTAAGTTCAAATCCAAATACTGTTGCTAGGCCTTATCTCAGATAATTTTTATTACTCATTATATTTATTATAGGATTAACCCTCAGGATTAGTTGAAGTGCGGAAACATTGAGAAGCACATAATACCTCTCAGAAAAAAAAATTCAGGAAAACCTCAGTTTGAAGACAGATCTATGAAAAATAAGCGGACAAAAAGAGGAGGTATGTGCTTCATCACTTTAATATTTCATTACAGGTAAACTTGTTGGATAGAGGCGGTTTAATCTTTTATTTTCTTTTTTCTTTTATTTTTTCTTTCCTTTTCTTTCCTTTTCTTCTTTTTTCTTTCCTTTTCCTTTTCATTTCCCTTCTGTCCTCCCGTTCCCTCTTCTCTTTTCTTTTGTTTTTGAAGCAAGAGCCTGTGGTAATTCTGTATATGTCACCCTTTACCCTTCCCTTTAACCAAACGGGGAAACAGATGTTAGATATGAAACAACTTAATGACATTGAAAATATTTCTGTTTTCATACTGGTATTGTAAAAGACCGGTTCTCTAAGCACTGAAATAAAAAAGAAACTCCAATTTCACTTCTTTTTCTTTGTAAGTTTCCCCACACTCTGCCTCAAAAAAGTGTATTACAGATGGACCAGACTAAGCAAATGATGGATCTGTTAATTTTAGCACAAGTTTGTTACGTAGAGTCTGAATGCAAAGTTTAAAACTGGATGGTCATACAGGATATGCTCCTGCTAGGTCTTTGTCCTATCCTTTCAATCGTCTAACCTCAATTTCAAGCAATTACTCTTCATCTTACAAAAGCCCTTTCAGTATTGTCTCTCCTTTCATTTTTCTTTGCAGCAAGTATATTTCCTTCTTAGCACTTTCCCCTTGGCTCCTGTTAAAAAGTTCCCAAAAATGTTCTATCTAATCTCTAATCTGCTTGGAATGACATGAAACTTGTAAGCTCTATCTCTCTCTCTATTTCAAAGTATCCTTTGAAGAATTCTTGGGAATTAAAGGGCATTTTTTCTTTATAAAAAGACTAATTAAAATATCTATTCTTTTGGGATCAAATTCATCATTTGAGAATGTTGTTTGCAAGAAATGTGGCTGATATAACAGGCTGAATCCCAGATAAATCTTTTCACATTTTTTCATATATGAATCAGTGATAATTGAGTCCAAGTGTGGAGTTGTGTACAAAGACTGTAATAGAAACAATCAATCTACAGTCTCGCCATGAAGGCAACCTGGCATCATTCATGGCTGCTGCATGATTAACCATGCAAATTTTATGCTCTACTCTTTACTATCATTCTCTTGAGACTTCCCCAATGTTGAAAAAATACACAAAATTTTGCCAGTGGGCTTAGAATCACAGAATTAATATGAATTGAGCAAATTGACTAGAAGTGACTTCAGTATTGACCAGTACTTCATGAATTTCTCCCTTTGATTATTTCTTGGAAAGGAACCAGGAAAAAAAAAAAAAAGGTTGGTAGAGTGTACAAAGTAATTAAAATGCAATCACTATTCATTAAATAAATGAAACTTGCACTTGAGAAAGAGACACTGCCACAGACACAATGCTTACCTAATGTGTCAAATCCTGTTAGCTTAGTTCTGCATTATAGTTGCACTTTGGTAATTCTGAAGCAGCCCCATTGAGTTTCTGAGTTTATTCTGAGTTTCCTATAATGTATGTGGGGACCACATTTGTGTGTCCTGGTGTCCTGATGTAGTACCATGCAATTTTACATTTCTTAGAGGTGGCCAGAACTATGGGTTCTTTGCCACTGCTCCATATACACATAACTCTTTTCTAATATGCATCATCTGTTTTCCTCAAGTTCACTTAAAGTATCCTGTCTCAAGTTCACCTAAAATGTGAACCATCTCTCAAAAAAACAAATGGAATGGTCTTTTAATCAGTTACAACACAAGACTGATTTTCTTCATAATGCCTATTGCAAATTTTAATCTTTCCTGTCTTAAGAATATACACCACAAAGGAATTTAAAATATCATCAGAGAAGCATCAGAATGCTGCAAGAGCATTTGCCTCTTCTGCAGCTGCTGCACGTGGCTAATTTCCTCTCTCAAAATGAAACATGGCATGGGATGTTATGGGGATGCTTCCTCTGACAGACTTTAGGGCCAGGGATACCTCCTGGTTGCTGTAGTCTTCTTGGAGTTCTCTGTCTTGGGGTAATGGATGTGTTTTCTTGTCATTTGTGGGTTCAGACAGAAGCAAAGTTGAGCATGCAACCCAGGCACAGACACCCACAGGACACAGACACAGCTTCTCAGACTGCCAAAGGCAAGGTGCTGCCTTTAACAGCACATACATAAACATGACCAGGTCTCATTAAACATAGACATAGGGACATATATAGGCACAGAGACAGTCAAACTCCCTTCCTCTTCTCCAGCTGTTTAGGACTGAAGGTTAGGCTCCCAAGCATGCACACATTTGCAGGGTCTCCATGTACTGGGCAGGGCCCCTCTGTCTCCTGGGCAGCCCCGCTTGGACCTGACTCTCCACATGGCTCTCTTACGTATCAGTTGGTCCAGAGTGAGGTTTTCTGGTGAGTTACACACACACACTCCCATGCACACCAGGTTTGAGGAAGATGAAAAGACTCTGGTAACTTCTAGCAGCCACCAGCAAGTACACACACTTGACCACAGTTTTGCTCTAGCTGCTGGTAAGATGCTCACTGATATTCCCCCTCACTTTGCTCACCCCGATTTCCCCAGTAGTTAAACCAGCCCCACCCAAGAGGCTGGGGCTGACACCTCCACTGGCTTCAGGAGCTGACACCATAGGCCACAGGGCACCTTGGTCTGACTCCCATTGCTGGCACCAAATCCACTCACATGAGTCTCACCAGCAGCTGCAATCAGCCCTCACAGACCTTAATACAGGAAATAGAGTGAGATTACATAGAGGTTTTTAAGAAATGGTTTAATGAGAAAATGGGACAGACTGTGGTGATCCAACACCAGGCTGTCAGAGAAGTGTACTGACCAGTTTAAACACATCAAGCCCCTTTTATATGCCTCTCTGCTTCGTTTCCTATTTGTTTCACCCCATCCCTTCCCCTTAAGTGACCTTTCAGAAGTTGTACCTTGTCCACAAGCTGCTCTTGGATATCTCAAATTGTCATGTTCCTCGTGTTTCTCCCTTCATATCAGTACAAGTTTCAGGTTGTTCCTCTTCAATGCTGTGCCTGTAGCTTCTTGGTGGCCCAAAAATTAACCACTTACCAGTTCTCCCTTTACTTTTGATGCCTTTTTGTATTGAAAAGTTTCCTGACTGTATGCCCTTAACAACACAGATGCCCTCAACCTACACATATTCTTACCAAATAGGGTGAGCCAAGTCAAGAAAGTAGACCCATTGAGTTTCTGAGTTTATTCTGAGCTTCCCACAGATAGCCCATGGAATTCTAAGGGCCAACTGGTTATTCTAAAAGAAAGAATATCTGTTCTAAAAGAAAGAATTGTATATCAAGAAAGTAAGATAGTGAGAACACCAACTTTTCCATTTCTTAATCCCAGCTGTCATGAAAAGTAAGCAAAATATTTACTATGTTGATGAACAAGTATTTTTATAACACAAGAAGCTTCTGGAGAATTCGTCAAATATAGTTTCATAATCAACCAAAAACTTCCTGCTAAGCATAAAGGCACTGTATAGTGCTGAAATAAAACCATTATTCTGACATATTTGATACAGTCCTAAGTTTATGTGGGGATGTTCTTGTTTTTAAGCTGGATAAATGCCCCATGGTATGTAGTAATGCATAATTGGTAAGTACATTTAAGTAGTTATAGAAGAAACAAGTGGGTTCTTCCCTACAGGAGATTTTTTTGTCTATATCTTATGAGGTAAAGAAATATCAAATCTCTCTGTATGAATAAATTTCTAAAAATAGCTTCACACTTAAAGAAGAACAGCTGAAGCAACTCAAACTTTAACTTAAGGGCCATATCAAACATAATTTATGTCAGAGACTAAAGCCCTCTTTAAAAAAATCTTATCTGAATACTTGCTTGTGCTACTTGTTACTTCCCATATATAGATAAGAGACAGCACAGGGCAAAAAAAGAAATTAAACAAAAATAAACAAAAAGACAACATTCTTGAACACAAGCAATTTGTTTATTAAATAGCAGAAAAGGTTCAATTCTGTGTGGAATCTAAAATCTTGATTCTAATGTAAATGGAAATGAGAAATAAATGTGTTTAGGATTTCCTAATGTTTATTCTTCAATTTTTATTTCATTTTATACTGGCAATTACTTTTAAGAAGTGTTTCTAAATTTCGGGTAAGAGTCCGTGGTTGTCCAAAATCAACCTCACAACCTATTTTTATTTAAATGTGTGCAAGACGCAGTTTATCAGATATTTGTGTGCATCTCAGACCTGTATTTACAGTTAATAGCATTTGTTTTTTAAGTGAAAAGGAGGTTCAGATGCAGTTAGAACTCCTCAGAAACAGCTTTAAGACAAGACAAGTGCAACAACCGCAGGCAGTCTGTTGTTTAATAAATGTTATAAAAATACATGCTCTGATTAATCTGTCTGCTTTAAGTTGTTTCCTTTATGACCCCTTGACTTCTACAACTTCCTCGGGCTTGATTAGGCTCAGACCAACCCACTGAAGCAGGCAGTACCATGCTCACAGGTCATCAGTCCAGAGAGAGCCCGGAAGATAGCACAAAGAGGATCCTGAATTTAGAAGAGGAGAGATGCAGGACAGACTCAGCACGCTGTGCCCCTGGAACTGCAGAAAATAAACTTGGAGAGAATTTGTAGACCACAGAAAAGGTTGATATCATGATGACCTGGGAATCATGATCCTGTCATCAAAGTGAAACAAAACACACAAGCAAGGAGGAAATTTCAGTACAAGCTGGGTAACCCTGAAGGAGGGCATTTGGCCCTGCATCCCAAGTACTATTGTCTGAATACTCTCAGACAACATCTTGGAGGACAAAAGAACATCACTATTGTGGGTAGCCAGAGTCATGCTAAAAAGGAAGAGCTACTCCTTGTCACAGGAAAAAGTTAAGTGAGTCAAGTGGAAAATGAGAAAGAAACTTGCTACAGAGGTCTACACAAACCTCCTTATAATGAAGCAACGAAAGTAATAAATGGAGACAAGAAAACAGGTGTGAATAAATGATCCAAAATTTCATTTCTCTAAAACCTAATCAAAATGTTTCATATTAATCTTACAACAAAGATTTTTCATACTGGTGTAGGTTGTGTCAGATGGAACTGAATTTCCAGGCTGCCCTGAAGTTATTTTCAGACAAACCAGCACTAGCAGCAACACTAGCACTGATAACTTCACAAAGAAGTAGGTTTGACTTGTTTTATAGCCCAGTTTGGCAGGTTTAAATGTGAAAGCAGTCATTCATGAGTTAGCATTTTGAGGGTATGTCTCTCTGATTCAGTCAGTGCTGAGCAAAACTGATAACCAGGGCATGTACAGTCATGAGAGGTAACAAACATCAGCTTAGGAAAAGTGCCATGCTAACATTTGTCCACTGATGCAGCACTGGAGTTGGGCTTATTCCAACATTTTTTACTGAACTGTGTCATAGACACGCAATGGCCCATCTGGAACATAAATATTTGGTGTAATTTTGTAATTTTTTGATATTTTGTTGCTGCTGTTTGGTGCTTTTCCTCCATTTCCCAATATTGGAGTCAGATTATTTCTTGACAATGTCAGTTTTCACTTCTTGAAACAGCAATTAATGAACCTTCTGTTTGCTCAAGAGGTTACACTGTTAGATAAAGAGAAGTTAAACTTCTTTCTTAAAAACAAATCTAATGAATTTAGGTTCATTTCCTAATTTTCAAGAAGGTGTTTTGATTTAAATACATATCTAGATTTAGCAGTATTGCTCCTATCGAGGTTATCAGACTGTGTTTCAGAATCTAATTCCTATGTTAATACCCAGTAATTTGTTGATGTTGTCATTGTTGCTGATATAGGTTTAGTTTTTCCTAAATCCTGGTGTCGTATTATTATTTATACAGTTAAATCTGTAGCAAAAACTGAGGAGGCAGTATTGACAAAGTTTGTAATGAACCTAATGTTATTGAAGGTCAGTCTAGTCATTCTGATCATGAAGTTCAGAATTATGCCCTCAGAGAACCCCTAGAGAATATGGATAGTTAAGGAAAAAGTCACAAAGGATTAATCAGAGAAGCAAAAGTAAAAACCTGAAGTTAAGAAAGCATGGAAAGGCTAAGCCTAGAGACAAATGAAAAAGGAATGGGAGGAGGCAAGTCTGCAGTGAAAAGAAAAACAAAATCATAACCAGAAAATAATGATGTAGAAAATGGCATATTGAGCATGTTGCTGGCATACTGCACAAACTGTAGTTTCAGAAGACTCCCTTGTACTGTCTTGAAGCTTATGGTGAAACCTTTTAGGGTTTCTCAGTTATGAAAACCACTTGTGCAT
This sequence comes from Cyanoderma ruficeps, assembly GCA_008694505.1. Lineage (NCBI taxonomy): Eukaryota > Metazoa > Chordata > Aves > Passeriformes > Timaliidae > Cyanoderma > Cyanoderma ruficeps. The sequence goes on along the minus strand of VZDJ01007755.1, from coordinate 25,793,381 downwards.
TTGCAGGTAAAGCTGAATCCTATTTGCACTTCACTCAAGAAATCAGCCTTTAAAGAATTTATTGCACCATCCACAAACTTATAACCTGCAGAAATGGAAATTATCTGAATTTTCTTCTTTGTGAACTAGAGGTATTAAAAACAGAAATGGGAGAGAAATCAGTACTTCAATAGTAATTTACCAGAAAAAAGTGCAAGGAGTTTCAATGGTTTTTTACACTATTTAATTTTCCTTGATATTACTTAAACTTTTTAACTTTCATCTTTGCTCTAAATTTAACAATGATTTTCCTTTAAACTCTAAATTCTCTGGGGTTGTGACCACTGCTATTGGATACTAACATTTGTAGTGGTGATACTAGCGATAGCAATGGTAATAACAGTAAATATTTTTACAACAGATATTCAAATCCAGAACCAATTTTAACATCTTTTGCCTTCAGATATTTGAAAATACCAAATTTTACAAAGTGAAGATAATTAGCAGCGATTTTAAGAGCTGATACCACAGTGTTGTCTTTCTTCAGAAGCTAGTACTGATTGTTTTTCCAGTTTGTCATCATGAAATATAAAGCATACAGTTTAATAACACTGCCAAACCTAATCACTAGGGGAAAAAATAAAAGGGAAAAAAAATCCCTAACACTGACTTAAAATGATGGGATACCCAGATCTATCTTTATATTTCTCTTCTGTTTTTCTGTTTCTTATCAAGCATCGTCACATCGACATGACACAGAAAGATTAAGATATCTTTTTCTTTTTCTTACTGGAGAGAGATGGAATTGTCATCACAAAGTTCATGTCGATGGGAGGTTATAGAAAAACATAAAAATTACTGAGAAAATTGACAATATGAGATGTTGAACCAGTGAATCTGCGGATCAGCTAGAAGCATTTAGTGTTTTGTAGCTATAATCTGAAATTATTTGTCTGTGGGAGGGCCACAAGGGAAGGACTCAGAGATGTCACGGTGCTCTCACCTCACCCAGGAACCTGGTGCTGGCTGCAGCCTTTGCACACACCAAGTGCCCTTCAAAGGCTGGTGGCCAAACCACAGCAATCCCCTGCCCTGCTCTCAGGGCTGTGGGACTGAGTATGGCTCCTGTTTTTATGGCACATTGCTTCTTCGGCATTTAGCACCAACCGAACCATATTAGCCTGGGCAGAGGAAACCAGTGCAGCACAGCCTGCTCTTGTCAGATAAACACAGGCCTTTTCTCAAACTGCTCCAAGTCCTGAAACACTGTCATACCAACTGCTTCCCAATAGAATACTTTCTGATTGATGGCAGCTCTTCTGCTGAACTGTTAGAGTCGAAGTTTCTGCCAGTTGGAGTTTCTGCCCTTTTTTCCACCTTCCTTCTCCTGAGCCATCTGTCCACCCCTGCCTTGCCCAAATACCACCCATATACCATCCACAGCTGTGGTACTCTCCTGCTGTATCTTGTCTCACCTTTGTGCTGTGTCTTCTCTAACTCCGACTTCAGTTCTGTTCTTTCTATTCATTCACTAATTTCCCAGAAAGGTGACCCATATGATATTTTCCAGGTTTTTACCTCCTTGAATCCATTCTATGTCGCTACACAAAACATGCATAATGTTGGCAAAATACACAGTACAGGTGAGACATGCCAGATCTAAATGTAGCTGTTTGTAATACTCATAAAAAATTATCTGAGTGATCCTTGTGATAAATGTGTGCTCCTCTGTACCATTCTGCCTAGTAGATGCAGGAAGAGACAGTGCTCCCTATCACAGTGTCTCATATATAATCCCTTGACAGTAACGAGCTGTAAACTCGAAAAGGCAAATTTCCTTCCTTACTGGTAATATGCACCAAGTCTCGTGGCTTTTACTCTTCCATTTAATTTGTTTCTTATAAACCAGTGTTCAGGTATATTTGTATTCTTTAGGGGAAGATTAGTTTGAAAGCTGGGCTGATCAGCAGGACCAAAGAAGTGGTTTACATGCACAGGCCTAGGAAGCCTGGAAGGCAGGTACATGAAATCAGTGATGCATGGGAACCAGTGATCCTGGGTATGTCATTGCAAAGCCAGGCTGACAAGAAGATTGAAAAGATGAACTTTCAATGGACAGACAGTCACATCGATGTACATCACTGCACTGATAGCTCATAATTTGAAAAAGGTAAATCCTAGGAGGTCTCACATGATTGGAAACCCATGCTGACATTGCCTAAGTAAAAATGTCTTCTAATGCCTTCAATTGCACACTTAGGCACTGGACCTAAAAAGTCTCTGTCATTGTAATGGTTACTCCACAGGTGGAAAAGAATAGTAATAAAAAATATATTAAGGGGGCATGATATTGTCCAAAAGAAATAAAGCGGAAAACTTGCACCTGAGCAACTGAATCATATAATTTTGAAAGGTTTCAATGTAGGACTTGTAAAAAGACTTGGAGGGGGAAATCTTTTTTATATCTGCTGTCATTTGGCTCAATTAATAGCTAGGATTGAAACTGGGGGCTCAAGGGACTGCCATGAAAATGTGGATAAAATGTCTTATTGATCTGGCAATGCTCTTCATGAAGAAGAGTTTAATATATTGATATAGCCATAAGAAAAGGACATTGGTTTTTTTTAAACCTGCACTGCACCTGACAGGATGACAATTTAAGAAACAGATAGCAGCAATGATTAATATCTCTTTAAGCCTCTTTTCAATAAGTATCCTCTGCATGATATTGTATCAATGAAATAGATTTTTATGAACTGTATAAAACCATGCATAACTGTAAAACTATGATCATATGCTCAATAGATGGCAATTCCTGTCTTAAGTACTCTCTTCTATTTCTGGTTTTAATTATTTTTCAAGAACAAAGAAGATGCAGGGGAATCAGTGGAGCTGGCATTTATACTTATGCTCACACACTTTTCTTTCTAAAAGGGAGACTAGACCAACAGAGACCTGAAAATCGTATCTAAGTCAAGGGAGAATAAAATACTCCTTTCTCATTATTTCTTCTGAAGAGAATTTCTTCTGAAGTAATGATGAGGCTGTTAGAATGAATTCTTTCAAGCTGGAGAACAGCAGATTTCCTATCAGCACTTATATCCTGCTTAATTTTACTTTAACTACTTAGTCTGGATTGGTGAGGTTTACTTCCAAAATGGTATAAAAGATTAAATATCAAAGTTGTTTTTCTCTGATGAAAGTCAAGCAGCATTCAGCAGCAAATTGATCCCTGCCCAGAGAGAAGGATGCTGTCAAAGCAGAGAAATCTACACCAAGCTGACATCAGGTTTCTACCCTTTTTAGAGGAACGCTGCCCATCTCCCATGATGCACATCTACCTAGACCTAAAGGCACAGACTATTCTTCCTGAAAATGTACTTGCTTTCATTTGCAATTGGATATAAAAATCACACTGAATCACAAAGATCAAATGCTCTTTTCACTGTGTCCTATGACATTTGAACTACTGAGCAGGCTGGGCTGGGCTGTCCCAGGTCCAGAACTGCTCCTGCTATCTCCATGAAGGATAGAGTCTTCATCTGTTTGGGGTTTGGCTGCAGAGGGACTCCATTAATATTAGGGTGCCTGAAATATAGATGCATGGCTTCAAAATGCAGATTGCAGAGCAGTAACCTTTGGTGGCTGTTCCTGCCAGATTGAGGAAGAAGGCAGCAGGGAGATTCTAAAGAATCTTCCTGGTCCTTGTGCTTCCTGTAGAAAAGCAAAGCCATAAAAGCAGTGTATGTGCTAATGAAACCTTCAGACTCCTAGTATCTATAGTGAGATAATACATTTCATAAAAGCAAATTGGGAGGTAAGGCTCTACTTCCCCAATACGTGGCACGATAGGGGTGTGCTGTATGTATCTATTCATAGTAGGTTTGTAGGTTTCTCAACAGAAAATTCCCTCTCAATATTGGTTCTTTGAGCTGCCAATGAGCAGCCTGTCCCATAATGTGCGTGTTTCTGGTACGCAGGAAGGTGAAACAGAGTTTTCTGTGATTTGTTACTAAGCTTAAAATTGTTGTTTAAAAAAACAGTCTGAAGACACTTCTAAACAAAAAAATACAAGCCATGCATTTGGAAAACAACTTTGAAATGCTGGTCTATCCCAGCACTTCATTGTAAACAAAACCACTTGCACAAGACAGAATTAGTTTCTAAAAGTTTCAGTGTCATTTTCATTTTATATAAGATGCTTCTCATGGGGGCATCTTTAAAACCACTCTATCAATCTCTGTCAGTTTCTCAGAGCAGTCATTAGTGAAATGTCACCTTCTAAGTTCTTCATGCTGGGAATTTAGACAGCTTCAGCTTTGAAAAAAAAAAAACTTGAAGATAATATAATTGGTACACTTAGTTAAATTCACTTAAAGGTAGAATCATGACAGAAGAGAGACTAATAAGCATGTTAAATTATTGTAAGTATGGGGATGAGGGTGGAATTGCTTTGGTTTCTTTGAACAACTTTAATATTTGACTATTTCATTTTCCCAATGGCCACCTTTAAACTTCTGCTGAATTTTAAGTAAATAGTCCCACATTATGCAGTGTCTGAGGTCTCTGTTCTCCCTGTAAGGCATATAGATGTAATTAGCCAAGAGATTCTAGTAAGGTCCCTATGAAAAAGAACAGGCCTCAGAATGAAGTATTTTCTAGTGGAAACATAATTAGGAGGCTTTGAGCAAGAAGGTGTCTAGGGGAGAGCATCACCAATAGACAGTCTGTATGTTCAACAAAAAATACCTGGATATTTCTGAGGCACAGAGCCCGGAAACCAGAATCAAATGGATATTCTGACAAATTAGAAATGTTTGGCTGATTTCCATGCTCCCTTATAGCCCTTGGATTCTCTAGTCATCCAAGGAAAAGATGAAAATTATACCCAGCTAGTCTAGCATAGAGTCAGACAGCTAAGAAACCTTTTGACAGTGTTACCAGGGCCTGTAACATCCTGAATCAGCTTTTGAACATGTGTCTGACACATTCTTTATCCTACAAAAAGCAGAAACACTGCCTCACCTTTACTTAAGAATGAATTCTCTCAAGCTGGAGAAAAGCACATTTCCTATCAGCACTTATATCCTGATTAATTTTGACTTTAACTACTTAATCCTGACACAAAGAAAACCAATACAAAAGAATTACTTCTTATGGCTGGGTAACCAAGTCCTGTATTAGTGTGTTTACACAGGTGTTACATACACTTGGTAGCTTGACATCACCGAAGAACCTGGGCAGAACTTTCTTGTGTCCCTGGAGCACTAAACAGCACAGCCTGGGGACAAATGCTTGGGCACGGACAGTGAGTACATGCATCCATTCCTGCACATTACAGATGTTTAGAGCAAAGGCTTGGGCCTGCCATGAGGAGTTGCCTCCAGGATGAAGAGTCCAGAGGAACTGCCTGGTCTTTCATGCCACAGCTTTATACTTAAGGTATAGGTAAAGTTCATTTTTCTATGTGCCTAATGTGCTTTTGGGAATCTGACTGATGTAACAGTCAGAAATGGGAGGTGTGCAAGGAGATGAAGATAAAAAGACAGCACCTCTGTATTCAACAGCAGTAAAATTAATAAAAGAGTGGTTCAAATTTAAATTTCCAAGTCTCTGATTTTATAGAGTGCTTTATTTTCTGTGTAACTGAGCTTTCAGGAATTAACTTCTCCAAATTCATACTGTCTTATATTTTCACCCCTTCTATTTCTTTTTAAACTGAAATTTTGCTGCGGCTGATTAAGTCATCAACTTTGTCTGCCAGCTGCTGGGAAGAGCTGTTGTACAGGATTTAATAATAGATATGATGACACCTAGTGGTAGTGGGAAATATTTATCCTTAAAATAAAGACAAAATGCAACTTAGGTTTAAATACCTACACATAAAGCAACCAAAAAGGTTGTCTCTGGTTATTCTTCACTCATTTTAATATTAAAAAGTGAAGTAGTCTTTTTACATTTTCATTTTATTGGGGAGAAAACAATATAAAACATTGTTTTCAGTACAGAAAATAAAAATGTTTTGATTGAGATCTCTGCTTCCAGGTCACAATGACTTCTAAAAAAATGGTTCTAAAGAAAAACAGTTATCACCATATGTAGCTTTATCTCTCTGATGAGATATCAAGGCTTAACTGGCTTTCTTTCCTAAGGAAGTTAGTTCCACAGTGATAAATAAAGATTACAGAACTTCCTCCTCTCTGATAAATTACATTTCAGAAGACAAAAAGACTTAGCAAGGGATTTCCAGAGTTCTCCTTTATTTTTGTAACTTTAATTCTGAATAGCATGAGACTACTAGTCACTTACAGTGCCAGCATAAGCGTACCCAATATTCAACTTTACTAATTTTTCAAGGAGGTAATTAATAGGAAGTAATTAACAGATTACCAGAAATAATTTAACCACTTCTGTTAACATAAAACACGTATAATTCCGTGTAGTAAATAGCAGCTGGAACATGAAAGGAAATGTAAATTACCATGGTATTTTTAACTCTGTAGCCTTAGGATTTTGTCAGCTTTATATTCTTGGTCTTCCAAGTCTTTTGTAAATGAAAATGACACAAAAGAAACCCTCCCTTTCCCATCCTTCTCCCATTTGATGGTGACACCTCTGTTCTCACTAGGTATCTAAGACACTTTGCTTTGCCTATACTGAGTTTCTCTTCCCATGTGCATTTACTGTGCTTTAATCTCAGAGTTGTCTGGCATTTGTTAAGAGAAACAACAACAAAGAAAAGTGAAAAGCAAGGTATTCCAGCAGAAGGTAAGAGGTTCTTAATCAAACAGTGGAATGAAGAATGCGCTATAAAATAAATAAAAGAATGATGCATAATTCCCATTTATGGAGTTTTGCTGTGTTTTATGTGATCAGAAGACAACCAAGCATATAGAAATAAGCAATAAGCCCCCTCTTTGCACGCTGTATTTTACATTAGACAGTGGATAATAAATCTGAGTTCATCCTAAAACTGGTAGAAAATAAGTTTTCTAAAAAATATGGAAGAAGGTACTACATAATGATATTTAGTGTACAGGTTCTGCAATGGATTTTCAAGTGTGACAAGAAATACACCACCCCTTTCACAGGATGGTGCCACAGGCTCATACAGCCCAGGAAAAGGTGACACTCTTCTGCATTGCTGTCATCTTGCCTTTTGTTGTTTATAGAGTATAAATCATTAGTTACAATTTTCTCCTGTAGACAAAGACACTTTTAACTCTCTCATTTTTTTTCATTCATATCAATGTACAAAAGACAGAAACAAAATTATAAAAAGACATGGGAATGACAAAAATTTGCAGAGACAAAAAGTGACACTGTCAAAGTCAGAATTTGGCTCCTTTTCCCTCTAAGTTTATACAAAAATTATCTTTTCAGCAAGAAAATATATAACATTTTTAGATCTTGAGAAAAACATACACTGAAATGTTGTGGTTTTTTTCAAAAACCCAGGTAGTTTATCTTTAAAACTCCTGTTTATTTCAATTATAGGTACACTCTAGTATAGACACATTCATCAATGAAGTACATAGGCAATCCTTAGTTCCAGGGTAATGATTTTACCCAGCAGAAAAACTAAAACCATATTCACTTTCTCCAGTGTCTATTGCAGCTGCATCATGCAGAGGTAATATATTCATGGAAGAACACCTTTATGTACCTTAAAAAGCGGCAAAATGAGAGTTGAAACACTAATAATGAGATTTAGGAGTCTAAAACATCAGTAGTGTATGGGCTGCTATGAAGAAAATGGTTCCACCCCAAAGAGACCCAGAACAGTGCCAGTAGTAGAGATTTTTTCAGGAATTCAGCAGAAGGCATTAGGAGCATCGTCCTGGCAAACTCCACCACGCCAGGGGACAACATGTTCTTTTAGGAGCCTGACAACAGGAACTGTTTCCTTACACATTAGTGCCTTACCCAGATTTTCGTATCCATTAAGCATATGCAGCTACACTAAATTAAAGTCATTACAATGACTAATTTTAAATTGAGACACACAGAGACTGCACCAATACCTGCATTTTGAGAGCAGAAAGGCCTCACAGTCGGCAAGTGTCACGAGGTAATGTACTTCACAGAAGGCTTTGGAAAAGGAAAGCACAAAGTCCTGAACAGAAACGTTCAGGACCATGCTCTAGTTTCCATGGACAGCAAGCTGGGGAAAAAGGAGTTAAATCTTTTCTATGTGTCTTTCTATAGATACTGATAGAAATATGGATATAGATGCAGATAAATTTGGAAAGATTGGCATTGATTATTTAATAATAAAAGAAACAATCATCTTTTCAGTCCTATCACCTCATGACACCCACCCCCAAAATAAGACAGAATCACTTCTGTCAGTGAACTACAGAGGGTACTCACAGGCTGGCCTGTCCTCACTGACACAAAGGACAGACTGAACTGATCATTGTTTTATATATTTAACTTCCATGACTCATCGTGTGGAAGGACAGGATGCAAGAGAGTGCTGCAGTATAAAATTTAAAGCCAAAACTCTGTAATCACAAGACGAGCTCCAGCAGAAATTAGCTGTAATTTAGCTATCAAAACTCCAGGTTAGGAACATGAAAAACAAGTGTTTACTTATAAATATTTGGTTCTCTCCATTGAATTAAATTTGCCATAGCCTTATTTTACTTAATCAGACCTGTACAGCATAGCATAATTGGAGCAGTCAAATACCTTAAAATTCTTTTTTCATTTTATATACAAAACCTAAAGTATGTTTTGTGTTTCTTCTTTGTCTGTTATTCGCGGTAAATTAATGAAATGCAAACAGGATACTCAGGCAAATTTCTTCATTACTAGAATTAGTTTCTCAAGGTATCAATCAGGTAGACAGATTCAAAGTTTTATGTTGCAGCTTAATAAATAATACTGGTAAAACCACTGATGACGTTGCAAACAATAAGAAAAATAAAATATTTCATATTTAATGAGTTTTCTAAAGAGAGATATATTTTCTAGAGAGGTAAATATTGGTTTTAAATCTATTAATATTGATAATTATAATCTATGAATTACATGTTCCTTTGGACTGTTAACTGCATATTCCAAGTGTATTTATTTTATTGAGGGAAGTGGAGGCAGGCCTTTTGAAGGCATTAATTTAGGAACACAAAATGTTCAGTTGGAAACTCAGTTGTTTACATTTTTGTTTGCCAGCTTTTTCCCATTAATGAGTTGAAATCTTTTCAGATTAGTTTTATGGGAAATTTCATTAGTATTTATAAACATATCGTGTTTACAAAGGAGCAGGATGTGTGAAAGCAAGACTGTGCCCATTTTGCATTTTCCATTTTTCGTTGTCCATTCTCATCTACTTTCAGCACTGTCCATTCTCTTGCTCTTAATCTCTTGTCAGAACATGTACTGCTCTCACAGAATGGCTCCCAGAGGTAATTTTAACACCCTGATTTATATTTCAGAGGTTTGCATATCTCATTTCTACAAAACAATACTACAGTATGATGGAAATCTTTGAATGGGCCCCAGACAAACAGAAATCCCATAGATAAAAAGATCAACTTAGAAACTACCATTTGTCACCCATCTGCATCTCAAAAGAGCCATGTGCTTAAAAAAGCAGTATTTCTTCAGCTGAAGATTGAAGTAGAAAGAAGGAAATGAAGAAGATTCCTCATAGATATCACTAGAGTAAAATCAAAGTCAGGATCTTGAAAACAAATACCTCAGGAAACAATTGTGAGTTTGTGGCAGAAGCAGTAAATCCAGTGAAGTACATGGGAAATAATTCTAAAGACTCTTCCTTATCCATTGATGCAAATGATGACACTCTTTCTCCTGTCACTGTCAGTAAGGGTACATTATGAAAATATAGAGTTGCATAAAAGATAGATTTGTGGTAATTATAATCTCTGGTGATGTTTGAAAACAATGATTTTTTATGTTTAATTGACATTTGCTGGAAAGGTAGCAAAACCAGAACATATTTCACAGTACCACGTATTTTTTTATCAGATCACTCAGTTTCCTGTTTCACTTCAGGAAGACAGATGATGAACAGCAAGCACTTCTCTGAAATGACCCAGGGCAACTTCTTCCCTGCTTTCTAAAGTATACAAACTGTTTGAATATGAGTAAGCCTATTCAAATATATCTTATATAAAATTGAAATGTTGTGTGAAGTGTTGCCTCAAAAGCACATGAATCACTCTTACATTGTATAAAATCAGTGTTTTATATGCACGTAACACTAAAAAGTCTGATTGTCTCTTTAAAGGAAAAAATAGTAATTGGAACACTAACAATTCTGTCTCCAAGGTTCCTAGCCCTTTATTTTTGCATTTCCAGTGGAGGCTGCAGAGAAGTGAAACAATTAGCAGCAAGTGAACACGAGGCTTTAATTTTCATCAAGAGAAAAAATGCAGTACACGAATGACATCTACTTGACGCGAGGCGAGAGTGACCAGAGAACTCCCAGCCAGCCCCTCACACTGGCCCGTGCTGAAAGCGGCCACCCCCAAACCACAAGAGCAGAGCTGCTTCTGCTCTCTACAGACCTCGATGGACAGAGGGGTCCTTTGTGGGGTTCTTAAGATAGTTCATCCCTCAGAGAGGGTCAGGACGAAGAACCAAAACCAGTACTTTGCACAGTCTTTTAAACAGGGGAGGTACAAGGGGTGGGTACAATTCTTCAATTAATAGGGATTGTATAGGGGAGGAGCTAGAGAAGGGATTTACAGAACCAAAACCACTGGGGGAAAACAAGAGGTGGATACAGCTTGAGGGAACTAATAGAAACATGGAAACTTCCAGACCTGAAGGTGGGGTCGGCTGTGGATTGACAACATTAGGAGGCAGGATCATGGAGGAGTTTAGGCAGGAGTCTGGGACAACTAGGACTGGCAGAGAACTTTCTAGAACAAAGGGCAGGGATTAGGGAGGATTAGCATTCAGGTAGGAGGGGCAAAAGGCATTTTGGGGAGTAATAGAGAATTCCGAGACGGAGGGGAAAATTGGAATAAACCAACAGGCTGGGGAAACTGGAACAGACCATTTAAAAGGTTAACATTAAATAAAATCACACCACCACGCCTACTGAAATTACCTAGTCTGTTGGGTTGAGAAGGCTACTTCCTACCCCACAAATTAAGAATGCCCAGAGCAGTGCACCATGGTGTGCCACACAAAATTCTTTGGTCTCCTTTTGCATGCGTCATTCCATCCGTAGATGCCAATATCCTTTGCTATAGTAATGGGAACGTAAGTACCCAGTAGGTTGAGCAAGCTTTTAGTAGGACTAGTGGCATACATATCTCACATATGACAAAAAACACATAATAGTTCACTTTTATAGCAGAACTTTGTTTTTAACCTCTAGTCCTCAGGCCTAAAGCACTGGCAGGCTGGTCTATAAGGAATTGAGAAATACAAGCCTAGGCTTAAATTTAATAGATCTACATTAAAACTTCCACTGGGAAGTGTTTCTATGTCCACAGATTAAATGAAAGCTTCATAATGACTGGTCTGCTCAGGTAAAAACACAACAAATAAAATCACAAGCGTAAAACAAAACCAGGGTTGCACAAAGGGATATAAAATGCTGTTCATATGACAAATGACAGATTCAAGGGCCTGATGTTTGATATTTACATGTACTTTTTGTATTGCACCAACTAGACTGCCTCATAATTAAAGACAAGTCCCATGAGGTAGAAAGTAATTGCTCATTTGTAAATGAGGTACTTCTGGATCAAGAAGTGATTAAAATATTTATATTGCACAGCTTGTTCAATTCACTCATATAATCAGATTAATTTACTTTAATTCACCATGCATCAACATTTACATGGTTTTTCTCAAAAAATGGTACTTGAAATAAAATAACTTTTTATTACCTATTTTGCAGCTTAATAATATCAGTGTGTGTGGGGTGGATAGATGGCTACTGCCTCATTAACATTTGTTATTTACTCTATAAGCATTATGTTGTGTACTGGACATGAAAAATTTATAGGTACTTATGATGAAATAAATTTCAATCTGGAATCTTCAGAGAATATGGTTTGAATTAATGAAGATTCACTAATAGCAAGTGTGCATTATTATGTGAGTCCTGATGAAAATACGCTTTTTTTTTCGTCTTTCATCAAATCAAAGTGTTCACATCTGAAGGTTTTGTAAAACCTGATATTCTTCTCTGACCTTTATTCATAAACTAAAATCTCTGTTCTGTTGTAATTTCTGTTGCTTTCTCTTCCAAAGTATTTAAGATAATAAATTAACTGGAACAAATCTAAAAATCTACTTTATGCCTGGAAGTCTCCTCTCAACGCTTTTATGGACACGTAAACTTTATACATATACATATACATATACGTGTATATATAAGCATAAAAATAGTGTGCACTGTATTTGTCAGTGTCAGGGCTTGTAAATACATTGTTTATAATACAAAGTTCCCAGATTCCCAAGGTGGGGCTTCCACAAGTGTCGTTAAACTGTCTGACAAAATCTGTAGTAGACACACTTCCTCTGCACGATGAACAGATCTGCCTGAAGGGGAACTTCAGAGCAGCCTTTACAGCCTGCCCAAGAAGATGGGTAAAGGCTCAGATTTTAACCAAATGGTTCAATATAAATCAGGCATGTTTATCCAGGTTTGCTGTAACAACAAGGTAGATACAACCCCTACTGAAGGTACTGACAATGGCAGTACTGGGGATCTCTACCAGATGTGGGGTCTTTGCATCATTAACTGTCTTTCAGCATTATGTTCCACATGGACATACATGCAAAAGCAATGAAAAAGGCATTTTGGGCAAGCAGAAGGCACATTGTATTCTGATGTAACCTATCCTTGTTCCTGTGGAAGAAAGCACTATCAATATATCATGGAAGAGGAGAGGATTTAGTCTGTTGCTATAGGACCAACCAGTATATCAAGGTTAAGACTTCCTGCAGCCTCAATAAGATGATTAAAAAAAAATTTATAAAGGCTCTGGCTTTAAATTGACAAGATAATATCCAAAAACTTCTATTGACCATCAGATTATACTGAGACTTAATGTCTCCAGTTAGAAGAAATTATTTTTTGTTAATCTCCAAGCTACTACTGTGAAACTATTGAAAGAAATAAAAATATATACTCAATAAAGATTAAAAAATATGTATTTCTAGAGTCAAAAAAGTTGTTTTCAAAAAAAAGACTCTGGTCTTTTATCTTATTTAATATGCTTACATTCATTGTGATCCATAGAGATGCAATGGCTGACTGAAAACACAACCCTGGAACTAATAAAAAAATATCTTCCATGTTTTATTGCATCTATCTTGCACCCCAATTTCTCAGAGATTTTATGACACATTTTTAGGTTAAATTATATTAAAACCTCATTTATATTTCCTCTTAGCCAGATGTTCATCAACATTCTTACTGAAGCCACATCAGATGATTCCAATGATTGTATTATTACTGGAAACTAACTTCTCACAATGCTAATAGAACATCTAAATAGGAACCCATATGGACTAAGCTAATGAAAATGGCATGTCTCTTTTGTCTTTTTTATCAGCACAAAATAGTTTTTCAAGGTATGATTATACTTGAAATGCAATACAGTTATGTCAACATAAATTTTTGAGACAAACATTTTATGCTATATCTTTCTTCAAGATAAAGAAATACTGAAGAAAGTGATCATACTAATAAATCATTATTATTTCAACTTTTGCTTTCAGAAATCTGCTTGCTCAGTTAGCAGCTTTGCAAGCGTGTTGCCAAAAGATCTGACTCACAAGTCAAAGATTACAACCTGCAAAAAACCTGTGGATATGTTTGTCCTTGATTTGCATATCAAATGGTCCATAAACTGGCTAACCTGCAAACCAAGACTATGAAAGAGAGCAAGTGTAGTGGGGATTAATTAGAATGTGAGTGAACGAGAAGTATGCAATTTTTTTCCTTCGATCAATAGAAAATGTGATACATGGGAATTTCGAATTCTTGGTTTTACAGCTCTTGCCCACAGTTTGGATAAACAAACCTCAAAGTAACAATAGTTTTGTGAAGTGATTTTAAAGTAAATGTTAAATGAAATCTCTGAGTTAAGTATTTATTTGCCTTTGGATGATGTCCAGTGGACAGCTTAGGGCAGGGCATCTTCACTGAGTCTTGCTGCCTTCAGGAAAGGAACAAACTATGTTCAGTTCTATCAGACACGGGCTGCCTACAGTGTCTGCCTGCATAAAAGACAATGAAACAGACACTTCTCCAGTATCACATGGCACCTCCTAAGAGACTTTGTTGTGATTTGTTAAAAAATACAGAAAAAAAAATTAGGTTAGAGGAAGGTACTTGCCAAAACAAAAGCCTACCATGTCTCTCTGACCAGCAAAGGGCCTTTATGGTCACTGTTAGCATTTTCACCTCTAGGCATAGTTCTTAGACTTCTGGCATAAAACTCAGAAAAAACAAAGTCCATAAACAAATGTTATGAGACCTCAGTGAGAAACAGTTTCTCTGGAAAGAATTGTAAGGGAATTTGAAACTACAAAACAGAAATGATAGTAAATAAAGACATGTTTTTTATATAAAGAAAAGAGAGAGAGAGAGAGAGAGAGAGAGAGAGAAAGAAAGAAAGAAAGAAAGAAAGAAAGAAAGAAAGAAAGAAAGAAAGAAAGAAAGAAAGAAAGAAAGAAAGAAAGAAAGTCTGTCTTTATTTCTATACTTTGAAATAATTAAGGCTGAAGTCAGTTCTCTAAAGGTTTACTCATACTGAGCTCTTTCCTCGGGATTTTTGCTTGTTATAGTTAACTGTACCTTTGATCATTGGTTTTGTTACTCCTACTACTAATCCTTAACAAAAATAACAGCAGAAACTTGTCCACAGAAAAGCAGCCACAAGCTGATTTCCTCTTTTTCATGTTTCAGAAAAAGAAAAACAAACTAAAATTCTCCTCATAAATGTCTATGTATAATATCTTTTATAGGAGATAGATCTTTTCCTATACAGCCAAAATGGGAAGTTCTTCTAAGTATAATTCTAAACTCATGTGCAACTTCTTGGACTAAGTCTCACACAAACATGGCTTTCACATTTATTTATAGTATCTGCATTGTTCTGGTCAGGAAACAGGATTTTCATAGAATCATGAAACTGCAGAAAATTCAGACTGGAAGGGAGGTTGTGAGCTCCTGCTCAGAGCAGTGCCAGCTCTGAGTTCAGACCTGGTTGCTCAGGCCTTTGTCCCAGTAGATGTTGAAAACCTCCAAAACTGCAATGCAGCCTCTTTGGGCAGCCTGAGCCACTGCTGAGCTGTCCTTAAGGTGAAGAAATTTCCCTTTGTATCCAACATGAATGTCTCTTGGCCCAGTTTGTGGCCGTTGTTCCACTTCCTCCCACCAGTTGAGAAAGGTCAGGCTCCTTCATCTCCTTGATAACATCCATGAAAGAATTTGGGAGGCTGCTCTTAAAGCCATCCTTGCTCCAGGTCTTGTCTCTCAGCATGATCACACAGGGAAAGTTCTCCCACTGTCTCTACCCTGAGGATCCTCTCCAGAATACACTTTGATTTGTTGATGTCTTTCTTCTTATCAGGGGACAAAAACTGAACAAAGTGTTGTGGATTTGGTCTAATGAGTAGAGGATAAATTGATGCTTGTATCTCCTGGCCATGGTCCTGTTCATATACACCAAGGAGCTGTTGGCCCCCTTTGCTGGCTCAGGTTTGTCTCGCTGCTCACCATAGATTTCCCAGAGCTGCTCCCAGTCTGTCTCCGTGCAACCTGCTGCCGGTACAGGAACTCTTCTGCTGCAGGACTAGCACTTCATGCTTGTCCTTGCTCAAATTCACAAGATTCCTATAAATCCATTCCTCTGGCTTGTCCAGACCTCTTTGGATGTGTCCCTACCCCCAAGCAAATGCGCTTGTCTCCTCTGAGTTTGGTTTTCTCTACGCACTTGATGAGTGTGCGCTCCACTGCCTCCTCCAGTTCACCGATAATACCAGGCACAGCATCACCAGCTGGGCAAGGGAGGGGATTGTCCTGCTCTGCACTGGGACAGCCTCACCTCAAGTGCTGGGGGCAGTTCTGGGTCCCACAATATAAACAAGATATAAAGCTATTAGACAGCATCTAAGGTAGGGCTGCAAACACAGTGAAGGCTCTGGAGGGGAGTACCTGAGGTCACTTAGTCTGTTCAGCCTGGAGAAGACTCAGAGGAGACCTCATTACAATTACAACTTCCTCGTGAGGGGAAGAGGAGGGGCAGGCACTGATCTCATCTCTGTGCTGACCAGTGACAGGACCCAAGGGAACGGCCTGAAGTTGTGTCAGGGGAGGTTTTGGTTGGATATTAGGACAAGTTTCTTCACCCTGAGTGTGTTTGGGCACTGGAACAGGCTACCCAAGGAAGTGGTCACAGACCCAAGCCTGACAGAGCTTAAGTGTTTGGAAGGTACTCTTGGGCACAGAATGTGACTTTTGGGGTCATCCTGTGCAGGAGTTGGGTTTTGATGAGCCTTGAGGGTCCCTTCCAGCTCAGGCTATCCTATGATTCTATGAGTGATCTCATTACTTTTGTCGCAAAAGGAGAGACTCCTGTTGTTACAATTAGATGCAGCTTCAAATTAAGCTGCTAGAATCCACATAACCTTCATGTTACAGTCGGGGGTTTTCACATAATAAGCCCTGAATTTCTTGTCTCATTTTTATGTGAAGTTTATGTTTTGCATATTATTCTTGCTTGACATAAGTAGTAAAAAGATTGCAGCTCTATATTTTTTCAGCAGCCTCTGTTTATGTAGAGAGATATGTAAATGCATTAAGCATCTGTTAATTTATACATCCATTAATTAATGGGAATAACTTTTTAATAAGATTTTTTTCTCAAATTTTCCACTGAGGCTACCATGTCACTGAAAATAGAATTTTTGTGATAGATGCATTCCCATTCCTTTCCTTCCAGAGATGTGACAGAGCCAAGGAATAGTAAATTTTAGTGCAGATTTCAACTGTCAGTGATAAATACTAATTTCTCACACCTGCTTTAACAATATCTTTTTTCTTTATGAAATTTCCAGTTTGGTGTTTTCTTTTTCTACTCATGGAGTATTTAAAACTGACCCAGATAAAACATATGGATTCACTTCTTTCCTTTATATTTCTTTTTCCCCCAAGATTTCATTCCACATTCCATATGCGTGTGCATATCTCAACAGTAATAAACACATAACTAGAGATTAATCTTGCACCTCAACTCTCTGAACAACTCCAGTTCATCAATGAGCTGGAAATAGTATCTATGTTCCTAATGTAAAGAAACCTGGTTTTTATTAATTAATTCATTAGTGAAAGCTGAATGCTTGGAGGGAAATCAGTTCCTATAGACACAGATTGTTGATCCCAGAAGGAAAAATGATATTTAACACTGGAAAGACAAAGATTGTTGGGTTCTTTTGGAGGTACTGGTTTTGGTACATTCTTTATCACTGTACTTAATGAAAAATATATCAAACTTAATTTGGAGTTCAAAGGGAAAATCCATGCACACACACAAATATGCAAAAGAAAAATAAAAACCTTGGAGTAAGTTAAAAATTATAAAGTTTCCCAGTAGTAACAAGATTCTTCTGGAAAGAGATCTTCAGATTTCTCTAGGGTCTTTTAGTTGCCAAAGACACACACAATATTTTCTCATTATTAGCTCTTCAGTGCAGAGGCAAGAAAGTATCATGTTCTTTGCAATCACATAAAAAGTGGTATTTTGAGCAAATAATTTAGACCAGCAAAATGAAGGAAAGAAGCATGGAGAGTTTAAGTGATGCATGATTATCGGAGTGAAAGGGCTATGAACATATCTGTCGGGATTCTAAAACAAAAAGCTTGTGAAAACTGATTTAAGGAGGGAAAGAGGAGTGAAGAATAAGAAAAACAGAAATTTTGAGCATATGTGCTCCTGCATTACACCTGGTCATGCTTAATCTGCATTGTTTCACATTCATCAGAACAAGACAAGCAGGTGCAAACTGTGGGCTATTATTTGGGCATCTTGTTGATTCAGTCAAATCATCAGTTTTACAAGCAGTAAACAAAACATTTTCTATAAAACTCTACCACTGGCAAAGTCGTATATTTTTCATTTGAATTCCCAAATGTGGACAAGAGATGTCATCCCAGCTGTTCTTCCCCTACTTTAGCTTTCAAAAATACAGACTTTTAGTGCCATAAATGGAGGAGTACATTTTTCAAAACATTTTCTTAAAACATATTGCTGCCCTCTTCAATTATTATTATTAAGTGGGACTTTCAAAAACCTCCAGGGAAGTTAGAACAATAGTTCCAGGGAGGTTTAAAGAAAGCAGTACTTTCAGTCTATATCTTCATATCTTTTAACCCTTTCTACATTAAAGGGAGTTTATGATTAAATATATGGTTATGGGAAGTCCATTAAGGCACATTGTTGAGTGACTCACTCTTACTCATAGAATAAAGCAATGTAACTGAATTCTGAGTTCTGAAAAATCATATTTTGCTGTCTTGCAGGCATTGATTGTCTTCCACCCTTTACTTTGATTTTTCCATCTGTAAAAGGAAGATAATGATGGGTAGCTGTTGTGTATCTCCCTGGCATGCTGAGGAGACTTTTAATTGCATTTACATTACTTAATCACTGAAAATGTGATGAAACTGCCATTGGCAGTAGTGACTGGCATATGCATAGAAACTGTATTTCTTGGGGTTTGAGAAGCCATTATGAAGCATTCCAACCAGTCCTCTGTTTTAGCCTGTAAAAAATAACTATCTTATCTACTTTTTGAAACCTCACAAAGTTGCCTGATCTATTATTTAGCTGTCCTTGCAAGCAAATATTTCCCTCCAGTTTCTAAAAATAATAATTTCTTCAATAAGTCAACTTAATTATATCTTGATGATATGAAAAATTCTTTGTGTTTACAAATACTTCGTAAACACAGTGACAGTTTGCTATGTGAAGATTAATATTGTGTTTCCTGTAACCTTACCTATTTCCATCTCTCCTGTTTCTGTCATCCTAGGAAGAATTCCTTGTAAACATCTCCATTAAAAATGTTGACATGGTAATTCTAAGGCAAACAACTAATAAAAAAAATATTATTTCTCTTTTCTTAAAAATGGACTTAATGATATTTGTCATATCTGAAACTAAGTAATTTTGGCTCAAATACCATATTGGAATAGATAAAACACCAAGATCAGTTATTTCCCCTCTCCTAGCAGGATTTTCCTGCCTGTTTTAAATTTGATATTTGCTGGGGACAGAAGATCAGGTTGACTTAAAAGATATAACACTTACCCTTATTGAATTTCATCATGTTGCTTTGAGGCCATATCCTCACTTGTAAAATCCTCTTTTAATTCAAAACTTATCCTTCTCAAGCACTTGCATCTGCCCCACTACATAAGAAAATTTTTTATTCGATTACCATAGCCTTTAATACAAACTCTGTGTAGTTTCAGGTCCGAAACATATCTCTGAGGGTTCACACAGTATATCCGCTCAGTTTTAAAGTCTTCACTGAATTATAGGGAAGTTTTGTTGGAAAGCAGAGACTTGTTAAAGACAAGGAAACACTGGATGGACACCCTTAATAAGGGTATTTATATATAGATATACACAGAGCAGTATACAATTGCTCTGTATATGCAAGATCCACAGATATGCAGAAGATTTCTGAGAGAAGATTGCTGTGATTTCAGATAAAAAGCTGGAAAAAAAACTGAAGGCAGGGCTTTTGGGCTACATCAGCACCATTGTGCTGGTTTTGGCTCAGGTAATTTTCCTCACCGTAGATGGTATGGGGCCGTGTTTTCATTTTGTGCTGAGAACAGGGTCGGTTTTAGTTACTTACTGCTGAGCAGCACTTACACGGAATTAAGGCCTTTTCTGCCTCTGGTACTGCCCCAGCACCGAGTGGGCTGGGGGTGCACAAGGAGCTGGGAGGGGACACAGCTGGGACAGCTGTATCCCAACTGACCAAAGGGACATTCCATAACATATGGCATCGTGCATATAGATATGGAGGGAGAAAATGAAGAAAAAGGAAGGGGAGAATATTCAGGATGCTGTTTGTCTTCCCATGTCACCATTACAGGTGATGGAGTCCTTCTTTCCTGGGAATGGCTGAACCCCTGCCTCCACCACAGGGGGAGTGGTGAATGAATTCCTCATTTTGCTTTGCTTGTGTACACTTTTGCTTTGACTATTAAATGGTCTTTATTACAAAACATGAATTCTCTCACTTTTCTCTTCTGGTTCTCTCCCCCATCTGACCAGGGGGTAGTGAGCAAGTGGCCATGTGGGGCTTAGTTCCTGGCTGGAGTTAAAACACTCTTATCACATCTGCTGCATGCAATTCACTGATAAGACAATTCCTAAAATACAACAAGCATCCAAAGAGACCTAGTTAGGACAAGGAAAGCAAACAAATCTCAGTCTTTTACTGATGTGAGAAAGAAGAGAGAACACCTATGGCTTTGGAGCATGTGCCAGGTGAAGTATGTTGCTTTGAAAGAAACTCTTTGGCCTGATAGACAGCAACAGAACAAAAACGAGACTGGGAAATCAGGGAATGGCAATATAACAGATATTGGTGGTACTCATCTAGCAGTGTTCCATCAGAAAACACAAGCAAAGTAGTACAGAATGCAACATGAGAGCCACTATTGTCTACTCCAATAAAATGAAAAATAGCTATAGATATCTTGAGTTGTATTTCTAATGCGTAAGGGCACAGGTACTTCACACGTGTAAGGGCAGCAGAAAAATTGTGATTGGGAACAAAAAAAGAGTATGTTTTAGACCAGTTTGAGAAAGCAATTATATCAATGTTAAGGGGGAAAAAAACCAATGAAAAATGAAATTGATACAATTTAATACATAGATTTTTGTTCTCTAAGTTCTTTTACACGTGAGTAATTTTACTCAATTTTATTTGTCCTTGAAAATAACAGAATCACACATGATAAGTAGTAAATATTTGCAGGTTTGAGACATAAAACACAGGAAAAATGTTCTCTGTTTTGAAACAATGAAAGCTAATTAGTTATAAGAATTATTTTTTTTTCAATAAACTACATCTTATAGAAAAAAACAAGGGTGAAGAGGCAAGGAAAATGTGCTTGAAGGATACCCAGATAGATGGCCTTCAAGAATGTATTATGGGGAACAATATGTGTTTTAGTATGAAGCATTGTTCAATTTTCTTATAATTCCTTTAGTGTCTTACCTGATCAATCAGAGATATGTTTGGCAGGCCACTGACAAGTTTAATACTTCATGTGTTTATGCCTCATGCTAAGTATCCTCAGTGAAACTGCAATTAAAAAACAAATTAAGGAGGCCAAAATCCAAGTCCACAAAGATGGCATGTAAGATCTTATTTAAATGTCTGATTCCTCTTGAGAAACTCTGAGATGTGATTACCATGACAATGGGAATTGTCGCTTTTATTTTCAATTGATACATGATAAGGTCTCTGCAGTGCAATGACATTTGATACAAATATTTCTAGGAAATGTCTAGCCATTTCAACACAGCATAGCTAAAGCAAATTAGTTCACACAAAACCTTTCCTCCAACACAGCATTACAGTTCCCAAGATAGCTCAGTGTCTTCTATGTAAGATATTTCTGTGCCATTTAGAACCGTGATAGCACAAGCTAAGAAAATAAAAACAAAACATGAAAAGTATAAATTGCATATTTCAAATATTCTGAATATTTCTGTGAATCTTATTATGTGTTGTTTAATAGAAGTAAAATACCACTGTGTTTTGAAAGATGGCCTTTTTTTCTTCCTTTTTAATTAATTCTAAAACCAGTAATATTTATTTGAGAAACACAGCTGTGTGAAAGTTTTGATTTGGAGGAAAAGTGGAAGATTAGACATTGCATGAATGAAGGAACTGGCTCATTTTCCAAAAAGAGTAGTACCACCTTTTTTTTTTCTCTTGTTAATATTTCATGTCCCTATTTCTTGCATAAAGTATCCACATGCATACATATTTTTACAAGTGGAGACTGTATTTCACCCACCTTCTTAATATTTAAGCATTGAAAAGGGAATTTACTTTGTTTCTCAGGCTTTTTTTTTTCTGAAAATTAATAGCAACATCTATAATACTTCTGAAATACAATTCTGCCAAACATCAAAAATTCAATGTTGTTTGGAAACTTGAATTTGAAGGCTAGTTTTCTGCCCAGTCTTTCGAACCTTCATGACTTTCCTGTCCATTGAACCATCCATTGCACATATCTGTTCTACATTACTTTCCTGTTCAAATTACTTTGTAGAGCTGTTTATAAAAACGTGTTTTTGGAAAGTCCCTGTGTCCAGCTGGACTTATTTGGATTTTCTTCTCTGCTTGCCCTACACACAAAAATACTGAGAAAATGCTACTTAGAACTTGATTAAGCTGACACAGACTAATCATACTAATCTATTATTTTAGGGGATGTTAGGCATCCTAGTAGGAATATTTAAATGCAGAACAACTCAGAAAAGAAATAAAAGTCGAAATAAAAGAAGTAAAGGAGATAGCACAACTGTTAAAAAGCCTTCTATAAAACATCCATTCTGCAGCTTTCATATCATCCATTCAGCTGTCCATATCAAAAATCCATAATGCAGCTTTGCTTTTCAGCCCCTAACTTAAGTTACACTGACCTGGGAAGAGATAAAGAGTCTCCAACATGGAGTTTCTAGGCAATTTCAGAAGAATTATCTCACTGTCTCTCACAATGGTACACCTTTCTCTCTCCTGTGAATTTACTTCATGGCTAGTGGTGAAGGATGATGGACTGAGCTAGTGTGCATCACTTCTAGCTTTGTTGGGTCCTTGATTGTATGTCTTTTTCTTCTGTGGCATATCAGTTCCTCACCATCGATTAGGCAACGTAGGCAGGGTGCTGGAAAAAAAAAAAAGTGGATATGTGATGTCTAATATCCCTTATGTAATGGGGGGGAAAAAACAGCGGAATCTTGAATGTATACTTATACGCATCACATAATGAAGAAACTGACTATTGCCCTCTAAAGGCATAGTTAAATAGTTAAACTAGATGTATAGGCAGACTTCACATTAGAAGGATATAGAGCAGTTGGTTATTAGCATACCCCAAAAAGAAAGAGGAAGAGGTGAGAAACTTGATCTGAAATTCTTTTTCTAGCATTCTTAGCTCATAATATGAAATCCGACACATCATGTGTCTAGTTGACAAGGTGGTGTTAGGTCAGAAGTTGGACTCAATGATGTCAGAGGTCTTTTCCAACCTAGTTAATTCTGTGATTCTGGGATCAGGAACCTAAACATTTAATTCCAGTTAGTATCAACTCTGGTAATATCCTGTGAAACGACAAATTCAACCTCTTACAAGTTTGGAAGAGAGTGTTATCCTGTTGATCCTGAATAATGAAATACAAAAGAAACAGTAATATTTCCCATAGGAAGGAGATTTAAGCTTATGTATTCATTCATTGCTGTCTTTTAGTCAATGTTTACTTGCAAATATTTGAGTCATCGTTCTAATATGCAATAATGTGTTCAAAATGCAAGTATAAAATTATACACTATCCATGTAAATTGTCCAGCTACAGCAAGATGGGACCATATGTCATGATGCATAAAGCAGGTAGTTTAAAGAGTAGATATTTTTTCACTTGGGAGCACATTAGTTTTCAAAAACATAGGTTAAAGAAAAATCATTAAAAACTGGGCTGTTCTTTCATAAGAAGGGTATAATTCTTTGAAAGAAAAAAACCTAAAAGAGGAAGGGATTTTGGCTGAATATACACATTAGGACATTATGAAGGGATTTGTAAGAGAAAATTAAATAAAAATGTAAACAAAAGTAAAAATCTAACATGTCAGGACATCTAGACTGAATATATCATGAAGCCTTGTTACAGAGAGAACTGAGCATTTAGAAAAACCAGCATGGGATGATCAGGAAGGCAGTAGAAAAAAGGAGCATGAAGGACAAATACAGTGTTAACCTGGTACCAGAACATATAGTGCAAATTAGAAATTTAAAAAGTTAGAAAAACACAGGTAGTTGACTGTAAAGCAGTTATAAATATTTCACTGTATTATGTGCTCCCTGAAATATGTTTCTGTTGTAGTATTTGCAGTAAAAGGCCGGAATGAAATCTCTTCTAGAATTTCCAGACCTGTTTAGTCATGTCCAGGAAAGATGAATTCAGAATGGAAGAGGTTCTGATAAGAACGTGCAAGCTCAACTATCAAGTAGAGCATATCTCTTTCAAGAACATCTTGTAAAATAGGCATGGATAAAAGATGCAATTATTTCTGATTATTACCTCATGTTCGCTAACATCTGTCAATGATAACAATTTATTCAAACCATAGTAATAGTGACAGAAATTAAACAGATATATAATAGCCATTAAAAAAAAAACAAACAAAAACAACTAATTAGAACCAGTTTTGGGCAGAAGACTGAGGGAAGGTAAGGGGAGACACAGCACTGGCTTTCAAATACATCCAAAGCAGTTGCTTTTTCCTTCATAATCACAAGTTATAAAAGCAGAGCTATTTTTCTTGTCATGTTTTCTCCATCTTCCTTACTGTCCAAATAATATGATGGCCAATGTGTATCTTACCCCCATTGAAGACTTCCCATTCCTGGGCATGTTTTATTATTTCTTCACAGAATAAGAGAAAGAAGACTAAGAATTTTAGGGACACTGGGGATAAAAGGAAGCATAAAATAACATTTCTTTAAAATTTTAACAGTTAAGTAGGTAAAAGCTATCATTTTCTGTAAAGAAATAAACAAATTTTGGAATGATCTAACATTTCTTATTTAAAGACAGAGCTCTACTTTCTGGACAAAAGATTTTTGATTAAGGTAGATGTGTAAGGCCCATCAAATACAGTACAATTATTCTTATTAATGGCCTCTAAGCCAACCCTCAGACAGCCATAAGTCTACAGCATTATCCAAGATGTATTTAAGGAAAAAAAAAAAGTGCTTGACACCAGAGAAAAGGTTGGCCCTACACTGCAGGGATTCTAAGTCTTAGTTTCATTAAGGAATTAAATTAGAGCAGAACTTTTACCCTTTTCTCCTCTCTCCATTACAAAAAGAAATGTTAACCTGAAACAGACTTGCTGCTCATCTTCAGTATTTTGCAACCTTTTCTTCACAGCAAGGGCAAAGGCCTCTGCATTGATATTCTGAAGGAAATCTGCATGACATTGTTAGGAATGGGCAAATGATCTGAAAGTCCCTACACAGCCAATATAATTCTGATTAAAGCTTGGCATTTGTTTTCTTGCTCCTTGGAGCAGATAGCATGCTGCCTGGAATTAGAAATATGAAAGGCAGAGGAACTTCCTACTGTGCACAGAGAGTATTTTTTCCTCCTTACTTTCAAAATGCAGCTAAGTTTGAATACTTTTTGTTGTTGTTGTTTTCTGGGCAAATCATTAAAATAAGGTCAACCTTGTTTTCCATTTCAGAATGAGATTTGCTGTGTCTCACATATTTTCCTCCAGAATTACTGAGAAAGATCTTGCTCTACTAGCTTCCTCACTGATACTTTACCTCTAGCATTTCCAAAACGAAAAATCATGATTTATTTCTTCCAGCAAAGAGATGTATATAACTTTTGAGAGAATCGTATATGTATGATAATAGGTTTATTTTAAATATCTATAGGAAAATCCTAACATTTTGAAGGAATTTTATTTGAGCATGTGCATACTCACAGATATAGCATCAAATACATTTGTATCCACACTTTAAACTCTGAGTAAATGAATTAACTAATATTCACTTAAATGCACCTGTCAAGAATCGTGGGTGCAGACTAGTTTTGTCCAAAATGGTCCCTAAATTGTGCAGAAAACATTCAAGTGCAATATGAATTCACTTGAAGTCACTGTCAGAACCATCATTAGTCTTCAGGAGACCAGGATTTCAGCTTTTCTTTCCATTATATGTGTATATTATTCAAAATCAATTTCAGTTCACTTTTAACTTGTACCATACTTCAATGAAAACATTTGCAATACAATCTCAAAATAAGCCATTGACAAAAATCATGCAGTAAAACTTGCAGAACTGCCATAACTATTTTTGTAGTTGTTCATGAAAGATGCAAACAGTTTTTCACATAAGAAATGCTTGGTCATCATAATTTTTATTTTTTCAGAAATTATAGCTTTTGGATGTATCTGTTCTTCTTCAACAATGAGGCAGAGTATCTGGATAAAATGGCAATGTTTTTTTTGGTAGCAACAAAGCTGAACTGCTGCAGGACATGAGCACAGTAGTAACCAGTCTCCAGAAAACTCATTAAATGGGATGGAGATGTTCCCAGGTGATCTAGTTTTTTCTTGAACAGTCTCAGTCAAATGGTTTGGAACCTGGACCAATAGGTTCTCCTGTTTCTCCTCTATGAACGGGCCAGTTGTTCCTCTTATTTTTCTGCAAGGATCCAAAGGCATGCACAAAATTTTAAAAACTTAAACCTGTCCAGAGATACAAGAAATAATTGAGGGACATTATTGAGCCTTCCGACAAAACAATGTGAAAAATCCAGTTTATGTTAGAGATGTGCTCCAGGTTAACTGTAAAAGCGAGGGACCACATCCCCATGCCTCGCTTTTTTCCCCTGTCTCTATTTCTTTTCTGTCTCTTCCTCCTGTCTTTCTTTTTTGTTTTCTTTGTGTGCCCCAGCTCTGGACCACCCATGTGGCAGGAGCAAGGCAAGACCTGACGACTGGTGATACTCTGTGTTTTCTTCCCTTGCTTTGTCTGTGCTAAGCACAGTGACCAAAATCTACCCCATAATCCATAGTGAACTTGACTGTGGGACTGGGAAGCTTCTGTAAGGGTGTGTTGTGTTCCATCACTTTGGCTTGTGTGTGGTGATTCGTGAGCCAATGCCTTTGAGGAGCATGTTGTGGGAGGTGAGAAGTGTACTGTACAAAATTAAGGGCTTATAGCCAACACTTTTTGTGGAAATGTATTGTAAGAAGGGTGTGTTAGCCTATGCCTTTTGAGTGAAAGCAGTGGGCCGGTTGCCAAAATTATAGCAACTGTACAATAAAAGCATAGAAATTCCCTGGCACATCTTTGTTCTGCAAGATGAAAAAATGAACATCACACCCCCAAGCAGTGGGTTATGACATTCAGTCTCTCTTTTATTTGTAAACTAGTTTTATTAGGTAGGGATTATGTCTCAGGAAACTTGTTTGACTATTTTCCACTGAGCAAAATTTAGATTTTAAGTTCTGTTGCAGTTACGACTTTTTCATAGATAAAAATACTTATTTTTACCTTGAGTTAGAGTGTTAAGTACAGTATTTTTCTGTTCAGATAAGATTCCGCGTGAAGAAGGTTGGTTTATTTTATCTGCCTATACTTAGGAACAACAATACCAAACTCTGAAAAACAGCTAAGAGTCCAGAAACAATGTGACATACTTCTTTCTGACATTTGTGCAATGCACAAACTATTTCAAACACTACTGTAATAATGATTTTGATCA
This sequence comes from Cyanoderma ruficeps, assembly GCA_008694505.1. Classification (NCBI taxonomy): domain Eukaryota; kingdom Metazoa; phylum Chordata; class Aves; order Passeriformes; family Timaliidae; genus Cyanoderma; species Cyanoderma ruficeps. The sequence continues at coordinate 25,765,863 of VZDJ01007755.1, read as the reverse complement.
AGGTAATGTGAGCTCAGAACATCTCATCTAAGTGAGCAGGAGCTGCATCCTTATCAGACATCTCCTTTATTTGCAGGTTTTATGAGGCAGTGCATTATGGTGGTCTAGTCCAAAATCTTACCTAATACAAACCTTCTAATGTTAAGAAAAGTTCCATCTCTAGGAATTAAATGGTCTTGTGCTTGTCCACGTTTTTCATCCTTCTTGACAATTTTACTTTTTTCAATAAAGTTAATCCCAGTGTGTTGAATTATTTGTGACACCCTTTGAGATCATCTTCAGGCCATCTAAACTGGGAATTTTTATTTTTTTTTTTTACAGATTACTTCTGGCTAGTGTCCAAACAAAATTCTTGTTGAGATCAGTGCAAGTCATAAGTCATGGCTCAGGGGTCAGTGTTGAGACCTGTGTTGTTTCACATCTTTGCCAGTGACATGGGCACTGGGATTGAGTGCACCCTCAGTGAGTTGGCCGATGACACCACACTGTGTGGCACAGTTGGCATGCTGAAGGAAAAGGAGGTCATCCAAATGGACCAAGACAGGCTTGAGGTGTGGGCCTGTGTGAGCCTCATGGAGTCCACAAGACTAAGTTCAACATCCTGCACCGGGGTCAGGGCAAGCCTAGGCACAAATAGAGGTGGACAGTGAATGAATCAAAAGCATCCCTGCCAAGAAGTACTTGGTGGTGTTTGTGGATGAGAGGCTGGACATGACCCAGCAATGTGCACTTGCAGCCCAGAAACCCAAACGTGTCCTGGCACATCCAAAGCAGGTTGGCCAGCATGTCAAGGAAGGAGATTCTGCCCCTCTGCTCCTCTGTGGTGAAACCCCACCAGGAGCCCTGCATCCAGCTCTGGGGTCGCAGCACAGGGATCACATGGATCTGTTGGGACAAATCCAGAGGATAGCCAAGAGATGATCAGAGGACTAGGGCACCTCTCGTATAAATACAGGCTGAAACAGCTCAGATTTTTAAAATAGAAAGCTCCAGAGAGACCTTATATCAGCCTTCCTGTTACTAAAGGAGGCTACAGGAGAGCTGGAGAGGGACCTTTTGCTAGGGCACATAGTGACAGGACAAGGAAGAATGGCTTTCAGCTGAAAGAGGGCAGGTTCAGACTAAATGTTAGGAAGAAATTCTTTACTGTGAGGATGGTGGAACTGGAACAGGTTGCCTACAGAAGCTGTGGATGTCCCATCCCTGGAAGTATTCAAGGACAAGTTGGATGGGGATTTGAATGATGTGGTCTAGTGGGAGGTGTCCCTGTCCATGGCAGAGGGATTGGACTTAGATGATCATTAATGTCCCTTGCAACCCAAAGAGTTCTTTGGTTCTGATTCTACGAAAGTACTCAATGACTGAATCCTTTGGAGGGCACTCAGACATGTCTTTGCTATATACTTGGACGTATGCCAAGCTTTTTCATGACTGTAATACTTACTCTGAATAACCATTTAAAAAAAATAATTTCTTTCCCAGTACACTATCTTCTTATTGCTCCATTTTTCTGGATAAGACACAGCTAAAAAGGCAAAGAGGCTTATTGAAATAGACACTAATGCTGAGAAGGAGAAGGTTCTGCTTGTGTGGCTGTTAATAGCCTTTGGCATGACAGCTGCAAAGTTAATTAATTCACCAACCTATGGCTTGGTTTCCTTATATAGAGTATCTAAGCCCTGTGTAAAGTGGTCTTACCATTATGAGGGAAGAAAGGATGGCGATGAAATCTGCAGTTAAGCATTTGCTGTATTTTCCTGTTCTGTCTTCTTCTGAAAATTTTATTTTCTAATTCTTATTTGAGAAATTTCTTAAAATTTCACAAAACAACCTAATTACTATCATTCAGCTGTTACTTTTTACTAAGTGCTGAGACAGTCAATTCACTAATATAATATAAACACTGTTTTAAAAACTTTTTTCTTTACAGGCAGAAATAAATTTTCCTTTCTGTCATTTAAAACAGAATTTTAAAATTAGTTCCACATTTACTCTCAACACTTGAGTTTATTTTACTCCACTGAAGTTTAAGAAGAACTTCCCACAAATTTTGTTGAGATTTCCTTAATAAATCAATGACACTTTTTCCTGACAACATTAGCAAGTGTGTAGTAATGATGACATCATGTTTGCCAACTGAAGCCTTCAGAATCCTTTGTTGTCACCACGGCACAAGTGATTTATAAGATATTCTTGCACAATAAACCAAACCACTGCCATCTGCTTGGAAGACTGACAGGCTGGAAGCTATTTTCTATAGCAATTGTGCTTAATAGAGACTATTTCCTTAAAAAACATGATTGAGGGAGAGTGAGTAAATTAAGAAAGGAATAGTATTTTTTTCCCTGAGTCTTGACATATATAAATCTGGTCATTTCATCTGTAATAAATTGCAAATTATCTTTGGCGTAAACTAGTGGGAATTTTTCTACAAAGAGGAAGATTTCAGATATATACTTTAATAAGAAATTTAACCCTAAAAAGAGCTACTGGTAAAAATTTTACCCCTGATGGGATTATGAAAAGTAAATTTGTATTGCCTCTTTTCTTCTTGGAAGCAAATTTGAGAAAAATATAATTAGTATACACATAGTGAAATATATTGGCAGGGTCCATGCATTTTATTCCTTCACTGTTACTGAGTTGGTCTAAAATACACACAGGTTTCTCCTAAATACTCTTGTCTGATTTTCTATTTTGGCTCTCTGTCTCATGGGTACTCTACTGTAATGGCACTAGTTACATGGTCATGACTTGTTAACAGATTTTAAAACCGGGAATTTTCAATTCATCATAAAGAAGAGAAAAATAATAAAAAAAAAATCCCTTGAATTTTCTTGACTTGAACAGTAACAAAATATTCCTCAAAATAGATATATAAGGCAGAAAACTGAGACTGATCAAGCTCCAGTAAGCTATAGACAACTTTTAATGCATAAAAATAAAATGCCAGGTAATAACTGATTTTTACCACAGTGTCCTTTGCAGTAGTACATCTTGTGCACTCACATGATGCCCTCATGAAAACACCAGGAAAGAAACTTAATATTACTTACAATAAAATAAAAACAAAAGTAGCAAAACTTTTTTTTTTGTTTTTCAATCGCAGCTATCTGAACTTTATTTGACTTCAGTCCTACAGGAAATAAAAAAATAAAGAAAAAAGGGAAAAAAGTCAAAAGTCAGCTTAATTTTTATGAAATAATTTCCACAATGGTCAAAGTGGTATTTCAGTGCTTCAATGAAAGCAGCAGAATGACCTCGGCTGACACACAGCGTTGTCTGGCTTCTTTCTAGAAGATGCATTGTAGGTCTTGATGTGATTTTAGACAAGTATAGGTACATAGAGACAATGTTCATTCACATCATTTATGCAAAGAAAAGAAAACAATATCTAACAGGAAAAAAAATTTCCACATCGTAGACATAAGGATATATTCAATAATTGTAAATGCCATAGCAACAACAAACCACTGCTTTGAATGCTTTGTTCAAAGTACATTTCTCATAAAAACTAAATTTTCTTTTGTTTTTTAGCAAACAAAATCATTCTGCCAAGACAGCAGGATTTCAGTTGAGGATGGTTGGATATAGCTAGAAAAACAGAAATAGGCCCTCCAGGAAAGTGGACCAATGTCTCCTCTAAAGTACAGCTGACAAAGAATAAAATTTGTCATGGAATTATGGGTTTTATGGTTGATGTACATTACATTAATAGAGCTGATAGTTGATCTTAAAAACTGATGTCCCAACACAGGACAAGTACATCTCTTAGAGCAAATACTGCTGTGATGTAAGATGAAGTAACTGAAAGTGGATTTCAACATTTGCAAAAGGACAAGCCCATGATGCAACAAGATCAAATCATAGTTTCATATCATTATTGTCCCCTGTCACTAGGGAAGAGAAGGCAGTATTTGTTGCTTTTGCACAACAGCTCTAATTTTCTTCATGGTACTTGACATGAACCACATTAGTCTCACACTAATTCCATCATAGTTTACATTCTCTTCCTCTAACTCAATTTCTCAGGATTAACCCACCTCCAAAGGAAAGTAATTTTCCTATTTGCCTTCCTTTAATCTCACTGGAACCTTTATTAAATGAGCTTCCTGAAACATAAGGGGCTGTTTTGGTAATAGGTTTAGTTATTTTTCCCTGAAGAAAAACAAATTCAGGACCAGTTTTTGACAAGGAGGTGCTTATATCCAAAACCTAAAACCAATTTAAAATTTTCATCAAAAATGTTCAAATATTCCTCTAGTAATTTTTTCATGCAATGAAAAAAAATTGTTATGGTTTTTCAAGTAATGTTTAACAGTTCAACTTCTACACACTGTATCATGCTTTCTTTTACTCCTTTCAGGAAAATGTACATTCCCCTTGAATTAATTGAAAAGGTTACTTCCACACTGTTCAGGAGCTACGCACACATATTCAAGAGGAACACAATGTATGTGGAGCCACAATGCATGAGACACGAAGATACGTGGAGTCTTTTCCTGATTTAACTGTGCACCGTTCCTGACTGAATCAACTTTGATGTTGGAGCCTGCAGAACCAAATCTCTGGTTCTGAGCACTATAAACCTCTGTTAAACTTTCATTTCCCTTTGAGCCTCGGGCATGGCATTTGGTAACTCAAAAGCACTTTTTATAGCAGGAGGAAAATAGGTGAACTTTGTAAAAACCACCAGAAGATTAAATGAAAATAAGAGTATCAGGAATTAATCTCCCACATGCTGTTCTCAGAGAAAAGAAAAAAAATAACCAGAGTAAAAGTAAGTTGATGCAAACCCAGTCTATTGGAAGGAGTGTGCATTTTGATCCTTATGGCAGAACTCTACTCCCTATTAGCACTGAAGTGTCCTGGTAAATATCAAACCACAGTTATGCCAGATGATATTTCAAATGATACAGGTAAAGTCTAACAACTTATAATACTATGGCATGACACAGGGAGTATATTATTGAAGATTCTCTGGTCATTGACAGCTTGAAAATAAATTTTACTGAGGTTTGTGATATCTTAATTTTATTTAAAAGATCACTAGAACAAATAAGCACCTTGCCAGATGTTCATTGTCAAAGCAATTGAGCTTTGTTTTGGCTGAGCTTTGCAGTTCCTGCAAGACAACATAGAAGATGCCATCTCTTGCAGGGCAGCAGATGAAATCAGGTGTTGAGCACAGAGGGAGCACAATTTACTCTAAACATTTTTTATCAGCCTCAGCAAAAACTTTGTTTCATAAAGGATAAAAAAGTCTTCCTTTGCAAACAAAGATGTTAATAACTTTACATGATAAATGCTTGCCTTCCTGTAGACATTAAGCCATTTTTTGTGCAGGCTTTGCAGAAACTGTAAACTGAGTTATAGAACAATTTTCCACGTCTTTGACATAACAGCTATAAAGGAACCCTCAACGAGTGCACAGAGCTGCAAGAGAGGAGCTAAGATGACCACTGTATAATTGGAAAACTCTATAGGTGATCTGGATGGAAAGGGGAAGGAGGATAAACCATTGTGTCTATCTATTCTCCCTTATGACAATGGTAGGCTGTATGATTTGGTTTATTTTCTTCATTCTTTTCTCCTGAGGTAAGGAGATGTGTGTGAAAGAAAATCATTGGGAAATTAGACAGAAATCTGTCCTGAATTAGGCATAAGAAGTGCAAAAATGTTCCTAAGAGCAGTAGAAAGTAAAAAATGTTTACACTCTAATCTATTCTTCTGAGAATGAAGTTCAACAGACCCAAAAAGTAAACTACCCACAAAGAAAAAAAAAATAAATAGTAAAATAGCATACAATTTGATTCTTTCCTTATTTTAAAATAATAAACAATAGTTTTCATTTCATTTTAAATTTATGGTAACCCCTGTTTAGATTTCAGAAGTTATTATTTTATAAAGATGCTTTTAATTTGTACTCTTTGCTATAAGTCATTCGTAAAATATGGTGTTCAAGCCTGTAAGTGTGTATTTATGTATTAGGGTAGTTTTAGCTGCATTAATAAACTTGTTGACTGAAAATAGTAGATTGGAATTTTGGTGAAGTTCCTCACACTAGGAAAGCTATTCACTCGCTTAAATATTTAGGGATTCAGCTTCCCAGCTGTCTGAAAAATGCATTGAAACATTGAAAATAAATATCTACAGTGAGAAAAGAATATATTCCCTGAAAATAAACAAATAAACCCATAGTTTTGAGAGAGAGATTACTGAAAAAAAGGAAAGAAAATCCCACTGTTTCCTTTCATATTAATTTAACACATTGTGAGCATTTTATCTTTTCATATTTTACATGTTTTTTCTTGTATAATTGGGAATAAATACCCATATTTAATACTTATGTCAAGTGATCATCAAACTCAGTCTGAATCCCACAGGTCCCTGAAGATCTTATGTTTTGATACTTAAATAGTCCAAAATTAAAATCCATTTGAAGAAACTGACATTATATCCCATCCTATTCTAGATTTGCTCCACATTCTGATAATTTGGCAAATTTACAGCATATGCTGCAGCATTTCCTCTTAAACAGTGCTAAGAGCAAACTTTCACCCACAGAGAGACCGATGATAAACTGCTTGTGTATAGTATGTCTGAAGAAGACAGGATGAATTTAAACACAAAAAATATTCAGATGTCCAAATGCTGAAGGGAATATACTGTACAGGGGTTGGGCAAGGAAGAGAGCACAGAGGCAGGTTTTTTCCCCTCCAGACTGGCTCTGTATGCTGGTAGTGCTGCAATGACTTCACAGCCCACCAAAACTGACTGAATGGCTGCCTCTGGAAGCCTCAGCCTTATTGTCATGTGAAGCTTCCTACTTCAAATATCAGGTCAAGCATTTATATGTATGGAAAAAAGAACTTTACCGTTAGGAAAATGCCTGTCAGAAGTAGAAACTGCACTAACTTGAATTTGACCATCAGAATTTTTTTTTTTCCCATCTGGTGCAAGGTGGAATGCAGAGAACACATTCTCTATGTTCCTGTAGAAGAGGGGGAAAAAACCCTATTTAAAAAAAAAAAAGGAAAAAAAGGGTAAAATATGGGAAGTGTAATGGACAAGAAAGAATGAAAGCAACAGACAAAGAGAAAAGGACTTTATGTTCTTCCTTGGGACTGACAATGGCAGAGATGCTACAAAAAGCACAGGAGCATTACAGAGTGCTGCAAAGGTATTTGTTGTTCTGTCAGATTAGAAATAGAAATAACACACTAGGCTGAGCCTAGGGGACACTTACATAAGACTTCAGTCTTAAAGTTGACTCCTGTAAGATTTAAGAGCAAAGGGAGAAAATGAGTAATACAGAAGTATGTTGGGATGTGTTGGGCTTTTTCCTATCCAAACATTTTTATAAATTTTGTTAATACCCTTTTTAAAAATCCATTTAAAAAATACAAGACTTGAAATATGTTTTGCAGTGCTAACTGCTTACTGCACTTGGGAGATGAGGAGGGGATTACAATGGGCTGTGACTGTGCCACAAAATGAGCTGTAACTGCCTGCCCAAAAATCTTCTCCATGTGGCAACAGTACCTTTAGCCAGATGGCAGAGCTTAGATCAGCTCCTGGCCTCATTTCCCTGTCACAGAAGATGGCAGAAATCCTTTCAGAAGAGGGAGCTTCTGTTGTTAGGACTGTAATTACCAAGCTGAACCTCTGTGTTTAAAGCCATCTACTGAAATGATTCCTCAAAACCTTGCCATTTGCTTAGAAAGAAAACGATGGAGTAAAACAAAATCGCCATGAGCTTCTTCCTCCCTCCCCCAGGCAATGTAAAAACATTCCTTGCCACTAGTTATGTCTTTTAAACAGTTTTGACAGAATAACTGGGGAGTTAGAAACATTTTCGTGTTTCAGTTCAGCACGTTTAAGGTGTTTCTGTGTTTGTGATATGTTCACATGCATTGGCAGGGGAGCAGGTGGATCACATCCATCCCTGACAGTTCAGTGGCTGTGAATATTACACTCCTTGGATTTACATCACTTGTTGGATCTGATTCCGCATGCATGTTTCAGGTCTAACATAATGCTGTGTTAAATCTTAATTTTCTCAAGGTTTTAAATCCTAATTTTCTCATTTGTTTACAAATGTGAAAATAACTCTACCCTTTGGCCATTTTTCAGCTTTTACTGCCATTTAGAATAGCCCTATTTTTCCCTTTATAAAAGTGGTTCATTCACTTCAAACATCACAGGCAGTATTTTATATAATCAAATGCCATAATTATACAATAATTTTCCAATAGAACAAGACTGTATTTTCAGATGAAACCAAACTTCATCAGTTTGGGGGAAGCAATCTCAATCTGTCTTCATCTAAGAGCTGGGTTCAACACTTCTCTATGAGTACTGCTCTGGGACCTCAGAAAGACATGCTCTTTCAGGTGGTGAAACCGAAAATTTACTTCTAGCTCCATCCTAACAATGCTTTTCCACAAGATGCTAGACGGTAAGCTGCCTTTTTCTTAGGCATTTTGGGCTCAAATTCAGGAAGAATTTTTAATTTATGTTGCAGCTAAGTGATTTGGCCTTTACCCCAGAAGCTGACTAAAGGCATAACAAAGAAATGATGGTCAGATATTTTCATCTCTTATATCACTGGAAGTTTTCTTTGTCCTTCAGGTAGCTCTGTAACCTTGAAGCTGGAGCAGTTCTGAGATTTATTTAGAAGTTCAGAGCAGTCATGTAATCAAGGTACCTTGTTACCACCTCTGAAATGGAGCACTTGAGATCTGGGCTCCTGAGGGCAGCTACACAGATATTAGCTCATACTGCTCAGGGGGCGTCTATTTTTCCCTGCCTTGAGTTGTACGCTGCAATTTTCTGTTCTTGGTTACCAAGCTAATTCTTGTTGGTGAGCAATTCAATGGAAAAGACAGATATTGTGCCTCAAACAGTTCTGCAACTCTGTTTAAATTGCGATTAAAATACATTTCTCCTAATTAAAGCTTTTGACCGCTTAAATCAAAAGGATGTTAATTTAAAGTTTAGGGATTTTAATTTTCCATGTTCCATCCAGTCATCAAAATTCAGTTTACAAATATTCTTATAAACGTGCAAAAAGCTATGCCTTTTCAGACTTTGGCACTGTGGCCCAAAATTTCTTCATGAACTTTGAAACAGGCAACATGTTTAAGACTTCATTAAAAAAAAGACGTTCTGTAGAATTAAGCCTTTTAAAATTTTATTGGTGCCTGTGTTTTATATTAATTGTGTTTCATGTCCCCAGGTAATTTCACAAAGGGCATTTTAGAAAGGCAAATTCAGCTGATGGATGAATTTCTCTGCAGAGGTTTATTAACATTTTTGTCAATTTATCCCATTAAATGCAGCAACATCCCTGGGTGGTAATGAAGTGCAATAGCAGCAGAGGCTTCACACAATGATGGCAAACAGGTTCCAATAATTTTCTCAGTAGTATCTTCATAGCACAAGTGAAATGCTGATCTTTAGAAGTGTGTCTGGGTGAGTAAAAACCTCCACACAGATAAAACACAAAATATATATTTATGAGCATTAATTTGAAGTGAACATACCTCATTATGCCCTCAAACTTCACTAGCAGCCTAGGGCATGGAATTAAGAGGAATTGACTGTATTGGCAGCAATATTTCCGCTGGTAAAGCAAACATGTCAGAAATTTGTGTAAATATATGTAGAGGCTGACAAATGAGGGATATGTAGCAGAATCTCGACCCTAAAATCTCACTTTATCTTAAGGAGGGGATAAAATACACAACCACCCCACTCTCTGATACTCACAAAGGCCAGTGAAGTGGTTTCTCTTGATTTCAGCAAGCAGTGCAATAGGATATCAGAAAAAGCTTGAAATTCAGATTTTGGCTACTAAATATTTACAACAATGAGATTATGAATAAGTTACATTTCTTCCTGGGGATTTTTCAGCAAACAGCTTCAGATAATTAATTTGAGAAAGTGCAATTTATCTTTTTTCAGAAATATCTCAAAAAAGAAAAAATCACTGAATGAATAATTCACTGCAAACTACTCCCTCCTGTGACAGTGACTCCCCATTTCTCACATCACATTTTATTTACTTTTACTACATTACCATGTTTCTTCCCTATAACAAAAACACAAGTGCTCATAAGATTCTAAGAAATATTATGAATGCCACACTAAAGAATGTATATTAAACTTTTATAAAAACTTTTTGAAACGTAAGTATAAGAAACTATAGTAAAATAAGGGTAATGAAAAGAAAGCAGGTACTAAAAGGGCTTTGAAGAACTCTGCTAAAAAAGCTGATCACAATATTAAATACTGCCATAAAAGAAATTAAAGGTAATATTGAAGTTTAAATTATTAGGTCCTTCATAGTCAAAAAGTGAGAAATACATCTGCTGTTACATTGTAGAGGGAGGAAAATTGCCTATGGCATGGAACAGAGAAGTAAATGATACATATTCTCTCCACATTATCACCTGTAATTTGTGAATTATTTCTACTTATCTACCCATATGCAGTAAAAATTTTTTGGCTTTTGGTACTTGACATCTTAACAAGGCTATAACAGCTCTCCATCTACTAACAGGCCTGTTTTCTGTGTCATTATGATTTCCAACAAACAGTGGGAAAATTGAGTCTTTCAGAAACTCTTTCATGTTTGCTTGTTTGTCTGCTTGCTTGCTTTAAACACTGACAGAGGAAACAGAAAGGAGGTGGCAGGTGATGAATAACATAAAATGAAGAAATGTGAAAGTCTGCCAGATACTGAGATATCTTCACTATTCGCTTCTCCTTTTGAATGCATATATCCACCCCTTCTCAGAAATATTATTGCATCAAAGAGTGTCATTTTTCCTTGCTTTGTTTCTTTTTAAGGTTGCCATGGAGAAAAAGACAGCTTAGTTTTCTAATTGCAAGTTGCCTTTACCAACAATAGAAAAAATCCACTCATTTCCAAACATTAAAAAATCTGGTCCTTTTTTTGTTTTTTTCTTGAGAATGAGTGCTCAAATATGCCCCTTTCTTTTTTTTCTTCATGAGAACAGAATAATGTCATCCCTGGCTGAATCATAGCCATCAATTTCTCCAATAAACCAGTGGTCATTTGTATATATCTTTGTTTTTCCTGGTTACAAAATAAATATTAGTTATTGAAAAGTAGTTGCTAGTGCTTTTCATTATCAGTTCAGAACTATGTTCAACAGATAATAAGCAAATCCATGTGGCTGTTATTTAAGAGAATATTTGTCTTTTGATGACTTTTCAAGGATTAATGGTTTATAATTTCATTAACCTTTAACAAAATACCTTCTTATTTTGGGCCTTAACACCAATCCATTTGTCAGACTCAATCACAGAATTCTGTCACATAAGATCTCACTGAACAAGCTATCAAGAGCCCCACAATATGCCAAATTTAGATAATTTTTAAATATTTAAAGTTAAAAAAATATTTCCACTCTTGGGATTAGGTAAAGTATTAGTTTCGTGCTCAGCCATTTAGGACTCCTTTTTAGAGCTTAGACTTGCAAAGTACTAATTGGCTTTTACTTTCTATTTCCCTGTAAGGCCCTGGATTTTTATCTCAGGTCAAATACTTGTATCTATTCACTCATATAATATAGCACACATATATATGAATACATATATAGTATTCACTCATATAATATAGTAGACACTCCCAGACTAGAAATCAGATTTTTGAAATCAGTTGAACACTGGATTAAAGCTGACAAAGAGAGAACATTAATAAATTCTGGCTTATTTGTTTATTTTTTTATTTTTAATTTGGGACTGAATCCAAAGACCAAGACAGTCAGTATAAACAGACTCTGGATAAATTTCTGTAGGTTTCTGCCCTGGAAAACTCTTAATTAGCTAGTTGAGCAATAAATATGTCTTGATGTATTTTTTAGCCATGAGGATGCTAAGTATTCATGAGATGAATGATATTTGGTATTCAATATTGTAATCAAGAGTGCACTTTTTAACAAGCTGATTCTATTTTTATTTTCTTACACAGAGAATTATTAGGGTTAGAATTATAATCAATACAATACTTCTGCATGAGGGAAATTCATGCTCCTATAAAAAGCAAAGAAATTTTGAAAATGGTCACTTAAAGTTGCATGTTTTGAACCATTTTCCAGAATCCACAGTCTATTTTAATATACAAAGATTTTTTTAAATTTTAATTTACATTCTTTTCGACTTTTCTACATGTTCATTTAAAAATTATATACATCAAATAATTTACTTGTATGGGTTTTATATAGGTAAACTGCTCATAAAGTTCTCTGGTTAATCGTGAAGGAGAACATAGTTCTTGCAGCTGGTATTGGGGAAGAAATTATTCATAGGGCTGTCTATGGGCATTTTTCTGACTATTGATTGTTTTGTACGAATCCAGTTGAGTTCCTCTGATACAACTATCTTCTGTTTATCTTGGAACAACAAGGGTCTCTTTGCAGACATGCATCAAACATTAAAAATAAAATTATTGATTTTGAAGTGTGAAATGTGGGGGCAGCAACTCCAAAATCCAAAATAGATTTCATGTCCAGGAAAACATTTAAGCTCAGAGGAAGACAGTGCAAACCCTCTTTAGGCAACTGACTTCTTAACGCATTGACTTAAAGAAAAATCTATCTATTGCAAGTGAGATAAAAAGTCTGAGCAAAATTATTTTAAAAAGGGGTATGAAATTAGCATTGTGTTCATTAACATCAGCATCAATCAAAAAAAAATTATTGGAGTTTTCACAAGATAAAATTGATTTGGCTTGCTAAAAAATGATTAATGCCCTTTATTTCTTTCTTTGTAAAAGCTTTTTTATTAATCCCATCCTGACTACTTACATGTAGCCATTAATTAAAATGTAAGTTTCAAGAAAAATTGTTTCATCTCTCATATATTCTACCTGGTGACAGAAGAATTCATTTCCAGATTGCACTTGGGTAGAGTTAATTTTCTTCACAGTGGCTCGTGTGGGTCCGAGTTTTGGAATTGTGCCGGGAATGGTCTGATAACACAGGGATGTTTTTGTCATCACTGAGCAGCTCTGACATGTAGACAAGGCCTTTCCTGCTTCTCACCCTGTCCCACTAACAAGGAGGATGGGGGTGCACAAGGACCTGAGAGGGGACACAGCCGGGACAAATGACTCCAGTCAACCAAAGACACATTCCATCCCAGGTAGGGTCATGCTCAGGATACAGTCCTGGGGAAAGGAGGAGGAGGGGGGGTTTCAGAGAGATGATATTTGTCTTCCCAAGTCACCATTATATGTGGTGGAGCTCTGCTTCCCTGGGAATGGCTGAACACACCTGCTTGCCCATGGGAAGTGGTGAATTAATTCTTTGGGTTGTTTTGCTTGTGCACGTGGCTTTTGCTTTACTCATTAAACTGTCTTCCTATCAACTGAGACATCTTCTGTTTTGCACTTCCAGTTCTGTCTCCTGACCCATGAGGGATGAGTGAGTAACTGTCTATGTGGGGCTGAGTTGCCAGATGGGACTAAACCATGACAAACTCTCAGAAACATGGCACTTCAGAGACATTGTGAACCACTTCACTCCTTTTGAGGATGGATATTTAAATAGTTCATATGAATCTGCCAGAAATTACAGTTCCTTTTCATCTCTGATAAGTGGCATTTGGTGGTATTAAGGCGATCCAGACATCCAAAGACATCCTGTGTGAAGTCCCTTCATTTTTTGCTCCACACAGGAGAGAGAGAATAAAAAGAGTATTTAGTATTTATCATAAACATCTGATTGCTAATAGAACTAAGAAAATATTGTCATATAGCAAAAGCCCAGCATCTAGAATTTTTCAGAGTTAGAAAATGGCAAATAATGAAATTTTTCAAGGAAAATATAATATATTAAGAGCTGATGGTGATAAGGAGGGTTGATTTTCTTTGACAAAGCACTTTCTACATTTGCCCAGTCTATTGATGTCAGCAGAATAACGTATCCGCTTCAAGTACAACAGTGCGTTCAGAAAATACACTCGTGGTGATGACATAGAAGCTAGAGCAAACAGTCTCAGATTTGCATGTCAGTCAGATGAGAATATTCACATCAACAAAAAATGAAGCATTTTAGTTTCATTCATCCAATAGAAAATTCCACCCAAATTAATACCTTCCTAGACGTTGGGACTGCTCTAACAGTTTACTGGTCCCAGAAAAAGGGAATCCTTTCCCATTTTTCATTAGTCCTAGATAAATGTTCTCTTATCTCATTAGCTTATCTGTAGCACGTCTGGACACCCATGGAAGCATACATGAATTTTACAGAAATAAACTTCTTACTTCATGGTTTTAAGGGCCCAACAAGCACCACAAGAAGGGTTTCTAAACCACTAACCCAAGAGTAGGAGAGAAGAGGGAGAAAAGTGAGGAAAAAGAGGCATGGAAAGGCTCAGAGCAGCTGGAAAATCACACTGACTGTGCATTGCACAGACAGTTTTAACACTAGCTAGTTCCATGTAGAAGTGTCCTTTGGCAGACTCTCCTTGCATGTCATCCTAAAAAGAATTACCTTTGTCCAATGCCCACATCTCTACTCCCTGCTTCTTCAGGGAAAATCAAATAGCAAGTTAATAAGTAAAAACTACAAAAGCACAAAGTCTTTCATTGTTTTTAAAGTTTACCAGATATCTGGAAATAAGCAATGGAGTAACTACCCTGCATAAACAAAAGATAATGAATGCTAAAACTTTGCTGACAGCCAAGATCATAGTGATTTAGTCAGTATTTGCAGGTTTTAATCTAGTTCCTTTAATTGCCACCTGCTCCCAAAATACCCTGGCCACTTGCTTCTGCCCTCACATTGCCAATTGGCCCAAGCACCATGTAGCAGTGCAAACAGATTATCCAATAAGAGAAATCAGTCCAGTCAAAAAGTTCCCCAGAATAGTACTTTCATTTGGACCAGTTCCCTGATACTGTTTACCCCCTGGCTGCATAAGCACTTGCATTAGTCACATTTGTGTGGGCTGAGAACAACCAGAATGGCTAAAACCTTTAGGCACAATTTCCTCAGAAAGCCGATTTACCTTTCGGGCTGTCTGGGCTTACGTGTTTGGTGTGAACTTCTCTCTCTGCACAATGGGTAGTTCCTTCTAGTGGTTGCTCAGAAGTGTAAAAGCCTGTAATCAATACTCTTTGTACATGCTCTTGAAAACTTGGAGTAAGGATGTGGGGGAAAAAAGCGGCAAAGAGGGAAAGATGTAAGCTCTAAGGCAACTTGCCATCCTGTAGTTATGGGAAGTAGTTTCAATGTTTATGATGGTGATCATGAACAAACCACAACAGAAATAACCAGGCAAACAACGATAAGTTGCTTTTGCAGATACTCCATATTAAAGCTCATTTTAAGCTTCTTCAGTAGCTGTTTGATACTTGAAAGGGGGTTGTGTTAGAAATTGTGTATTGAATTAAGAATAAAATAAAGCTCTTAAATTTTATATCAGTTGTATTGCAAATTAGTTAAGAAAATAAAAAATCCCTCCTGAATAATCTCTTTGATCCTTGCAAACAAAACACACACTTGGAATTAAAAAAGCCATTTTTTCAGTCATCTAGTGATAATATTATTATTAATGTTGGAATATTTTGACATATTATTTTTATTCCAATCAGAATAAAGGCCTTGAAATATACTAATTTTAACAGCAGTAGAGTTTATTTGGTACTTCTTTTTTTCTGAACAAATGGTTTTCAACAAATATTTCATAAAATTACAGCTCATGGAAGTATCATAAGTGCTTTCCTGAACAAGGTGAGAGCTCTTCTGCAACAGATTCATGATGGTTCAACTTGACCTTTCATTGTAAAATAAGATTGGACTTCTGCCATGTTGTAGATGCTCTTCTTGTAAATATCCAGATGCCCCCATTAGTTTCTAGAGGTTTTTCACCAGACAGAAAACGGTGAAAGTGGTTATAGCAGCATATGCTCTCGTACCACAAAACCAAATCAAGCCAATGATGTTATGAGTGTTCTGCAAGTTCTTGACAGAGGTTTTGATAAGTGTTTGGGCAACATGTATGACACAAATGCATGTGTGTGTGTGCATTTATGTAGCAAGATTTTAACTGAAATTTTTCATTTGGTTTTACATAAAGAAATTAAGAAGAAAATCAAAGTTTGATCAGCATGTTACAGTGTACCAGACAAGTACAGTTTGAAACAGTTTCCTTATGTATTCTATATATTCATGTCTTAATTCCACCGGGTTTAGGGCACATAGTTATACATTTTAGGAAGAAAGAAAAAGGCATGCTTAAGGTGACTGGATTAGATTATTAAACCATCAACCTTTGCTTCAAATTTTTCACGGTTGTCACCCCAGCTGACAACTGAGCTGCACACTGATGCTTGCTCATCCCCCTACTAGAACTCCCCAGGGTGAAGGGGCAGAGAATCAGAATGTAAAAGCTAGAGAACTTGTGTGTTAAGATAAACTTTAATCGGGAAAGAAAAAGCCATGTGCACAAACAAAGCTAAGCAAGGAATTCATTCACCACCTCCCGTGGGCAGACAGGTGTGCTCAGCCATTCCCAGGAAAGCAGGTTTCCATCCTGCATAACAGTGGCTTGGAAAGACAAATATCATCACTCCAAATGCCCTTCCCTTCTTTCTTCACCCAGCTTTATATACTGAGCAGAATGGCATATGATAGAGATTCTCTCTTTGGTTAGCTGGGGTCAGGTGTCCTGGCTATGTCCACCCCCAGTTCTTTGTGCACCCCCAGCCTCCTGGCCAGCAGAGGGTATGAGAAGCAGGAAAAGCCTGTGTAAGCTGTGCTTAGCAGTAACTAAAATATCTCTGGGTTATCAAGGCTATTTCCTTCAAAAATCCAAAACACAGCCCCACACCAGCTACTGTGACAAATATTAACTCCATCATGGCCAAAGTCAGCACAGTATTCCATCCAGGAAACAGTCGGGTTTATAGTCTTCTAAAACTGAGAAGAAAAAAAATGAGACACTGACATAAAACTACCAGAAAAATTAGCACACCAAGACAGGGTGGACACCTACATTCAATAAGCACATATTAAATAGAAAGATGACTTGTAGCTTATGGTGTGAAATCATGGTACTAGTCTGTGATCTTCAGGACCATGTTCAAATCCAAGCTTATTGTTTGGAATACAATTACAGTGATCTTCTCACTGTTATTGGAATTTTTTTAATTTAAAAATGAATATGATTCTATTTACAAATGTTTCTGACTCTTCTAAATGTTTATTCACTGATAAGGGACAAATAACTACCACAGTTTTCTCTGCTATTGTTTAGAATCCATGTGTAAAACACAAGAGTTGTTTCTGCTGCCTAATTTTTAAATAATGAAGACTTAGAACAGTTTAAAGGGTATAAAAATGAATAGGTTCAAAGTACATACAAGGCTTATGCTTTTGACCTTACTAAATCTGTAGAATGTTAGTTTGCTAAGTTCCTAGTACATTCTGTAATGAAAATAATTAATTTTTATGTCAGCAGGACTCTTCCCCAAACCCTTTCCTTTTAATAGAAGCTCCTAATTCAGTTACACCTGGGAAGGAAATTAAAAAAGAAAAAAAAGGAGATTGCTCCTTTCACTTGCAGCAGCATGAAGACATGACCTTTGAAATTCCTTGTAGAATTCTGCCAGAGAGCTGCAAGAGAAACAAGAAAATGTCCTCAGCATGGTGCGGCTCACGTTTCACAAACACTTGAGAAAACAAGATATAATTTTCTCATGGGCACACCTTCAGCTAGTTACAGAGAGCAAGCTGTGAGGACTGCTCACAAAGCAAAATGAGTAAATTAATTATATGACAAGTGTTAATATCTTACTTGAAAAGAGGAATCCCCAAATATCAATTAAAAGTTTGCCTTAGTGTTGGAGACTGCTTAAATCTTAAAGGACAAAAACAAAATCAAAAACTTAATGTGAGAGAAAACTCATCCTTTCTATTTTCCAATTACAACACTTTGTAATATTAAAATGAGTCAACAGTTTTTCAAGCAGGAAGCTTCAGTGCTGAAAATCATGTCTTTATATGATTAAGAAGTTTCCATGGGAGTTTTTATTCCCATGAATAAACAATTCTGTCATTGTGATAAAAAAAGTAATTTCTAGCAGGATATTTTAATATATCGCCTAATCTAGAAACTCAATTTTAAATTTAGGAATAATGCAGAGTTGAAAAAAATTAAAGCCATAAAATTTTCCTTAGCCTGTTCAAAGAATCAGATAAACCCTAGTTCAATCTCAGTGAATGCTGAAATTGTAAAGTAATACCAGACTGGAAACACTTGTATGTCTTAATATTTCACATAAATATTGTGCCAATCAACAAAATCCGCGATCTCTTTTATTGGTTATTTCACCCTAACAAACACTTCAATATCAAGAAAAGGCACTTGCTGCCATTTGCAACAAAATAAAAATGTCTCTAGCCGGTTCAGTATTACTCTTTCATTTCCAATATTCCCATTGTTGTAATCAAAATGAAATGTTGCTGTCGTAGTGAGGGAGAGCAAGACTGAGCTCTTCCTGCTGCAGGAGATGAGGTAGGAGGATGAGCGGAAAAAAGAGATGCTTGAGAGAGAAACCATTATCTGGATTTTTGCCTGGGTTGATGCTCTTGCACATCACTTCCTCCCTCGACATGTAGTCATCAGTCCTGCACTGCAATCTCTGCCTCAAAAGTATCAACAAAGTTGGCTTTTTAGGAGGTGGATGGCAGGTCATTTGTTGAAGGTTAAAGGCTGTTGAGATCTGGAAGAATCTAGCAAAATTTTGATAGCCATGCAATGCAGGAAGGAGATGGACATATGCCACAATATTAAATAAAAATAAAATCTGGATATTCTTTGCAATAATTTTGCTCCAAAATAAAATTTATATATTTAATATTAATCAAAAAAATCCTTACATTAGATAGAAATCATAAATATCTTCATTCACAGGATAACCTTATGTTGAGCTTGGATGACAAATCGGAAATAAAATATTTGTTATGTTTTACAGTTATATTGCTCTGTTCTTATATGTATATAAAAGCTATGCCTGCCATTGTTATGCCTTTGACTTTTTTAAATTAAATAATCCAAATAATTTAAAAACTCTCTTCTTATAAAAAGCTGGATTATTTTTATGCTCATCAATGTACTTATATCCTGTCCCTAACCTTGCCTAATTTTTCAATTTCTTTTTCAAAGCAAGGCAACTCATATTGCAAGCAGGATTCCAAATTTGTCTGCTTTACTGATTTATATAGAGACCTTTATAGATTGTTTATTCACATCAGAAAGCAAACAAAAATTAGTGTAAAGAGAATTAAAACATATCCATTTTTCAAATCAATCTCATAATTTTTTTTGAAGCATTAGCACGTC
The DNA here is from genome assembly GCA_008694505.1 of Cyanoderma ruficeps. Lineage (NCBI taxonomy): Eukaryota > Metazoa > Chordata > Aves > Passeriformes > Timaliidae > Cyanoderma > Cyanoderma ruficeps. The sequence continues at coordinate 25,746,480 of VZDJ01007755.1, read as the reverse complement.
TTTGGCTGAGAGCTTCCACACCTATTGTCATTCTATAATTATCTGAAAAAGGCATTATTTTGTATATTACTGTACAAATGGAGCAGCAATCTCTCTTATTGAACACTGTATGTAAAGTAGCATGCAGCACTTAGCTGAGGCACTGATATAAATCTGAATACGCAGTTTGAAAATAATATCAGTAGGAACACATAGATCTTGTCTCTACTGAAATCCTAAGTGCACAAATTTTGTTTAGTTTAACATTTTGAGATTATAACCACCCACTCAGTTAAGATATCTTTATGTACATTCTACTGGGTGAAAAAACTGCTTGCTAAAATATTTATGTAAAAAAACCAACAAAAAAAACCCCTAGCTCTCATAGTGGATTCAGCGGTGACTTCTCATATAATATTAACTGGATATCAAATACCCACTTTTTCATTTATCAAGCAGATTTTGTCTCTCATTACCTTTTTCCTCTTTCTAGCTGTAGGAATTGATTCATCTGTGTTTGGAACAAGAAACTTTTTCACTATATTTCTCCATTGTAAGACACAGTGTTACTAAATTCACGGCATCCTGTTTCCCAGAAAACATTAACATATCCTATTAGTCTAATCTGATAAAAAACCCTAAACCTGTGATACTTGTGACTGTTGAATATTGCATTTCTTCACTGATGGTTTCATTTTCATGTTACACCAACTAAATGTAGCAGAGGGAAAAACTATCCTCTTTTTCCATTGCATAAGAATTAGTGCTGCTTGAGGGCTCCACATGCATTTCTGTATCAACTTCTGAAGAAACTGTTGAAGAATTTGCCTGAGAGAGTTCCCATCAGTCTTGCAGCCCATTCAGGGAGTGCCAGAAAGTGATGTTCTTTTTCCTGTCAAGTTGCTAACATACTACAGGTAAAAGACTGAGCAAAACATCTCTGTTTTCATCAGACTATACCCCTGCTTTCTCTTTTCTTTTTTTCTCGTGTATGTTCAGCTCTACATATACAAGTCATATATGTCACATATAAGTGTATGAATGTGTGTGTATATAATACATGTATGCATGTATATTGCACCTAAGTATTTTCTGATGAAAATATTCTGGGAAAAGCATGCTGCACTGGATTATTTGCAGTACTAACTCCATCCTTTTCTTGGTTGGGGTCTGTAGAAAACGTAATGTATTAGCATATTTATTGCATGTAACATTAAGCACATAATATTATACATGTTATTAATAGTTTACAGATTTATACAGTTCATATTGGATGCGTCTTTATATTATTCCTAGTCAATTAATCTGGAACAGGTCACCTTCTTCATCTCAGGCCAAATTGCTCAGTCCAACACAGTTTCTGCATCACTACTCCCAGTTCCACTACACGGAGTATCAGAGGGAGCAGCAGTCACTGAGCTCCTTCAGCACTTGGCTTATTTTTAGGGGTCTCTAGAAAGGTAAAGCTATCACAGTTATAGGCAATTAAATCAATTTGTGAAGAAATTTAGGCTTATACCAGAAATTTTCTTACATTACAAACAGCTAAAATTGGCACATTTTAGTATGTACTATCAATCTATAAATTAAAACAAATTACCAGCAATGGAAGTCAATCAGCTCTTAGGATTTCTATTACAAAAAGAGACAGATAAGGCAATTCAGTAGGAGAGACCTCTGAAGATGAATATAATTATACGAAGACTAAAGGAATTGCTCCTCTTTTGTTCTGAATATACCCATGATTTTCTGGAAAGTAACATATTTGTCTTTAATTGGTGAGTAGGCAAGGTACAGTGGGCAAGCTAGTCATGGTGTTTCTCTGCAGGGAAGGCAAATCCCTTCATAAGCAGAACCGGAAAGACAATAGGCCCTAATCCTGTGCAGAGAGATCAGAAGGTGAATATACTGCCAGTTTGCTAAGTAATCAAAGTATTAGAAGCTATGTCATAATAATTTCTTGAAACTTCCTATCAGTGGACTCAGAACTGAATTGATTTCTTGCTGTAAGATGAATTAGAGGATATAGGTCCAGAATACTTTTGTCTTAATCTAATGTACTGATAAATGCAATAATCTAAATTACCAAGTAATTTAATTTATTAATGTGCATGTTGAACCGTTATTAGACAGCAAAAATCCTTCAGTATCTGATTCACAATTATCCAACACAAGGACTGAAGTGAATGATTCATTTGCTTTCAGATAGATTGTAGTTTTCCCTTTCTCTATTAAAGGGTCTGTCTCCACCTCATTGACTTATGTGATTTAACCAAGATTAAATGATCTGCCTACAACTATAAAAAACATTACTGGAGGACAGCCCAGGCCTTGCAACTCCATGGCTCCTGTTCTTATCAGAAACCAGCCTTCTGTTCCTTATCTGGATTTAATCCAATCTCCTGATCAGTTCAGTGTGGCTTGATGAGGTGTGTGATAGAAGCCTCACTTTGGTGGTTCTTTCATTCAGACCACACTCATTTTTAGCTGCACATTCAGTTGAAGATTTTTTTCATGACAAAAATTTCCACTTCAATGACAGACTCAGATCTGTCCTTTAATTATTAATCTACCGTCCAGAAGATAACACATGTTCCTTCTGAAATTGCTCATTTCATACATTCATCCTAGTGAGGCAATTTCCTCTTTGTCTCTTAGCCCATCTACTACTTTTCATCAAGAATTCTGCTTGCAAATATAACAGATTATTTGCATGATTGTAGTAGACCAATATTAGTGAACTATGGTAAAACACTGGTTCAGACAAAATCTGGGAAAAGGCTGACAAACACAAAGTGAAAGCTTTCTGACAAATAGAAATTCTGACAAATAGCTATTCTGACAATAATTACCCCTCTCTCTCCAAACAGCTATAATTAGCGGGAGCAGAGCTAATAATTTTAAGTCATGCTGGTGATCTTTTGTTTCAGCATTTAAAAACACACACAAAGTCTTTCTCATCAGACAATATGTTTAAAGAACCCTTTCTCTTTACCCTTATTACCACAAAATGTCATGTGTTGTCATCTCTCAAAAGAATAGCTCCATGGCAGCAACACCACACTTTTAAATAAATCAACAAAGAAAGCTTTGTCACTTACAGCCATTATTTGGCTTCTAAGTGGATGGGTTGTATTTTCTATTTTCTAATTATTTTAAGATTTCAGTAGCCATTTATGTAGCAAGGAAAGCGAGAGAAGGGAACTGGGAAAGGAAAGTTGTTTCATGTAAAGAATTGTTAAGGTACAAAATACAAAACATGACTCAAGTACTGCTGTGGAATGTGCAGATAGAATGACTCTTATTAACAGCTGGAAGTGTTACTGGTGTCTTACCTGTCTGCATAACAAATGCAACATGCAGGGATTGCAAATTCATCAATTGTTTTCATTTTGTGATTTCATGGAGTGAGGAATGTGTAATATAGCATCAAATAAGCAAAGAAAATCTAAGATCATCCATAGAAACTTTACTCATGGCTTATCAAAGGCAAATGTGTTTCCACAAGTCATTCCAAGAATATACCAGAAAAAGAAGTATCCATTAACTCTGAGCAAATTTTCCAAATATGAAATACATTAATGATCACGTCATGATCTCTGCCTTTACTTCATTTTCAAGCTCACATTGAAAACTAATAAATACCTAATATTTGTGAAAAACACAATATTTTTATTCCATTTGAAATAAATAGTCTTAAATGCGATTTTATTAATGACACTGGGCATAGATCCTCCCAACAGATGAAGTTCTCAGAGGTAATAATCATCAGGAGCACAAAACTGTCTCATTTTTAAAAACACTCCAGTGACTCAGAGGCTTATGAATATATCCTTCATCACTAAGAGAGAAGAATGAAAACATATTTTTAAAAAAGTGTTTTTTTCAATTTTTGTTTTAAACACTTTCTTAAGCAGGGTGTTTCTCTTTCCATGCAACTAACATATTTTTTCTTCTCTTCAAATGCCTGACTGAGATAAAAGAAGAAGCAAGGAATAGACTCAGGCTGGACATAACTGGGTTTAAGAAGGGTTGTTCTGGATTTTCTCAAGAAAGCAAGACACTCCTTAGGCAGTTGCTTGGATAACTTTGTTGCAGGCAGAGGGGACAAGGATGAGGAAAACATGTGACAGGGAAGTCTCAAAGAAGCAAAAGATAAAACACATGGGAAATTCCAAGGAATGTCAGTTTTCAGATGGATTGGTAAAGAAAGTGTGGTGAGGCAATAATTATATGGCATTTGGAAAAGGGTCACAGAACTTGGAGATATTCTGGCGGTTACTGGTAGCTCCTTCTCTATGGGGCACAACAGCCTGCTATGGCAGATTAATATATTCCATTTTCATTCATAACCATTGTTTCAAATGTCTCTGAAGACAAGTGGCTGAAAAATACCCACTCAAGAGAATGAGAGAGAGAGAAATGGGGTGAGGTAGAGGAAGAGAGAGGAAAGAGAGAAGGAGAGGGGCTAAGATTAGAGGGGCTTGTGCCAACATGATCCAATATAAACAGACAAAAAAAAATCAAAATAAAAAAATTAGACAGTTGATTTTTCGGGTATGAAAGAGCCAAGAAGAAAATTGTGGACAACTATGGGCATTTTATGATGTGTGCATTATTAGATGCAGCTCAGGTGGTAGCCCTGAGGCCACCTGTGTGCTGCAATTTGACTACTGTCAAACCAAATTTAGGACACTGCTCTGAAAGTGTGACTTCAATTTTAAAGCTCAACAGGGACACAGGGAATAATCAATGATTGTCCTGCCTACATGACATTAAGTCAACTGTACAAAATTAAAATATTTTCAGGAATCATCAGAAGACCACTGAGGACACCACAAATCTGTTGGACCTCATAGAGCTTCTGAATATAAAACCTGTAGAAAAGAAATTGTTTAACAATGGCATATATTAAAAGGAAAAGAAAATATCATATAGTTATGTATTTGAATTCTATTTGAAAGCAGGTAGATATGTTTGATGAAATTACCACTTTAAGACTGAAATTTAATGGTAAGTCTTCTTGAACTTATAATGTTTACCAGAATATTTATTTCCATCTTTACTGTACCTCCATCAATCTTACAGTCATTTGTATCTGTTTTATAAATTAAAAATTTTCAGAACACAGTTTCTGATGCATGCATATTCTTGATTGCATGGTGACATTTGTGTAGATATAGAAAAACATTTTTAAAAATGAGGTGCTGATTAAACACTGCGAACCCATTTTAGTTTTAAATACTTATTAGGTGAGTTGAACTTTCCATATAGGGTACTGAGTTGACGCTGGCTGGATACCAGGAACCAACTAAAGATATTCTGTCACTTCCCTCTGCAACTGGATAGGAGAGAGAAAATGAAGAGTGCATGGGTTGAGATAAAAAACTGGGAGAGACAACTCACCAAATACTGTCACAGGAAAAACATTCAAATTAGAGAACATTCAAATTAATTTATTACTAACAAAAATAGAACAGGATAATAAGCAAGACCTTAAAAGCACCTTTCACTCACCCTTCCCTCCTTCCCAGCTCTACCTCCTCCCCCAAGCAGTGCAGAGAGATGGCAATGAGTGTTATGGTCAGTGACCACATACTCCAGCCACTGGTCAGAGAGAGGAGTCCTTCCCTTGCTCCAACATGGGCTCTCTCCCGTGGGAGACAGCCCTCCATGAACTTTTTCAGCTTGAGTCCATCCTGTTCACAACATTTCTCCCCAGACTGCTGCAATGTGGGTTACCCTTCCATGCGGTGCAGTCCTTCAGTCACACCCTGCTCCATAGTGGGTCCCCTACAGGATCCTGCCAGGAAACCTGATCCCATGTGGGCTCTTCTCTTCAGGGGTCCACAGGAAACTTTCCAGGAACCCGAACCTAATCCACAGAGGGCCTCCCACAGTGTCACAGCCTCATCTCAGGCATCCATCTGCTCCAGCGTGAGGCTCCTCCAGTGGCTCCTTCAGCCAGTGGATCTCTGCATCCCCGTGGTCCTCCAGGGGCTGCAGGGGCACTGCTGGTTCCCCATAGGCTGTGCCACAGGCTGCAGGGGAGCCTTGGCTGAGGATGGACCAGATCCTGCCCCTCCCTCCTCACTGACCCTGGTGTCTGCAGGGCTGTTCCTCTCAGGTGTTCTCACCCCGCTTTTCCCTGGCCACAATTACAATTACTGCACAATAACTTTTTTCTTATTAAATATGGTATCACAGAGGCATTATCACAATTTCTAATTGGTCCAGTCTTGGCTAGTGGCACATCCATCTTGGACCTGCCAGGGTTTGGTTCTGTTGAGATGGAGGAAGCTTTTGTCAGCTTCTCACAGAAGCCACCCTTGTAAAACCCCCAGTATCAACACCTGGCCGTACAAACCCAATACAGATTCAGAGAATTTTTGCTGAAACAAGATTGTATTTCTGTGGGAAAAAAAGAAAAGAGATATTTCCTGGCAGACTTCATTAAGTCAAAAATAAATGAAAGCATGGATTTTTTTAATAATTGCTTATGTAAACACTAGAATAAAGTGTAATATTTTCTTTGAGATACTGAAGATTCTCTTTCACTGTGCTGCAAGTGAACTACTTTCCTGAAATACGATGTCTACTAGTGACATTCTTGATATATGACATTGGCCCTTTATTTTATTAAAATACAAGGAACTTAGAAAAACTGATGTTGCAGATAACAATACTTCTGCATGAAAATCAAAGCAATATAAGCACAGAAAGGCAGAATATTGAGGGGAAAAAAAGAAAATTATTCTATATCTGGCATTAAAGGCATAAAAAAAAAAATAGCAGTTGACACAGTAATTGCTGAAAGATGAAGACAGTACTGTTAAACAGAAAATCAATTGCAACATTAGTACACAAAGTGACTTATATTGCATCCTGTCATTGAACCTTAAACCTAATTGACATTTGATAGGTCTGTCCTGTCCAGTTCTCCTTTCTAGTTTATTTCTGTGTTAAAAAATGACAAGTCCTAGACAGCACATTATCCGATATTCCAAAAAGCTTTTATTGCAATTTTCTAATGTTCCAAAGGGCTCTGTGCCCATTTGAAAGAAAGGGTTATACCTTGAGCAAGTCAATACGAAAATAAAATTTTGGTGATGAAAACGCAGTGAGTTAACAAGCTGCAACAAATTCAGTGAAGACTTAATTCATTCTTTAGTCACTGAAAGCAGTTTTTAAATGTGCTATTCTTGGAGCAGCTGAGTCACATACCTAAACTCCCCAGATGTTACTCAGAGAGAGAGCAGTGTCAGATAATAAGTTTCTTGACTGCTATAATACCCCGAGTCAGGAGGAATTAATAAAGAGAGATTGTATCTTGACTCCCTCACACCCTGAGTCTTCAGGCTATGCACTTCCATAAGACCAGTGGCAGGTCACAATTGAATCTGGAATTCCTCTTAAATGAAGCAACAGATCATTTTCTAAAATTTAGCAAGGAGGGGGGAGACATAGACTCAGTTACATCTGCAGCTGGAAGAGAATCAGGGCCACAGAAATAGACCCACTACTAATTTAATTTTACTGAGGGAAACACTCAGACACAGTTTACAAGTTCTGCATAAAATTATAACTAGGAAGCTGTTACCTAACAAATGTCCTATATAGATAGATCCTCATGAGAGCACAGGCATGAGACAATTCGGAATATTTGCTTAGTGTTGAATGTGTAAACAGACAGAAAATTTAAAAAGTTTTTTTGAAAAATATTTGTCCTTCCTCCACAGAAGGAAAACTAAAATGGTTAAAACATAGTCAAGCTAGGCCTTGACTGGATGAAACTAAAATATCTGGTTTCAATATAAGGCAGCTCACCTAATTTAGTTTATTCTTCCATCTGTAGTATGTACCATCAGATGGAAAACTTTTACTTTTCCACTTGCATCTCTTATGACTCACCCCAGAAGTTGAGGGTTATCCAGGTTCTTGTTAATACATCCCTTGGGTCAGATTAGAGTGAAACAACATTGAATGCATTGAATGATCAGTGTTTGTAAATATATATATATATATATGGGGTTTATTATAGAACAATGTAGTTGCAAAGGAAAGCAGGTAAGTAGCCATTTTGGTTATTGTATATTGTAATGTAGCAATAAAAAAGCATAAAAACATCACTTAAAATGTATAACGAAAAAGAAAAAAATTATAAGAGTAAAAAGATACATAATCACCACTCATGGATCCAGTAATAAGAATTAATTGTTGCAATTTCAATATCTGTTGACATTGCACTGGATCACAATGCCCTAAGCATATTAGCCAAGAAAGATTGCTTAAAGTTACAAACTTCTTAAAGCTCTTAACTTTCCATTTAAGAAATAAAAAATCAGAATAAATTAACGGGATAATTCTGGGAGTTTCATGCTGCTTGATGGGAAAGATACTATTTAACATGTGCATTTCTGTCTTAATTTAACACTATCCTGAAGTTTACTAAAGTACCCTAGCTCTAAAATATTGTTTGTAAATGATGCAGAAAAGGTTCTGGGCAAGTTTACTTCTGCATCGATAATTATATATATATATCTCTCACAGGATCTTGGTAGCCATTTACCTTATCTAAGAAGCAGCAGTATACATGCAATTCTAAATTACTCAGAAATTGAATAATGCAGAGAATATCTGACTCAGATAACCATATCAGTCTGTATTGCAATTAGAGTCCTACACTTGCATTTCATATGTATCAGGTACATTTGTTTAGGTCTATTATTAAAGAAGATGTAATAATGATTTACTGAATTCAAGGACAGAAATCCATACTCAGGTTAATTGATATTGATTTGTAACTAGCAGCACATTCTACAACATTGAGATCACAAGAGGTGATAACATAAATTAGTGAAATTATTCAGTCAGATCTAATGGCAATAGAAAATGTAGCATTCAATTGTCCCAGTGAACTTTTTCTACAATACATTAATCCACTCCTAGCACCATTTTACAGTTTAGTCTATTAGTAATCACGTGATTTTAGAAAAGAAAATATATCAGTGTGAGTTGCCAGAGGAGTTTTCAATCTGTACAATAGATCAAAAATAAGGACCAAAGCATGGCTTCTTTGGAGTGCATAAACACACGTTCAGAAGGATAAACCTGTGGGTCCTAACAACAGATCTATCAGAGTAGTATGATCAAGGAACTTGATACACTCAAGACAGAAATAATGTGCTTGTCTTTCCGGGAAGTGGGCTTAATTAAAACAAAAGACTATTCCCAACAGTCTGCGCTCAGTAGGCCAATGTTATTTTAAGAGTTTGTGCTTACTATTTGTTCTGGTGTATTACGTTTTTACTTCAAACAAATGAACAAAACCATCTGGTTTGAAAGCATTTTCTGGACAAATAGGACCTGAAGTATATGACAAATGGCATTCACAAAGCAGTTTGCCAAGAAATAAATGTGAGTGTGTCCAAAATACAAGCTTTATTTTTAATACATCACTTTCAACATAGCTGAAAATAAACACTCTTCCACAAATAGGTTTTTTTAGAAATTTTGTTATGTAAAACACAGTAACAAAAATGTCAGTGAAATATATAAGCAGGGACATCTTCAACTACATCGGACTACTCAGAGCCTTGTCCAACCTGACTTTGAATATTTCCAAGGATGTGGCATCCACGATTTCTCTGGGCAAACAGTGCCAGTGTTTCATCACCCTCACTGCAAAACTTTCTTGCCTCTATTTAGTCTAAATTTGACCTCTTTATTAAAAAAAAAAAGAGAACAAAAAAAAACCCACCATGGTCCTGTCACTGCTACGAAGTTTGTACACACCTTTCTTGTAGGCCCCTTGTAAGTACTGGAAGGCTGCTATAAGGTCTCCCTAAAGCCTTCTCTAGGCTGAACAGCACCAACTCTCAGCCTTTCCTCACAGGGGAGGTGCTCCATCCCTCTGATCTTCTCCATGGCCCTCACCTGGAATGGATCCAACAGGTCCATGTCCTTGTAGCAGGAACCCCAGAGCTGGACTCAGCATTGCAGATGGAGTCTCACCAGAGCAGAGAGAGGGGCAGAATCCCCTCCCTCATCTTGCTGGCCACACTGCTTTGGATGTAGCCCACGTGCTGTTGGCCTTCTGGGCCCTAAGAGCACATTCCTCAATCACATCCAGCTTTTCACCCAAAAGTTCTCCCAAGTACTTCTCAGCAGGGCTGCTCTCAATCTTCATCCACTGGACAGTCCATCCATCAAATCCATGTGTCTCTGGTTCAGAGTGAAGGGTGTTGTGGGGGGCATCATGTCAAAGGCCTTTCAGAATTCCAGAGAGATGACTTGTTGGTGAGGTATATGACACTTTATCCATTTCACAGCATAACAAGCTTTCAAGATGCCACAGGAATTCTTGGTGTTTAAAGAGGCATCTCTTATGTCAAAGTGTTTAAATATCTGCCAGAGGACACTGTGTTGTGGTGGCCAATCCCTCATTTAGATTCCAACACCCCCACCAAATGTAGCATTTGTCTCTTAGGGAGTTGTCTTGATCAGCTGTCATCAGAAAAAAGAAGAAAGAAAACAGGAAAAGAAACTTCAGTAGGATAGAAGCAAAAAGAGGTAAATAAGGGGAACTGACATTTGGAATGCATAAAAATTTAGGCCCCTTTTCACATTTTTTTTTTCCTACAGAATTTAGCATTCCAATAAACACTAAAAATAAAAAAAGGCACAAAATGAAAAAGAAATTCACTATTAATGCAGTTCATTCCAGTATAAGAGGAAAATGGACAGCTATCCCATAATAAATTGAAATATTTAAAATGTATTCTGGTATCTTTCACCGTGTAGTGAATATATATTCAACTGTCCTCTAGTAACCTGAATAACTTAACATTATTAGGATGTTCTTGTTCACCACTATTGGACTTTGAAATTGGTTTTGATAATCAGTAAATAGTTACATGTACAAAAGAAACCCACAGGCATTCCCATCTCTTATAAGGGAATCTAAGGAAAAGAATTAATTTTTAATGCTGTACAAAATCAGCCTGTTTTAGAAAAAGTGCTGCTGTGGTTTAAGCATTAGTTAACTGTTCTTCAGATGTACTCACTGCATCTCTTAAACAGAAGAATTTAGTTACACTGAAACACAAGATAAACTCAAATAGAAAGTTAAGCTTATAAAGAAACAGAACTTTATTTTAAAATCAAATATATTTTATAGTTGTTGATTTCATTTTCCTCAAATATTTCTTCAAACACAAAACAATCATAACAAATTTCTCCAAATTGTAAAGTAAGAAAGAAGGACCAAGAGGCATATGGAAATACATACCAAGAGAGATTAATATTTAATTTTGTATTCCTTTGCCATTCAGACATAAGATCATAACATTATTTTAATATAAATCAGATCACACCTAGGAGAAAAATCTCTGAGATTCATTATCTATTTACAGTAAAGAAAACTATGCATTAATAATAAATCATTTGCAGGAGCTTACAATAGGCCTTGCCTAACCAAGAACGGTCTCCCTACAGCCCTCAAAGGGAATAATTAGTTCTCAGTCTATCAGGGTATTTCAGATTTATTTTAGCATTAAAAAAGAAAAAAAAATTCATGAGTGAAATTTCTTTTTCAGTAATAATGAAAAGAGATGGATTTCTTGCACCCTTGAGTGCTTCTGAAATTCTGTATAAAATTTATTTCTTTCCTGCACAAAGTACCAAACTCAAAGTATCAATGTATTTGCATACACTATTGAGAGTGATCAATGTGATCCATATTCCTGAGATGCCTGTAGAACTGAGGGAAAATCTTATACTCCTTTAGCTACCATAACTTTGATCATATTATATTTTATATTCAAACTATTTCTAGTATAGAATTAATTTATTTGGTTTTCAAGATTGATTAATTAGCAAATATTCAAGTTTAAAACTATTCACACTTCCTAAGCATCAAGAAAATTTCTGCCACAAGTTTACAATTAAGCAGTTAGAAAGCAGAGGAGAAACCATGGGGAAAGAGGGGAGAACATAAGGCTATCATCAACAGCTCAAAAGATTGGATAGCTCCAGAAAAAAAAAAAGATCATTTGTAATGATCACCCTATGTAAAAAGTACAATATTTCCAGTGAGATTAAGTTCAAGATTAAGAAGAAGGAGAAATTATGTGTTTAATTCCTCTTCTTTTGCAAACATCTTAGATTGATTACAAAGAAAACGGGATACATCATACTGCTTTGTTAGTTAAAAACTAAAATGAACTCCTGGGAACCACAGTCTCTAACTAGATCTCATGTTCCTGGAATGTCTTTTAGACAAAACTTTTCCAGGTCCTAGCAAACAGAGGGGACATGAGTCTGCCAGAGTGTGGACAGACCATCATTTTTCTAAATGAAGCAGAGGGGATGGACTGCAAAATATTTCTCAAACATACCCTGACTGACAGTGTGGTCTCTGCAGCACTCAAATATCCATCTCACAATCTGTGTGAAGTTCCCTGTATTATTTGTATTTCATATTGAAAGGACTGGGGAGCAAAAATCTGATGCCATGGTTTTATCTGTCACAGTCATGAAAGACAGCCTATTCTGTAGCACTGCCAGTGTGTCTGATGCAGGAGATCAGTTGTCTTTCTTTGAGCTTTGGGTATGTCCCAAAAATGGAAAATGTGGGAAGTAGACAGGCACAGATTGCTTCAGATAAAAACAGAAAGATGTTTTCATGAGTTATGTTATTGGTAGAGAGGAAGACTAAAACATGTAGTGGCAGATGTGATTGGATATAATAGCAACAAAGGTACCTGGAATAGAAACACTAGAGATTAACCAGAAATAGGAAGCAGTGTTTTGCAAAGGCTTTCAGGCTCAGGATATTTATCAGGGTTATGATAAAAAAATGGACAATGTATTGTGAAGTAGGCATAGATAGCTGATAATCTGTGCAAATAGCAGTAGGATTTCCTCAGCCTACTGAGAAATTTCAAATAAATGAACTTTCCAGGCTTTAGAAAAGCTTTACATTTTTCTGAAGTTGAAGGAGAATTTAAACTGTTCACAAAGGACAACCTAGAAAGTCAATTGAGGACTTAAAAGGATCTGGAGGAGTTGTTACCCCACTTGATCTGTGAGGACTTGTGGCTTAAAATTAGCTACAATGGTGCAAAATTCTGTAAAATTAAGTACTGTCACTTAACAGTCAAGGTCATCATGAGGAAAAAAAAGCTTATAGAATGAAACACTGATGGTTTCTTCCCATATGGGTAAGACACAAAGAGTGTAGACTGTACCATACAACCTGCACGGTAAATATCCATGTGGCAACATTTGTACATCTAGTTATATCCAAATCTTAGGTGATATTAAAGAAATTTTCCTGTGTAGATCAACCTAAATATGTATTCTCTGTAAATATTTTTTAACAATGAAATTTTTCCCTTACTTGTTGTATCGAATCAATTAATAGAAAGAAAGAGTAGACTTGTAACTGGAAATTGCAATAGTCCATAAAACAGTGTTGATAATTATCAGACTAATGAAAAGATAAAAGGTTGAAGCATTAGTCCTAGAAAAGGATAGAAAATTCTGTATGTTTCTGCAATCTTACCTTTGAGAAGCACTACGTCTTCCTCTTAAATGTTGCACTTCCTTCAGTCTCTATCTTAAAGCCATCCAACAAAAAATACTATAAATGATGCTTAAAATTGCTCTTGATAAAGAGTTAACATCAGGGGTGTGGGAGAAGTTTCTTTTTCTACTAGTAATTTAAGGAAAATAGTTCTGGATATTCAAAATTTGCAAATATTTTAGTGACAAAAAAAAAAACCCTGAGAATAATATTTTTTTTGTGAATGGGAATCAACTCTTTAAAATTTTGTACCATTTTTAATTTGATTCAAATATGGTCTGTTGTTTTAAGGAAACCACAGGTATTATTTGTACTTATAAAAAAACATATATGATACTAGCAATAATTAGACTGTGCAACTGCAACAAATTCTATATACAAATAAAACCCCCTCTGTACTCAAATAAGATAAACTATGCCCTGCATTAATGGGACTTGTTTTGTGCACTTTCTTGCCAAACACCTGCTGGTCGAGTAAGATTGCTGACTGGTTAAATAGATTAAACTCCCATGTGGGGATACTGTGTCGTTTCTTTAACTCACTGAAATACAACACTTCACTTGGTGAATGACAAAATGTTTTTGAGTAGATTATGTGTTTAATAAACAGTTATGTGGTGCCCTAGGGAAAAAAATACACTTGGGGAAATTCCCCTTTTAAATGTTACTTTCTTTTCAACTTTTACTTTCTCTGCTAAAGGAAGAGAAACCACATTTATAGAATTTTCTATACTGATTATAGCAAAAGTAGGATATCAGAATATTCTATTGTCATATACAATAATACTTCACAGTTTTGTCATTTTAGTTTCTGTGCAGTTTAAGTTGCACACGTGCCATGGGGATGTTCACATTCACGTGACAGGGAAAAGAATTTTTATGGTTACAACATCTTAATCCATCAAAAAAGAAAGATAATACTGCAGGAAAACTCTCAGTAGATGTGAAAGAAGGAACACTAATTCATGAAAGCCATCAGCTTGCTTACAAATTTAGAAAAAAAGTATTGATATGCATCCAAGAAATTATGCAACAAAGAAGTCATAGATCTGTGTGGAAAAATGCAGAAAAACAACTAAAAGATGTTTTATTGATCTGAATTACTAATCAATAATAGATGAAATAATGTTCATGATGTGCAGGATACCAAAGTGTGTTTCTAGTATTTGCATTACACACATAAGCAATATTTCTTAGTAGTTGATTCAATCTTGAATGCTAGGAATATGATATTGAAAGGATAGATAAACTTCTTATACTAAAACTGAAGGGAAAGTGTTTTGCACCACGCAGACTCCAGTCCTGACTTATCAATTATGCAGATTGTGAACCTGTCATAGAACCCCGTTTTTCCTCCCTCACCATGAAACTTGGGTTCCTTTTATTTAAACAGAAGTAGATTCAAGTACTTTCTATGGCAAAAATTACAATGGCAGGAGGGGGGTAGGTTCACATTTCAGTTTCATTCTGACAGGAAATTAAAGAATTACAAAAGCTGAAAAGCATTCAGAAATGCAACAGTTAAGATGCAAACACTTCATCTTTAAAAGTCTCAGTAAAGTAATGCTTTTGCACAAGTGACTTACTTTTTTTCCAGAGAAACTATTAGTTTATTTTAAAGGAAATTTCTGAAATTTCTTTACAAAAAAATTTAAAATAAAAGCCTTTTTTTCTTGTTCTGATCTTGCTACTAACTAAGCTAATAGAACTAACAGAGGAACTGCAGCCTGCCCCATGGGTTCTTAGTACCAGCGGTTGCATTCTTCATTCTGTAAATCTAATTTGTATTGCAATTGAAATAAAGGAAATATCAAGAAAAGGAATTTTCTTGGGTTGGGAAGACAGGTATCTGCCAGGGAAAGCTGGAGTTTCCTTTGGAATGGAGAATGTAAACCACCTTCCCTTTCCCAATTATAAATTTGCAATTAGACACTTTCAGGCAAGGATTTGGGAATAGGGATAACAGCTTTTTATTAGGAATATTAAGAATACAAATGTAGTAGTAAAAAAAACCTGAAAACAAGCANGAATATTAAGAATACCAATGTAGCAGTACAAAAAAACCCCAAGTAAACAAACAAACAAACAAACATCCTAGAAACCCCGAAAGAGTCAGAAATACAACCTGACACCCTGTTAATCAGGGTGTTGGAAGCAGTCCAAAGTGAGCCCTCCTGGAGTGGCAGATGTGGTTCTGTTGGAGTAGAGATGGTCCAGGAGAAAAAGGGTCCAGTAATGGCAAGATGGGTCTGGTCTTCCTTCAGGAATCTAATGGGAACACTGGATTTTTGGTGTTCCTACGTCTCAGTTTTTATCTAGATAGGAACAGTTTTGCTCCCCCCACTAGGTGAAGCATCTCACAATGGGATGATGTAATGTGTCATGTCATTGGTGAGCCTTAATGGCCCATTTACAGAAGATAGGCCCCGGAGGTTGGACATGTAGTGGAAGAAATAAGGAGCAATGTTCCACTTGGTTTTAACAGCTGGCCCATTAACAGAAGGCTGCCACCCCCTCCCCCCTGGGGTTACAAGAGATAAAGAAAACAGCTCCCCAACCTGTTCCAACAGATGGAATAGCATAAACATTTTTTTGGTTACATAACCCAACATGGTAATTTCCCTTGGTGAAATATTTCTTCCTCTCTTTTTGTATCTTCAGAGAGGCCTTGAAGTGTATTGCTAACAAAAAGAAAAGCCCTAAGTGTTATACATCTTGAAAGCTGCCTCTTCCCTTCACAACGGAATGTTAAATCCAGGTAATTGTTCTCTAGCAGCCTTTTCAATTTTTGGCGCAAAGAGTTCAGAAAGTGTTCTACTATTATGAGTACTTCAGAAACATGAAGGTCTGTGACGTCTGAGGAGAACACATATTAAATAGACAAAAGGACGTATGTGCTGTCAGAGCTCTTCTGAAGAGCTCTTTGGTGGGATTTCTTGTGCAGATATTTGTCCTGTCAAAGCTACAATGTGTCCTAAAACTAATAAGCCAGAAAAAACATGGTTTACTTTCCTAAGTGAAAGCAGGTGTACTATCAAAAGCAGCCTTGCTGAGGGAGACATGGGGGTGCTGGTGGATGAAACGTTGCACATGACCCAGCACTGTGCACTTGCAGCCCAGAGAGCCAGTTGTGTCCTGGGCTGGATTGAGCCTGGGAGTCCTCAGTACAAGAAAGACATGGACCTGTTGGAGTGAGCCAGAGAAAGGCCACTAAGATAGTTAGAGGGATGGAGCACCTCTATCAAGAGGATAGGTGAACAGAATTGGAATTGTTCAGCCTGGAAAAGAGAAGAGTTTAGGATGACCTAATTGCAAACCTCCAGTACCTGAAGGGAGCCTACAGGAAAGATGGAGACTATTTATCTGAGCTTGTAGAGACGGGGCAAGGGCGAATGGATTCAAACTGAAAGACCATCAGTTTAGAGTAGATATGGGGAAGAAATTCTTCACTGTGAGGGTAGTGAGGTACTGGAACATGTTGCCCAGAAGACTTGTGGATGCCCCATCTCTGGAAGTGTTTAAGGCTAGGCTGGATGGACCTGAGCAATCTGGTCTAATGGAAGGTCTGCCCATCCCATGGCAATGCAGTTGGAACTAGAGGACCTTTCAGATTCCCTTCTGATGCAAAGCATTCCATGCTTATATGATATCATGCTCTAAGTTACCATACACAGCCAAATCTGATGTCCAGGCCAAAAATAATAAAGTTCCATGGCACTACTCTGTGTGTCTAAGTACAGTAAACTATGTAATACAAAATTAATCCTCATTTTCTTAAATCATCACTTGAATTTTTTTTCTCTTTAAAGCCACTCCTTCGGTCATGAAGCTGTTGGCTGGCCTGCATTTTAGAGAGCATTACACACACCTCTGAAAGAGCTTTACAAGATTCTGTGAAAGGCTTACTTGACAAATCACTGTTTGGCAGAAAGTCATTGGCAGCAAACTGCAGACGGATAGATGTATAGATACAGAAAGGCATTGAAATATTAAAGGAATGTGTGCTACCCATCATTTGAAGGCTGGCATTTAAAACAAAGTTCAAGAATGCCTTTTCCTTTCCATGTGCAATTTCAACCTGTGACTGAGTTCAGTGTTTATTAAAGCTATCACTCAGTTAAATGGGAGATAACAAAGACAGCAAGAACAAAGAGGGGGGGAAAGGTAGTGCTGGGGATCTCCAGAGAATTAAAGCAATTTAGGAAAACTGCTGACTTCTAAATTCTTAAAAGTTAGGGCTAGGTTTTTGATAACATTATTTTAAATACTTGAGGAAAAAAAAGTCTCTTCTGTGTATAAGGTGTGTGGAAGCCAAGAAGGTGGGACAAAAATAGGTGTCTGCATTCTCATTGTCTAGAATAGCATTTCTCACCATGCACACTTCTCATCATGAAGCAGTAAGTTCACAGCCATGAAAAAGAAATATATGCATATATATTGGCATATATACGCCAGTTAGCTAGCTGGCTATTTGTATATGCACACAATGCATTCATGCAAACATACACACAAGCAAAGGTTTTCCAATTTCCAGTTTGGAATGGGTCACAATGAATAGCAGCATGGCATTTTCAGGAGCTGGCAGTTACATGATCAGATTTTTTAAAAAATTGTTGTTAGTGCCAACATTATTAGTAATGTTTTTTCATTTTTAATAAGCCAAACAAAAACTTTCATTCTGGGGAAAAAAAAGGAGGGAAAAAGTAAAATGAAAGAGGAGGACTAGGAGAGGAACTCTAGTAGAAACTAACTGTACTGCTGCAAAGGAAATGCACTAGAACCAAGGTTTATATTCACTTAACTGAAAGCATGGTAGTGAGTGTTGTATATTTTTTTCAGCCACCATCATCTGGGAAAGGCACTGGACTGTAACTTGGTAAACCATGATGATTATGCTGATGATGATGATAGTGATGTGAACAAACTGCTTCCCCACAGTGCAGAATCTTTCCATGTAGAAAACTATGGTCAAATTGCTGGGAAAAGCTTTTTTGTCTTACGTGGTGATGTTAAAAAATCAGACCTCTTAGAGTGATTTCAGAGAGCAGCTTCTACCCTGCAGCTGCCCCGTCCCTGCAGCCTCTCATGGATGTGAGTAGAGGAAGGGAACACCAGACACCACCATTCACATGGGAGTGAGTAAGCTTTGGACACACCAAGGAAATTTATAGCCAAGTAAGAGCAGTTAAGGAAAAACACAGACCAGGCAGAAAGGGTCTAAAAAGCATTTGTCAATGTATCAGTGACTTTGCCCCTTTGGTGTTCACCTGAAGCTGATGTCTCTTATTCAGACACTTCAAATAAGCTATTTAGCAAAGTGTTGATATCAGGAGAGGACCCATCTATGTAACAATATTGACAAGTGACTTGTGGTGGAATGACTTTACATTGCTGCCTGAAGACATATTCATTTAAAGTGCTGCCGAAAGGCCATGGAATATGAATTTCCTGATGAATTATTGTATCTCATTCATAACTCAGTAAAAACTGGGGAGTTTCTTTACTGCATATCTATATCATACAAGGACTATCTGCTGTAGGGAGTAAGTCAAAGGGCTGAAAGCACCTGGATCCCCTGAGAGCAGAATACAGATAATTGGTTCACCACGCACCCTTAACATCCACTTTTTTAGTGCTATTTTTTGTTTTAGAATGTTTAAAATAGACTGTAGGTACTTTCTGTTTGGCAAAGACAAAAAGCAGGTAAGCTGGAGAGACGCCTCCAAGACATGCTGTCTACTCTGCCTAGAAAATCAACTCAGATCTGTTAAAAGGAAACTGAAAGGAACTAATGAACATTTTGTTTTCAAGATCCATGAAGTTTGAGCATGGTGAATAACAAATTCATATTTCATAATATAAAACAGAAATTATAAGAGTAGATCAGATCAAAGGTGTAGGTTCATATATTGTCCCTTCTGTTTCTTCATTTAGTTTTCCTAAACAAGAGAACAAAATCCACAGCTGCACTGTTTCACAGTAGAGATTATTCAGGCAGAGAGACAGGGCCACTTATGATTAAGAACATATTTTTCTTTTTGAACAAAGTTTAGAGACATGCTGCATTTTGACAGAATTATCATCAATTTGCTTTCCAACAGAATCCTCTTCCTTTCTCTCTGACTATCAATAAGTAGATTCTACTTGTCAGAACAGCTTTTTTTTTTCCAGAATACAGAGATAAGACACACAGTTTATAATTTTCTAATTCTCCCAATTCTAAGTCTGTGCCATGATCACCAATATGCATTCTCATTATATATACATCACATAAAATAAAGGAAAGACCACTAAGTTGGAAAGTGCAGTGGGAAATATTTTAAAGAACTGTGAATTTTCAGGGACTGGATGTTGTTGAACACCGAGAAGTTTCTCTTTTCTTGGTGTGGCAAAAGAACTAGCAAAAGGTTTGCACATGGATTCGTGTGTTTTAAAAATGGAATTTAATACCATCAGAGAATGAAGCAAGGGCAAAACTGAAAGGCTGAATAAGATACCAGCAAGTGTAATGGAAGACTTTCATCATCCCCAAAATCACAGGAACTAATTTTCTAATTGCTCAAACAAAAAAAGCATTAACTTCACTTGTTGATCTATTTGATAATTTTAATAGTGTAACAAGTCTTGATGATTCAAGCATGTTAACATAGATATTTCAGTCATAAATTTCTTCATGCACGTTTTGAGAATAGCTCATAGATCTTAGTTGTGACGTTATAATTCAAAATTATAAACCAAATATTTTGCAACCTGTAAATTTCAAGATGGTTCTGAAATTTACAAATATTTCTTTTCATCTGTTCATTAATAAACCTTAAGAATAGAACATTAGGTAGGATTGGGTTTTACTACTGAAAATAGGAAAATTTTACAGGAAATAATAATATCCTTCATTATGGTGATTCCAGACATTGCTGGATACTATTTTGACACTGTTGCAGTGAAGTTGAGACACAGGTTTCTCTTTAATCTAGTCTCGCATGTCAGCCTCCTAAAATCTAGAATGGTCACAGCATTTTGCATGTGCTGCACTGTACTACTTCTTCTCTCCATTATCAAAGGTATCATAGAATTTGTTGGTGGTAAATAAATAGAAAATTTTCTTACCATAGCAAAGGTCATGTTGTTTTAATGTCTTGGTGAACTACTGGCATGTTTCAATAGACCTATTACAAACATTGCAGGCCACAAATACATTTATTTATTCTGTACAATATTTCAAAAGGAATTATGTAAAAAAGCTCATGCAGAGCAACTTATTCCTAAACTTTCAAAGAATCATGGATTGCAGCTGTACTCCCCTCAACCTACAGAATTTATTCTGTTTCAGAAAAGGTGAAAGGAGGATAAAGTTAGTAATGTTGTTTCACTGAAACTATTTCTTACAATCACAGTTTATTTCCTGTGATTCAGCTTTTGTCAAACAGATATAATAGCAATGCAATATAATTATATAGCAAAACAACTTCTGTATGCCTATTCTGATTTATACACTAAGTTACATAGGTTCTGTGAAAGAAACAACATTTTTCCTCTGACTCTTATTCTCCTTGTGATGTGACTGTAATCAACATGCCACATCAAATCACTGGAGTCACTTGGATCTAGTACAACTGCAAAGTCAGATAAATTTGGAAGTTCATTTCCCTTCCTGGCTGCTATTTCAAGATACAAAAGCAAAATGGGGGCAGGAGGAAATTTTGAGTGACATGAAGAAAAGTGCCTACAGACTGTTGTAAATTACACCTCTTTTACAGTGCACTCTTGGCAGTTTCTGAAGAAATGCGTAAATCATCTGATTTTTTTTGCAACTGACCTTGTTAACAATGGGATTCTTTTCCCTGTTTCTAAGACTGTTTTTAAGTATACTAAAACCTGAAAGTTTTAGGTATTGAAGAAATTTCATGTTTACAGAACTGTATGGGTCTTTTTTTTTTTTTTTAAGCTTTAGTGTGATACATAAAATCAAGATTTCATCTCTGGAAATGTCACAGGTTTCATTTCTGACATTGAACAAGACATTCTTTCTACACAGGTAGATATTTCAGCTACCTATAAATTAAAGTAGAAATCCAATTTTACATTTACTCTCTTTTTTTTCTTTACAGATATATTTATTGACTATCATCTGGGATCTCTACATTCATCAGTGATAAATCCTCCAAGCAATATAAATCATTTGGTATTTTTTCCCAAATACATCCTTTTTCAAGCTGGCTTCCTCTCCCTTGATTGATATGACTAAGATACCTGATTTGGGAACACTGACCTCACACCTATGAATACCCTCTGTGCTATATTTGCATAAAAACCCCACGGATAATATTACATAGGGTGAAAGTCAATCATTTTGTTTGACGGTGGCTATTTTGGGTTATTTTTTGAGCAGATATTTATTATGCTATTTCTATGGTTCATTTTCTTCTAAAGCTTGACTACCAGCACCAATATCCATTAAAAAGGAAAAAAAAACAATTAAATATCTCTTCTTATGTTTTTCTTGTCATTTAGCAACTTGTTCAGTTTGATTTCTTTAAGCTTCATCTGCCATGCAGACCACATGGCAATGCATCACCTACCTTTACAGTTTGTTAATTAACCCAGAGTCTTTTTTTCTTGTTTTTGAAGCTATCACTGCTACCCCTCCGCTGGACCACCACTGGTAAATCGTTTCTGTTGCAAAGAAGCAAAGTATCACCAAAGGTTCTAATTTTTCTAAGTACTGGTTGAAATTTTGCCAGTTCTTTGCCATCTCCCAAGGTGCTGAATTTTATACTCTAATTATTTTTCATATTATAACTTCAACCCCAATGGCAGCAACACATATTGGCTTTTTTTTTTNGGTTTGCCCCCTCCTGGGAGTATCACTAATTCCCTTCTTTTTAAGAGGAAAGAACCTTGACTGTGATCCTACAAACTGTGGTCTGACCTTCAGAAATAAGTCCAAAAAGCACAGTAAGTTGAGACAGCAGGTTTCTCCTGAGCAACAGTAGCAGCAGCAGGAGCTCTGACAGTTCTGAAGAACTGATTCCTTTTTAGGTTGTCATGGTGAGGCTTCTAATTTATAAACCATTAATGTTATTCTTCTGTTCCTCAAAGTCGAAATTAATTGTTTAGCAAATGTCTTCCACAGGAGGTGAGTTAATGAAATAAATCAGTGTACAAATCCTACAAAATAAATTAGTAATCTATCCTTTCAGAATCTCTTCTTTTGAAATTCTTACTTTTTAAGTTCCTCATTAAAATTGTGCGTGAGTTTTCAGTTGCCCATACATTATTATTTTAGCTAAAATACTTTTATTTTTAAAGTCTCCTCAATGCTATCTCAGTTCTCAGTGCAATGCATGCATCCTGCAGACTGTCTTGGCAATAATTTTATAGTTAATATAGGTTGACCAAAGAAATTCTTCTGATTATAAACAAATCACTTACTGAAGTTACAAATTTCAAAGCAAGGACTTTATATCATAAAACATATTTTCTATGCAAAATTGGCGATTACATCCCATGTCTCTCAGTTCTATTCTTTTTAAATGCTCTTTGCTTGTCTTTAATTTATACCTGCAGTAATTATTTTGTTACAGAGAAGTCCTGCCTTCAGTACAATGATTGCCACCCAAAAAAATTTCAAACCTACACCACCCTTGTTTTAAATAAATATCACAAAGACAAACTCATCATACAGGCTGCATCAAAATGGTCCAAAAAACAACCACAGCTACAAGTACACTAATTAGTACCATTAGTACCATAGGAATATATTCTTTTATATTTTGGAGCTAGTAAGAATTATAAATTTTTCTAAAAGCAGAATTCAATCACTTTGTTTTCAGCTCCTGAAGCCAATGTGCTTGGACACTTTGATTTATATCTGATGGCCAAATCATATATGCATCACTACAGCTTCATTTCAAATGATGCAGAAAAGATTGATCCCCAGGTATTAATCCTCCAGAAACTGAACATTTAGCTTTTCAGGAGCACCTATTTGTTACAAACAGAACCATGGTGTAGGAATAAGTAGTTAGTGATTTATGGTGCTAAAGGCTAATCAGTGCTATCTGTAATATGAGATTTAATTCAGAATGTTTTTCTTGCTGTCAGCATCTGAAGGGTTCATCTGGAATGGTACAGCCAAAGACAGCAAAATAAATGGAACAAAGTGCCATGTGAAAAAGAGACATTTAAAAAGGAAAAAAGAACATGCAAATCCAGGTGTACATAAAAATGAAAGAAATATACAGTCATCAAATTGAAATGGAATGAAGCAGCAGTACATGGAGAAGTGATAGGCGGGGAATAGTCAAACAGCCAGCAGAGGAATCATAGCTGAAACACAGCTGCTGCAAATGGCCCTCAGCTTTCAAGAGTATTATTCTGATAACAGAGTGTGAAACTTTTCTGTACAATGAGCAAACATACTGGAACACAACTCAGCTGCTGGCCTAAGCTTTTCAACAACCGCTGTCATTTAATTCTACATATTCAATGTAATAAAAAACCAAAGTCTCCAAAGAAAATTAATGTATAAAAATGATGCTTTTAAGACCTCAGTTGCTGAGAGAAAAATAGAGTAGACAACAGTTCCTGTTTAAATCCCATTGAAATGAACTTCCAGGTCAAGCATCCTTCTCTGACAGAATTTACAAGTTCCCATGATAATGGTGTTATGCTTGCCATAACAAAAAACCTCAAAGAAGCACATCTATATTCTGTGGCAATATTTATGTCTCTGAGAGTATCATTCATCTCTCTCTCTCTTATATCTGCATGATTGTGACTTATGTTGAAAAGACACATTGTTGAACCATTTCAGCACAATAGCATCTTTCCATGAAATGCTTTATCCTGAGGTCAGTTGTTACAATAGAGCCTCCAGTCAGATGATTCAGAATCTCCTTACCCCTCTTCATGAGTGTTTGAGAGCTGGAGCACTAGTCCCATCATCAGTCCACTTTCTCACACCCTTTGCTGCTGTTCTCTTTAGATGCTGCTCTTATTTTCCAGAATTATCTGCCTGTAATAAGAAACCTTGCTCTTTGTTTTCTCTCATGCTTGTTTCCAGAAATACTGGAGATATCTGCAAAATAATCCTTCTTGAAGAAAAATGGAGAGCAGTGGGCAGGTTCAGGTAAATTCTTTGGAAATGGAGTGATAGAAGCTTACACTTTTGAACCTGAACACCCAAGGGCTGCCCAATAGAGAGTACCCATGGAACAGGGATACCCTCCACAGGTACTGACTTGCTCCTATGGATGTGATGGCAAAAGTGTGTTCTAATGTTGAAGAGGATGAAGCTGCAGCATTGTGAACACCTACTGGAACCTCTTTCAAGGCATGAGTGACAAAGTTGAAGAACACATATAAGTATTTTTTTGAAAAATCTTAGTGGACAATGAAAGCTGCCAGTAGAAGTTTCATTTTATCTGAAGGAACTGCCCATTTCTCATAATGGGCATGAAGACAGAATCAATGTCTGTTACAGTTTTGGGGATTTTTTCCCCCCATCCCTTGAAACAGTGAGAAATATCTAATTCCCTGACAAATCCATCAACATCTATGAATGAACTAGTCTGAGACAGTTTATGTCTCATGGGCTCCTTGCACACAGCTGAGCTTCTAATACAAATTTTTAATCTCTTACATTAATAAGGGTTTGAAATGTTTTATTCCACCCAATGAGAGCTCTGATTCTCCAGTGTAATGGGGTAATAAATTTGCAATTTGTAAAGCAATTTGATGATTGCAAAATGCGCATTATATTGTGATTATATTCTGTTAAAAGCATCAATGTTTTTAAGCAAAACTACTAATACTCCTCTATTCATTTAACATTTTCGTTACTCGCAGACTTTTTATGCTTTCTGTCTAGTGTCAGATTACTGGTATTAATGTGAAATAAGAGGTTATGCTTTGACAAAGATACGAAGCTCATTGTGCTAGAGCAAGTCGTGTTAACCCATTGATGTTCATTGTACTTTGTTGTGTTTCATGGTTTTATAGAATCATAGAATGGTTTGTGTTGGAAGCAAACTTGAAGGTTTCTGATTCATTGCCATGGGCACGGACATCTTCCACTAGACCAGGTTGCTCAGAGCTCCATCCATCCTGTCTTTAAACACTTCCAAAGAAGGGCATCCTCAGCTTCCCTGGGCAACCTGTGCCAGTTGAGCTTTGCATTAGGAATTTCCTCCTTAATCTATATAAAGGGATGCCCTTTCAGTTTGAAGCCATTCCCTCTTGTCCTGTCTCTACATGGTCTTGTATAGGGTCTCTCTTCATCTTTCTTGTAGACTCCCTCCAGGTACTGGAAGGCCACAATTAGGCCACCCTAAAGCTTTCTCTTTTCCAGACTGAACAATTCCAATTCTCTTCTCATTAGCTCTTGGAAGATGTGCTCCATCCCTCTAATCATCTGGGTGGCCTCCTCTGTACTTACTCCAATAAATCCGTGTCCTTCCTGTGCTGGGGACCCCAGAGCTGGATGCAACATTCCAGGTGTGAGAGCAGAGGAGCAGGTTTTATGTGTTACTGTTTACTCTGGTCTTTTTGAAACAAACATAAAAATAAAGGCAACTGGAAACATTAGCAAATTAATATTTTAAAATATTACTTTTTTTTTTAATGCAAAACACTCCAATTAGACAACCTCATGGAAACTAGATGTAACATCTCCTCCCGCATATCTCTTGAAAAATTAAAGGATTCTTTTTCCTTCCGTTCTGACATGGATTTAGGTCACAATTGTCATTAATCCAACAGATGTTTGCAATATTTCAATGTCTTGGGCATTCAGATTGGAATAGTTTGCCATGTACTTTATATATCCCTTAAATATCAATGAATATATCCAAGAACATCCTGAATTTAAACAAGCACTTTCACACGTTCATACTAATTCTTGAGTCATGTTAGTGGTTTCATTATTAATAATTTAATATTTATAATGTAATATTAATGTATATGTAATAAGGTGATTACAAGAAGCCCAAGAAGTCAGCCTTTACTTCATTTTCCATAAATCTTTCATAAAGCACAACAGTAGTTCATAATCTGTTTTGCATCCATACAAAAATAATACATAAACACTCCATGAAACAAAGCACAATAGTGGCTGTTATAGCAAGATCTTTCCATAATTATCTTTTTCTTGGCATGAAAACGTGTGCTTTTCAAATCAAAATCAGAATTAGAAGAAGTTCTCCAGGAATTAATTTTCTCCTAGGGTTAGCTAGGAAAGCAGGGCTTCCACCCTTGTTGCACGCTCACAACACGAATAAGGTCTATGCTGCAGGGAACAGGTAGCAGCTGTAATTCTGATACATTATTCTGTAAGAGCAGCACAAGCACAAGACTCTTTGAATGTCTGGGTAAGCACTATTCTCCATGTATTATTAATGTCCATGGGAATTTCAGGTTCACGCTTAGCACTCCCTGTGCCTTTCTTTCCTGCTGCATGCAGTACATAGCACCGTGGCATTCATATCAATGCCAAAGAAGGCATTTAGGTTGACCCAATTTTCACTTTTACAATATTTTAATTTTTATTGAAGAGTTGCATTTTTTGAGGGAATTAAAATCAGGCACTGGAGACCTTTTTTACAAAAATCCCTTACTGAAAATATTTGCATGAAGATTTTAAATGAAATTGTAGCTTATACATTGAATATATTAAATATCAGTTCTTCTATTTTATCAGGTTTTTTTCTTTCAAAGTCTTGAGTTGGAACCTTGGGTAATCTTAATAGCATGTCAATCTGGAAACTAACTGAAAAACAACAATTTCTGCTCTCAAAAATTAAAATTATCATATCTATATCTCTCTCTACCTTGCGTTACAAATCTTATCCACTTTAAATAATACAACTTTCATGTGCTTTAAAATCCATAAACAATGTGATGTCATAAGACACAAATTGGACAGGGAAAATCTTTTAGAATGATTTTGTGCTGTGCTCACTTTTGCTATTACCATTTGTGATAAAACTTGCCTACCAATATATAAAAGTCTTTTTCATGTCAAAATATTTTAAGAGTGTAAGAGATCTCAACAGTAATAGAACACACCATTTTTAAATCAATGAATATATTTAAAAGTGTATCCAGCATTACCAAACTGTGTTTAATATATAAAAGTATGAAATATATAAATAACAAATCAGCTTTGAAGTTTTGCGTGTTGTGCAACAAATTTACATTTTTAAAAGCCATGAATGTTATATGAGATAACCTAAACTTAGGAAACAAAAAACAAACAGCACATTTCCTCGAAAGATTTCTATCTACTTCTGTTTCACTCAAGGACCAGTTTCCCCAGGGATTGTTTTTCATATATGACATAAAGGTGTTATATAAAAATTATATTATATTCACTATCCATAAAAGCTTCTTTTAAAGTTCAGAGCCATCTAAGTCATAAAAAGATTTCAATCAGTCTTTATCAATCAATCAAGTTTTTACCAAAAGCTTCAGGCAGACAGAAGTTATAAATTATCTGTATTCTTTGCACTTTATATTAGGTTGTCAAATGAAGCTTTTCTGAGTAAATGTACTTGAGTGGAGCATTAAAAACTTTTGGACAACTGAATGAAAAATATTTGCAACAGCTAAATAGCTTGTTCATGTAGCCCAACCATAGCCAAAATGTTTCTTCTTATGATTACTTGGAACTTCACTAGATCATCTGAATTCTATTAGTCTTCTTAGCTGAAAACGAGAGTTTATCTACAAAAATATATAAGCCACATTGTTTGTGGGAAGTTTTATTTTGCATTTCAGCATAGAAATATGAATGTAGAAGAATAAATATATTGAAAAAATATACTCACAAAATGCTCACAAGCAGTTGAGATTTTGCAGAACTCGTCCTTCTTATAGCTGTGTCTATTTCTCCTAAAATAGAGTGGGGATACTATTTTATGCACCTGTTCCACAATACCAGTGTTTATGGCCAACCAACATACTGGCAGCTCTTGCAAAGAAGGCTTGAAAATATTCAAAGTTTTTACATCTTCAGCACAGTTTTGCTACACTGAAGTAAGCAGGCCTGCCCTAATTAATTTGTTAGGCTATATTCCCTCCTAAGTCTGAAGTATCAAGAGTAGTATCAAAAAACTGCAAAATACTGTAATATTGTACACAATAAGATATCAAAATTAAATTAAATTAAATTTCATATTTCAAAATATGAAAACCCTAGTAAACTACCTTAATTCTGGCATGCAAAAGTATTTAAGCTATGATTTATAAATATTTTATCTATAATTTTTGATAGAAAATAAGTTTAAATACCAGAGTTTTCAAAGATAGTTTCATCACAGGCTGATTTCAACATGAACAGTACTCAAAAATTCAGCTCTGCTTCTTCATCCATTGAACATCATTCAGACATATTAACCGGAAGACAATATTAATTATCCACTGTATGTCAAAACAGATTAAATTTAATCTTTTTAAAATCAAAAGGTAGAACTGTATTGAAATTATTGGAAGTAGAGCTGCTTCTGTCCATGAAAAAGTAGAGTACTTTGTGAAAGTGTGATGCACTGATTTTCTCTGTGTGAGACACTGAGCAATTTAACAAAGCTGCTCAACAAGAGCCTTTCTACTTTGAAGGTCCACCACAGCAGAAAGTTGAGGGAAAACGAAGGAGAAAAGAATGTAAAGATTAGCTGTCAGGTGTATTAAAACAGTTATTTACTGGAACAAATCAGGAATTCTGCTTCCTTGGTCATTAAATGTTAGTTTAATGTGAAAATACGCCTGCAGACAGTGTGTGAGTTATTAAAAGACATAAAATATATTGAATGCACCATATTTCTAAAGCATTTCAGCCCAGTTTTTATGATTCATCAAACTTCAGTCTCAACATATCACCCAGAGTCTTCCCAGTATGATATACCCAAAAGCAGCACAATAAAAAAGAAGTATTTTTCTGCAATATACATCAGGGTTCAGACACTTCTTTTGAAACAGGTTCTTAACTGGATTAACTAGTCGGCCTGAGGGCACACCTAACATTCATCCTGGCTGCATCTGTACAACCTGGTCTACAGCACATCCTAAATATGAGAAATTATACAATCAGAATGTTTAAGGATCTGGCATTAATTTTCAAAAGCTGAAAAAGAATAAAGTCATATTATTGTTCTAACTCTAAAAGTGCCAAGCACCTAGCATGAAAACCAGGCCCATGCAAATAGACTCCTGAGACCCCTAAAAATAGGTATTTGGAAAGGCATTCTCACTGCAATATTAAGGTGATGAGGTGATGATTTTGTGAATCCACGTCAAAGAAAAAGCCTCTGCATGAGAAATACAGGCTTAAAGTCTTATGGATCAATATTAACCTCTCTTCATACAAGCATAAAATATTTAAAATTGTATTTGCAATATGCCTATTTTTAAAGACAAGCAGATTAAGCTGATAACTAGGTTCAACATTCAAGCTAATCACTGTGAAATTTTTAGTGATATATTGAATAAGCTTTTCTTTTCAGACTTAGGTCTAGCTCAAAAATTGCATTTGTTCAATGGTTGATTTATGTTTAAATATTCCATTTGCAGTGAGACAATATTAACACTACAGGCCAGATTCTATTCTTGGTTTCATGTGGAATGGATGGACTTATTGTATATTCATCTATAATGACAGTAAATTAAACAAGAATTTGGCTTTGTAATGAATACTCTGGAATACTACACTCTGATGTCACTGAAGCTATTTTGGTTTGCATTGTGTTTTTAAAAAGATGATTTGTGTCTGGCTTTGAAAAAGGCCATCAAGGGAAGTTGTGAAATCATTTATTGAAATGTGCAAAAAACATGTGAATGTGATGGGTGGGGACATGGTTTAGTGAGGAACTCGGTGCTGGGTTAATGATGGGATTTGATGATCTCAGAGGTCTTTTCCAGCTTAATGATTTTATGATTCAAATCCTGTCATGAAGTTGATTTAGAAATATCTTACTTTTTTTACTGGGTTTTTTTGGTTTTGTTTTTTTTTTTTTTGGTCAGGATAACCTAAAATATTCTACCACTTACACTTACGTTGCATGGTTTCTAATGAACTAACTTAATTAGAGCTGAACTTTGAGAAATTGTTGTTGTTTGGTGAAATATTGATGCTTTTTCAATAATAGATCTATCTGGATGCATTTTTAATATGAACCAAAGAAACAAAATGCAGCAGAACATAATATTTTAGGAGGGGCAAATATCCCTAGGGAACTCCTCCTTTCTTTACAATGAGTGAAGTCAACCTAGAAAAACAAAACTACTTCATTAGGCAAAATAAATGTTTTTATATTAAATAAAGGTACTGTGATTCTTTAAACTATGCATCTTAATTGAAAGGTGTGTGTCTATGGGTGAGAGCCAAGAATGTGAATATTTATAAATGCTCATGTACATTTATGTAAGTACCCCCCCTTTGGAAATTGGGGAAATTAATTGTTGTTATTATCAATAATATTATTTATATTGTTAAGAAGGCACTTCATTTCCTGATTCTTGATTATTCAGCATTTTTAAGTAACTGAGTCACACACAGTGTATCATTAACTTGACAAGGACAACTTCATCTAAATTTGGCATCTTCCTGCTTTTCATATGTTCCTCTTTCCTGTATTTCTTCTTTCGTATGCTGAAGATTTCTATTCTAAATTCTCATATGGGAAGAAAAAAAAGTCAAAACATAGTCAAATTATAAAATAAATACATCGATTATATCCTCCAGTATCTACCTATTGCATATAAATATGAGTAGGTGTTGGACGTTCAAGTAACTGAGTAAGGTCAATAGAGATATGTACATGTTCATTTTAGAGATATAATTGGCATCTTCAATAAATATTATGTAATAAATCGAGAAGTGTGGGGTAACTTTGACAGCTTATCCCATCCTATGTTTAGTATACATTTCTATATGTGCTCATGTGTGATTTCTGTTGTGTGTTTTCGTATGATTCTCTATTATGTATTTTTTACTATAATGCTCTATCACATGTCTCATATTCCTTTAATCTTCTTTGTTTTCAAGACAATTCAGTTTTATGGGTTCTGTTTTGTTCATCCTTTCTTTCAGTTGTCCTTTGTTTTATGATTATTTTAGTAGGATTGTGCCATAGTTTGATTATTTTGGTTTTGTTCCTTCTAGTCACCAAACCACATTTTATCTCTCCAAATTTTTGCCCTTGCCTTATTTTCCAGGGATGACTGGGCAGTCTTTGCACAGTTTATCTGCCTTGTAGTCTGTCTGCTGCTCTTTTGTGCTGTTTGTCATGGGCTGTTTGCTCACACTGCTTGGGATAAGAAGTGAAAATATCCTTGATCAAAGGATCCTCCAAGGTTGCTGAAGGGCAACAGACCTTCTTCACCTGAAAAAAAGCTGAGCAGCACAAAATGCCACTGCACCAAAATACCCAGAATTTTGTGAGTCTGTAACAAACTGTAGAAGCAACTCTCTCTATTTACATAATCTGAGGACTTCCAAACCCATTGATTCACTAACACCGTCCAGATTTTGCCTCCTGTTATGACAGAGAAGGCCTTATAACAATGACCCAATAAAAGTAAAAATGGCAGTTCATTTTTATGTTTGAACCTTCAGGGTTTCCTTTTCTCTGCGTGAACATCTTACCAAGCACCATGACAGATTTTCATATAATTAAAATATTTGAGCACTTTTAAGAAAAGCTAAAATCAAATAAGTTGTCAACCTGTTCTTCTTCCACCTATTCCTCCACTATTGAATCATCTTTCTGCTCATCAGAAACAGATTATTTCCACTGTAGTTTATATCCTTTTACCACTTGATTCTGCTTCTCCTTCCATTTTTATTTTTTTA
This sequence comes from Cyanoderma ruficeps, assembly GCA_008694505.1. Taxonomy (NCBI): domain Eukaryota; kingdom Metazoa; phylum Chordata; class Aves; order Passeriformes; family Timaliidae; genus Cyanoderma; species Cyanoderma ruficeps. The sequence continues at coordinate 25,714,066 of VZDJ01007755.1, read as the reverse complement.
ATTGATCCTTTTCTTTTACTAGAATGGGAACCCAAAAGATAGTTTGTCTTTTCCAGGACTTTAGGGAATTATAAGAATTCTTTTGTGGGTTAATGCAACTACATTTCTTCTAACATATAGTTCAGAGGTACCCAAATATCTGTGAGCACTTTCAAGGGACTCTTCTAGATACTTCTAAATGTAAAAGAACAAGCCTATTATCAGACACTCTAAGTTCAATAATTTGTTGGTTTATGATCCTCTGTTCCATATAACAGGGTCCACAACCACAGAAGTCTGAATATCAAACAGTTTAGGATGGGAAAATATTTTCTATGTGTAGAGAGAATCTCTCTCAAAAACAGAACTCAGAATCCTGAGTCAGAGAGAAGAAGGGAACTGAGTCATGATAATATTAATTTAAAAAAAAATAAATCAGTGTAAAAAAAACCTCATGGAAAAAAATCAGTTTATGTAATTAAGGCATTTTATTGACATGTTGGGTGTCTGATGGATGCACAAGCTCTAACATGACCCCTCATAGAAAGAGAAGTAAATTAATCAACCAGTAATTCCAGGTTAAGTGGCAAGAATAATCAAACCCATGTAAATTATTTACTCAAGAAGAATACTGACAGTCCTTCCACATGGAAACATTAATAAAAACCTCTGTTATGAACATGGGAGTCTGTGAAAATACCATTCACCTTTACTTGGTCTTCTGCAAAATTCTTGTTCTTTAAAATTTTAGCTTTCATAATATAATGCAGTATACAAAATACAGAGAAAATTACATCAAGTCTTGTGATCTTAATTGATAACACTTACTAAGAAAAAAAACTTTTAGAAAATAATATACAGCTGGGAAAAGTGGAAGAATACAGGTTAGCTGTACTAAAATAAGACTAGGACAAAATGGCTTTGAAAAAAATAGAGACATCAGGCTAAATTACCAGGCTAAAACTGAAGTACATTAGGAAAGCTGAAGGAAAGTTACTCAGGAACATTTATATAGAGCAGGTTTTCACCACCAAATGCTGAATCAGCAGAATTTGGCTGTTTCACCACTGTCATCTCTCTCCATAAACAGGAAAATCTTGTCTAGGCTAATATCACCTTTTTGTGCCATCTTATGCAGTGTCTGGCCTCATAAGGTCTGCTGGTCTGAGCTCAGCCCTGTATGTACATTGCCATGGTGAAAGGGACCTGGTGCTTTCAAAAACTGCTGTTCTGGAAAGAGCTGCCAGGTGGAGAGGTTGGGGTCACAGCCATGAAGGATTCCTGAATTCCAGAACAGCCGGTGCTCTGCCCTAACTGGCATCCATAGTTGTAGAAAAGTGTGTTACAATGTGATCTATTCTGTAAAATCCACATTAAAAAGTTACAATTTGAGCCAGACAGGTAGAAGAACTTTTGACCGTTTGAGAATGTGGTAACAAGTAGTCCCAGCAGGAGACTGGGATATGGTTTTTCCAGTCCTATACCATAGCCACACCGTTCTCCCTATAGGTAGTGCCTCCTTGTTGTCTATCCAAGGTGTTGCTGATTCTTTTCAGATACAAAAGTCTATTATAGAGAGATATTTTCTTAAATTTCCTGCACATAACACAAATATGGACATAAAGGCTAGCATTGAATCAAATGAAATATGCCAAAGAAATAATTCCTCAAGTGATAGTGCTCCCTTCCACAGGAATTCATAAAGTTTTTTTAAATTCTGTTAGTGGTAAAAGGTCAAATTTGGTCTGAATCCTTTTAACTGTGAAACAATATGTGTATTAGACTTTGTAGAAAATGTCTCACACAACAGTTTATAATTTTACTTTATAGCTTTCAAAAAATTTTGTGCTCTCACTTATAACCTTTCACCTGCAAAATGCTAAAAATCGAAAACTGGAAAAACTTTAATTTCTGTTATAGTTCCATGTCAACAGAATTAATCAGAACTTCATTTATCAAGAATCTCTTTGGTCATAACACAGTCCTCTGACAAAACAACAAGAGTATATAACAATTGCAAAAAGCCTTGGGTTTTTAGAATTTTGACTGATGTCAACATCTGTACATGTTTGGGAACAAGAAGGGACCTAAAAATGTATAACCAAAAAGGAGGCATCATTTGTAAATATACTTATTTAATTTGATACAGAAAGATTTTGAAGTTCTCATGCAACATGGAGAAATCCTTCTCCATTTCTGAAATCATAGCAAGCAAACTTGCTTTATGTCTATAACAAGCCATACCCTCTAAAAGTCAAGGTCTGAAATGAAAATGTTCCTGCACGTCTGTGGAAACTCCTTGGCTTCCAAAATTTTTGCCAAATTGCAATCCGCCATTTCAAAAAACTTGTATAACATCCAAAAACATAAGCTTATTTTATTTGACTGTGCATGACCACACACAGATCTCAGAGTCCTCAGATGTATTTTTGGTAATTCAGCCTAGGAATCTGTAGGAATGTGATGAGTCTCCCATTTGGCCTGTGCACACACAACCAGCATACAAGTATAAAGTTAGCAAACTCAATGGACTTTAGATCCCATTTCAAATGAAAAAAGCTTAAAGATACCAGAAACTTTGTCATAACTGAAGCATTCAATATGTCAAAAATAACTTTACAGAAAAGATGAACTCTTTTTTCTTGTTCTGTAGAACAAAAATAGTGATAATTAGGAATATTTAGATTTTCAGTGAAAACTCTCTGTACATTACACCATTAGCAAAATTTGAAATTCTATTTGGTGCTAATAAGTACAACTTTCTGATAAAAATAGCAAGAAAATGAGAAACATAGTTTGACAGTAAACACAAAAAAATCTTCAAAGAAGACACAACATATACTGCAACACATTTTTCTTTTAAATCAACATAATCTTATAGGCATCTTAACAAAAGGAAGTACTTCTTAGTTATTAAAATGCATATGGTATTGCATGTGGTTGTATAAATGAAGTAGCTTTTTTTTTACATGCATATAGTCAAGGGAAAAAATTAAATTCTTTTCCTTCAGTCCAAAACATAATACCTGGGGTTTGTGTTTTGTTTTTTTTTTGAAAATAATTAATATTTGAAAAATACATAAATAAAATACAAAAATGTGATTTCCTGGTCAAAATTCAGCCATTTTTGATAACTGCCTTAACATGCAAGCATCTACACATTTCTTACATTATCTTATTTTATATTTTATGCTACGTTGTTATATTATGTTATGTTTATGTTATGTTATGCTATGTTTTGCTATGCTATGCAATGTTATGTTACATCTTAGAAGCTGATCTTCTACAAAATTCTGAATACATTTTTTTTAAAAACAGTCTTTCTTTAAAAGTTTTGAAATTTGGATTATGTTGCCCTATCTCTTACAACCTTACTTCTGCAGCTGCAGTATTCTAACAGAAGGAAGACTTCTGAAGACTTTATTTGAAAAGGAAAATTTATTAAAACTAAAGTTGTTTCAAAAGAACTTTTAGGAAGAGGACAAGGAAATTTCTGGGTAGAAAAAAACTATTCTTGAGAAGGCAGCTCTTTGGTTAGGAGTGTGTTTATTTGGAAACATTGAAAAGCAAGGGTTTAAAGGTGTTGGGGTTTTGGTTTGTTTTGTTGTTTGAGTTTTGTGGGGGTTTTTTTGGGTTTTTTTTGTGGGTGGGCTGGGAACGGGGAAAGGGGGTTCTGGCTATTATAAAGGATATGGACTCATATTCTTATCCTCTGGTGTCAAAGTACTTTTTTATCAACTTCCTATTTCACCACCTAGATTTCAGTATGTATCTGTTTTCAGATTAGTATTTCCCACTGAATAGCTACTCAGTGTATTTAATAAGTGATACAGGGTCCCTTGTTTCATTTTTTTGTTTGAATGAAATTGTAAATCCTAGTTATTAATTAGATTCTGCCTTATTTCCCTATAACATTTTTACATTATGCTCATCAATAGTTACTCTTTCAAATCCTTCCTGACATGAAAATTATGCTCCCTGGAGTTAATGTAGATTAAAACGTCCATGGTAGAGCATCTGTGTGAGACTGAGAGATAAACTTTTCTTGCTCAGTAAACAACGCCTGGGACCACATTCTGTAACAATGCAAGTAATTAGGAAATTCCATGAAGTGTTTTTATTCTCCTCCAGAAGAGAAATCAAAAGAAACTTCTAGCTCTGGGAAAGGAGTTCAATTCTTTGTAACGCATGAAGACAAAAAGATACTCAAGAAAACATAATGATCACATTTTTAAGACAGTGGAGTATAAAAAATAGGACAAAATTTTGTCCTATTTTTGTCCTTCTAAATATAAAAGTGGTCCATCCCTAAGCATTAAACCACCTAAAAGTCTGAACCAGATTCTGTACATGCTAAATGATAATAGCAAGGTAGGAGTTTAAGGGAAACGGAAAATCATTGAATACAAAATGTCAATAATTGGAGCTGCCTCAATATCAACCCAAATATCTTTAGCTTTGACTGCAATGAATTCTCTGGTATCAAATCGATTCTCTGTACTGCTCAGTATTAGAGAAAATCATTTTTATGGCAAAATCCTTTTTGGGCACTATAAAAATTTAAAGAATATAATCTTTCAAATATAACTTGTAACTTGATATAGAAACAGTAGTAAGAGCTTAATTTGCTATAAAAAAAATTTCAGCTTAATTCTTTGAACTAAAAAAAGGGAAAAAAACTAGAAAAGGTAACATATAAGTGTAATAACCTAAAGAAAATAACAAAGGGCAGTGAACCACATGAATGTATTGTGATCCATGACACCCATAACATTAGTCTAGACAGAAGACAATAAATGACTAAATATTTTATTCTATGCAATCCAACAAAAGCAGGCCTGAAAACCTCCAGACACACGAATTTGCAATAAAGGGGAAATACCACTCATGATTTTTTTTTTACCTTTTTTTTTAAATTTTATTGGGTAGCTTCAATATAGTCCACCCAGGAAGTCTTTCCTGGAAAATATCTACACTCTGTTTACTTCCACAAGCTTGGTGAGACATATCATGTTCTTAGTGTCAATCTTATGACATAGTTCCTTGAGAAATCTAGTCCATGACCACACAATGCAGATTACGAGGATATGAGGAAGTAAATGTAAAGGTACTATAGAGCATTACCAATGCTAAAGGGTGCTAAAAAGGTGATTATTTTGGAGCTCGGGATAAGCTACATTTCTAACTATCTTTCTTACTTTCCTGAACTTCTAATTTGAAAGATATGCTTCAGCCACTCTTTGCAAAAGCAGATTTTGAAGCAGTCCTGGGAGAGAGAAAAAGTGATGGAGCATTTATTACAGTCTGTCCAAGAAGTAACAGGGTTAATAATGTTTGATAAGCCCACACAATGTAAGCAGTGAAAAGAACTGATGCATTTTTAAAGCGATTGTCAGTCCCACTCGAGGCAGGGGCAATAGTCATCCAGAGAACTCTGTCAGTAAGCAATGTCATTAATAATGATTCATGGATATGGATATTCACAACAGCTGTGTCCTCACCTTTAAGTACCTCATACAATATTTAGGAAGTGCTGGGAGATATTGCAGCAGGGAAGCAACTAAATTGCTAGAAGGCAATGCTGGTTTAAATTGTTTAATGTTCCTCCTCAAAACGGGTGTACCGATTTTTCAGAGTAAATCTCTCTTCTTCTGTCTTTCTCCAATAAACCTGTGGCAAGCAAAATGAGCAACATGCTAATCATCTAGTCAGTGAAATCTTAAAATGATGTGATGTGTTGGCATCAACACGAATATATATCATCAGCTTATGAATAAGTTGTCTGTTACCTATTGTCCTTCCTCCATTAACATAGAAAAGAAACATATGGAGCAGTTTCCCTGGAACACCTTGAATTTTAAAATTCAGAAGTACATACTTAATGTTTCTTTTTTTTAATACTCTGTTGTAGTTGAAAAGCTGTTGTAGTTGAAAAGCATGAATTCATTGTTTTCATGGAATAAGATGCATTTCATCATCAGACTCAGCAAAAAATAACCTAACTACAATCTAATTATTCTTGAAAACAGGACAAATTACTAGTAAAGTAATGCTCTTGTAGATTTCTCCTCATCTTTAGGGAATATAAAAAATGAGCCCTAAAATTACAAACTGAAACTGTTTAAATGTTAACAGTATGGCCGAGATTGCAAAGTTCAAAATAATACAGTGAATTTTTTGTAGGAAGGAATCACCATAAGGTGAGTCCATGCATAGTTCCTGGACCCTTCCCATCCTAATTTCCTGAATGACTGCACTTTGGCCCCAGAACTCACTCATGAAGGGCATGCAAGTCATCAGACACACAAAAAATTACAAGTCCCTCATTCTTGCAGCAATTCAGGACCATCTTCAAGCCAAAGTCTGATTTAACTTACTAGTATGTATCTCAGAAAGTATCCTAAGCACACTGCTGCTGCTTCAGGTTATGAGCCACAGAATGGACAACTTCTCAAATTTTGTTCTTCTTCTGCTGGTCCTCAATGTAGCAAAACTGACAAAATTTTGCACTGTCGTTGGCTTTGCCTTAACAATGTGTGGCTGTCACAGGCAGAGTGGGAGCTTCAGACAAAGCTGATTAAAAAATCCTCTCATTGAGTCTCAAGGTGCAGGAAAGACCCCCTTACTTTCTAAACTCTTCTTCAGAGTCACCTCGCCATGGCTGGGTCCAGTCCTGTTCAAGTTAACGGTTTACATCTAGAGGATTATACAGATATAACTGAACATTTATACAATCTAGTCCTACAGGATTAAGCATGACTAAATAAATCTATTTATACAAATATTATAAATTATCTACTTAAATAATTCAAATAATTACATTGATTACCTAAAAATACCTCAATCAGAATTACTCACTGTACTGTACATGTATTTGTAACTACTAGTACAGTAAAATATACTTTGAAGAAATTATATTAAAGAAATTATAGTGATACATTTATAGTAAAGCTAGCAAAACAATTATTAAGTACAGATTGATGATACTCACCCACACCAATACCTGTGGGCAAATGGCTTTCTCTCAGCCTCAAGGAGTAACACTGAGGGGCATCCCCACTTCAAGGGCAGTATCTTCACACACCTTTAGGGAGACTTGCTAGAAGTTCTCGTTGTGCAAAAGTGGGACTGGCCTCTTATAGTATAAAGTGATTGTCAATCATATGTAGTTTTTAGATTATGTGTTGTCAGGTTTACTCAGAAAAACATGCTTTGTACTGAAAAAGTGTTAGCAGCTCTTTGGTTCATTCTGACTCCCACCTCTCTGTTGGGGCCTGCACACTCTTACTGCTGCATGGCTCAGTCAGGGAGCATCTGTCTTCCATGTCCTCCTGTGGGTCTGAGGGTCAAGCTTGTCTTGGCATTCTTCAACACTAAAAGCTGCAGAAAGGCCTCTTTGCTCAATCTTACCACTGATCAGCAGATCTCCCTTGCTCCACCAAGCAGCAGACCCTCTCTGCTCAACCCATCACTGATTACTTGTAAAAAGTGTGATGGCCTGTTGAAACTCTGGAGGCTGAAAATTTCAGGCTTTCTGTGCTAAAAGGTGTTGACCCTCAAGCAAGCACCATATTTGACTTGAGGCCTTGGAACAGGCTCCCGAGATCGAGTGATACCAAGGCAGTTGTGGGTGTGTAGTTTGAATAGCAGTGTGTGATCTCACAGGGTGAAAAACTTAGATTTAAGACTTTAGTATATAGTAATACATGTGAGTCAAGATGGAGGACTCTAGGCATTGTCTAGGTCCTTCTTCTTCACCTTTTTCTTCCTTCTTCGTCATAGGTTTGGGTGGTTTTCTGTAACAGGGTGAAAAAGGTCCGCATTGCAGGCCTTGGGTGGTCATTATTGGGTCAGAATTATAAATAATATAGGTGTCACCTTGTTATTGGGTAATTAGTGTTTAAATGACCTTGGAAAGAGATAGAAGTACTCAATTTTACCTTCATTCTCTAACTTGCTAGTTAGAGCTCATGGCTTGTGAGTCTCTAAATAGATAAGAAATAATAGACATCCAAGTCTGAACTCAAAAATTATGTCTCCCGTGTTTCAATCTCAGCTTTGGCAGTGGCTGAAGAGAAGCCAAAACCCCGACAATGGCCCACTCTTAAGGTTAAGGAGCAAGATCAATCTCAAGTTGCTGTATCTCTGCTTTGGTAGAGCATCTTGCTACAATAGAGTGACATTAGTGGCGTGCAGCAACAGCAAGGTGACTGCTGTGAAGGATTCTTTCACCCTGGCTTAGGCCTATTGCACCAGAGCCGGACCAGCAACAAAAGCTGAGTCATTCTTGAAGTGGTGACTGGAAAGGCCCCTCTGTGGATCACAATGATTACAGAAGTAACTCTGCCAACTATCCTACTTCTAACCCCGGTTTCTTGCCTTTAAGTAACATTCTGCACCAGCACCTGGAACATCAATTCTGTCAGTGCTGGTTAAGACCAGGGACATTATTGCCAAGTGATTCCACTCTCCCTAACTTCCAGTTGTGCAAAAGCCTGGAACGACAGCACCTCATCAGATCACGCTGTTTAACAGTTGGTGCCTCATAGATGTAGATATCTGATGATGCCACTTGGTCTCTCAAGAACTATTATTCATATCTACTCAAACACCCACTGTCTTCCCACCTCATTCATTTGCCATTTTCATACAGGCATAACCATACATTCTTACAGTTAGTATGAAAACTTTGATACAGATAGAAGTGGCTGCTATTAAGAAACAAACAATCTTCTGGGGAACCCTATTAGGCTGCTTTTCATGGATCAGTCTTCCTTCACAGTGCTTCATTTATTGAATCCATGGAAAGTTCTAAACCAAGTGGTATAAACAATTCTGGTTGTTAAAGCATCTATTTCATTTTGATCCATAAAATATTATAAAACATTGCAACCTGTATTTTATTTTCCTAGCAAATTCAATATTTTACAAAACATCTGTTGGGAGTCTGAAATGTAGTGCTCATGAAAATACAAACACTTGTAAAAGCACAAATCTGTGCAGCTCAGATTTCAGCTACTAGCACTTTCTGAGGGACAAAATCACAAAAATAACCAAAATATAGTTCAATCACCAAATAAAATCAGCAACTTTCCCTTTCACTTTCCTAAAATCTTGTTCAATATCACAGAACTACAGAAACACTGAATAATTAAGCCTTGAAAATACCTTTGCAGTTTGTTCAGTTCAAGAGCTCTTCTCAAGCAAGATCAAATACACCATGTTGCTCAGGGTTTTGTTCAGGTGGTTTTTGAGTCTTTCCAAAGATGGAGACTCCACAACATCTCTAGAAACCTATTCCAGTATTTAAACACACTCACACTGAAAGACAAAAATGTTTTATTTTCCTATGTCTAAGTGCCATTTCCCATATTTCAGTATTATTAAATAGATAGTTCAGCATTTGAATTATGGTACCCATTTTCATACATGACATACATGGACATTCAAATTTCCACTTGCAAAAATGAAAGACAAATGCACTGCCACCAAAACTCTGAATATTTTTTCATAATTGAGCTTTTACCTGCAGGGCAACCAAGGGCAGAAATTTACCCTTTGGCATAGGATTTTTGTCTACTTTTGAGGCAAAGATCAGTGAAAAAAAAAAGTAGTTCTTTAATCACACTTATTAGTTTTGACTCAAAAGGGGACAACAGACAGTTGGCTAACTTAATGCCATGAGACAGAGTGAACACATGCCCTGTGCTGAACATCAGCCAGTTGGCACAATCAGCTGCTCCAGGCATGTTTCCAGTTTATGAAGTGGAACATTTAACATATTGGTTCAAAACACCTGCCCTCTTGCCAATTATATGAAAACAAAATTAGCTATGGTCAATTTAGCTATGTTCAGAATATAGAAGGATAACCAGCCACCTTATTTAACACTATTTCTTTGTCCCCAAGAGTGTATATGTTCCATGCCTGTTGAATTATCAAAGGGAAAACACATTTAATTACCACTTTTTTGGAAGGCAGAAAATAATCTACATGCTTTTAAAATTGGACCACCTTAAAGTCAGGATAGAAAAACTGCAAGAAGGTCCTGGCATATAAAACCTAGTGTTTAAAATTCAGAAGGAAATTTTAAAGCTTATTGCCAGCAAGTTTTAAATTTCTTTTTCTGGTCTGCTTTAAATACTTTGTCTCTTGAAGATATCTTGTTTAATAGTGCAGAAATTAGCTTCATTGAAATAAATGGTCAAAAGCATTAAGAGTAGTTAGTCAGCTAAGTCCTATTAAACCTCCTACCTCACCTATGAGAATTTACTTGAATAAAATGGTTTCACAGAATCATTGAATGGTTGTGGTTGGAGGGAGTCTCTGGAGACCATCCAGTCCAACCTCCCTGCTAAAGCACATTCTCCTGGAGCAGGTTGCACATGACCATATCCAGGCTGACTTTGAATATAACCAGAGAAAAAGACTCCACAAGCTCTCTGGGCAGCCTCTTCCAGTGCTCTGGCATGCCTAAAGAAAATAATTTTCTCATATTCATATGGAACTTCCTGTGTGTCATTTTTTGCCTAATGACATGTCACTAGACAATACTAAAAAGAATCTGGCCATATCATCTTGACATCCATCTTCAAGGTGTTTCACAGAAACACAGGACATTCTGAGTAGGAAGAAATCTCCAAGGATCATCAAGTCCAACCCTCAAACCCACAAACCCTTGGCATTATTAGCACCCTGCTCCAACCACCTGAGCTCATTTCAGGGTCAACTCTGTGCCTATAGATAAGATGATCTCTCAGTCATCCCTTCTCCAGACTAAACAGTCCCAGCTACTTCAGTACGTCCTCATAGGAGATGCTCCAGATCCCTCATCATCTTTGCAGCCTGCCTCTGAATCCTCTCCAGAAGCTCCACATATCTCTCATACAAAGGAGTCCAGACCTGGACACAGCACTCCAGATGTGGCCTCATCAGAGCAGAGTAGAGAGGCAGGATCACCTTCCTTGACCTGCTGGCCACAGTCTTCCTGATGCAGCCCAGGGTGCCATTGCTCTTGGCCAACCCACCTCCCTGTCCACTCACTCACACTTCCTGAGCCTACCTATGAGGATGTTATGGGGGACACTCTCAGCAGCCTTGACATCCACACATCCACTGCTCTCCCCTCATCAATCTTGTCAGTCCATCTCAGAAGTCTATCAGAATGGTCAAGCATGATTTCCCCTTGATGAATCCATTTGACTGCTCCTGATAAACTTATTTTCCTTCAAATGTTTAAAGAAGACATTCAGGATGTTTTTAACATCTTTCAGGGATAGATAAGATAATGGAGACACATGTTTTATATTTTCACTTGTGGGATAGTTTGCCCTTATGGTTGTTTTACCAGCACAAGGCGACACAACACTTCTATTTCATAATAATTGAAATTCAGGTAACCAGTTGAATTGATGTAATCTTTTAAAAGAATATTTTTTAAAAGAATATAATTTTTTTTAATTAACATTTAGTAATAAGACTCTAAAATGCCATATAGAAAGGCAGTCCTTGGTCTACTTGGTCTACTTGGTCTAAGTACCAGGAGAAAATTAACAAAGCTACACCAAAAAGGAGGAAATTGTATAGCAAGAATAAATTTACTAATAATAGGGTAATAACTGCAGGTCACAGCCTGCTCTTCATCAAGTGCTCCCTTTAGGCAGCATTGAAGGTAAAAACAAATATCAGGAGGATATGAACTTCACTTGTTTCAGGTAAACTCCCTTTTTTTCATCTTATGATTCACACTTAGTTCCATTGGGGTAATAAATCTGTGGTATTTAACTCCAGGGCAGAACTTTGAATTACAGGAGTGTTTTGTATAACCTAAGTAGATACACAAAATCATTTAGATAGGAAAAGAGCTCTGAGAATATCAAGTCCAACCTTTGACCAAACACCAAGTTGTCAAGCAGACCATGGCACTTTGGTTTGATCGGCCATAGTCCAGTCATTCCTTGAACACCTCCAGGAAGGTGATCCTACCACCTACCTGGTGATGGACATTCAAATGTTTAGCAACCCTTGCTGTGAAGCAATTCCTCCTTATGTTCAGCCTGAACCTCCCCTGGTACACCTTGAGGGCATTCCCTCATGTCTTGTCTCTCCTTAACTGGGAGAAGAGAGTGATCCTCATCTGTCCACACCTTTCTTTTCAGGCAGTTGTAGAGAGTGGTAAGGTCCTTCCTGAGCCTCCTTTTCTCCAGGCTAAACAAGTCCAGCTCCCTCTGCTGCTCCTCATAGAACTTTACACCCTTCGTCATCTTCCTTGCTCTTCCCCAGATTCACTCCAGCACCTCAATGTCTTTCTTGAAGCTAGAATTAACTACGTTTTTTTACATTTATTTAATTTCATTTTATTAATCTTTTGGTTATGTTATATGAATAATAGATAAAGTCTATACTAACAGAGCAAAATAGTTCCTTACAAAGACATTTCTTGGAATGAACCTTTATCCTTGCACATATAAATCACTATTATAAATGTTACAGTGAACTTACAGACCAGTGTTAAATGAAATAGTGCAAATTACTCTTGAAAAGAATTGCAAAATATGGGGAAATACTCTTTCTTACATGCAGTTTTTCTCTCTATATTTTCTACATCAACACACAGAGATCTCAGGTCATCCATGAACAAGTACAGTGCAAACTACTTTCATTCAGAAATAACTTACCATTCTGCAACAAAACTTTCATTTCCTCATTAGCAGGGACAGAGTGAACACAATGAATAGAAGTTTCATTATTTATTTATTCATTATTTCTGGATAAAAGTTTCTAGAACCAGGTTCTTCCTTTAAGCCACTGAAACTTTATTGATGTTAAAAGGTTATGTAAGTTAGGCAGAAGAAAATGAAGTTGTTACTTTTAAATGCTGAGGTAATGGATGGAGCCAAACTTTCTTTCAGAAACAGTAAAGAAATGTGCTTCTAAGACCTTGACATTTAAATCTATTGTATGATCCGTGGTTTTCCATTTCTCTACCACTATCCATTAGTGTGCTAGGGTTTATTTAGGATTTCTCTTTATAACTGAAAGGAGATACAGATATAATTTGACCTGGTGTAAGTTTATTCAGCTATTTAGACAAAACCACTTTCTCTTCTGTCAGTCATTATCTCTGAGGTGTAACAGTGTCAGATTTTTTGGGGGGTGTTTTTGTTACTATAGCAAATGCTTTATAAATCAAAAGTAACAGACTTAAAAATCTTCCATAGCATAGACTTTTTCAGACTCATAATACAATAGAACAGATTCACATTTATTTTTAAGCATAAATCAAAATTATATCACTATAAAATCAAAATTATATATCTATAGAACACATTATGTGATTAAATAATATACCACTGGTTTACTGAAATGGGATTTGATTTTTTGAAGTGTTGAAACTTCTATTGATGTATACAGAGGTGTCTCTCTTTTATGGAGACATGGATCACACCCAGCTCCCAGTGCTGTTCACAGCATGGTGTATTAATTCTTCACCAGAAGTACCTGTCACCATAGGAGTTTGGTAAAAAGAGTCTGAATATGGAGAAATGAGAAAAAAAACCCCACAAGGAATATCAACAATCTTGTACTGAAGTGGTGGGCTGGGCATGGCTTTAGAGGGAGACCTAAGGACATGGGAATACTGAGTGGATCACTAGAGTTTTTCTCATCTTTACTGCTGAGATCAGATGGGGTTTCCGTTGTGCCCATTGGTGTAACCAAGCAGCTGCTGTTTGCAGTTCAATGGGTTGTGGTCCTTTTTGACTGATAGAGCTCAGGATAAAGGAAGGGTCATGACAACAGAACAGAGCTTAACAATGCAGGTACAAGAAAGAGTTGCAGAAGAGGTCTTCCTGTGACTGCTTAGATGATGAGGAGGTGAGGGAGTGAGAGCAAAAATAAATTTCCTTCAGACTTTTCTCCCTGGATAAAATAAGGCGGAAACTGTGGTGTTCCTGTAGGTTACCAGCAGCAGGGAAGTTTTCAGCTCAGGAAGGGACCTCACACAAAGATGCATTGATCCGCCCCATGCAATATAAATATTCTGCACCAGGAAAGGTTCAAATGAGGGAAAGCGGGAGACCCTCAATACTGCAGACAATACAAACCTCCAGCAGTCCCTCAGCTGCATCATGGAGTATGAACTTCTTTACCAGCTTCAAGAGTTTTCAGAATTACAGTACAAGCTGTTACAAATCACACTGGAATCAATAAAGAGAGTTTGAAATTATAACCTTTCTTTGAGTTTGGAGGAAAGTATCTCCTGGTTGAACAGCCAGCCTTTCCATGCATGAGTAAGCCACAACTAGCAAATATATTCCAGCATTTTGATGCTGAAGAAACTCAAGCCTATTCTGAGAATGTTTTGGTAAATGTTAATATTAAGCCATCAGTTAGCTCTTGGTGTGTGACATTTGGCATTTGTGTGTGGCAGCCACAAATAGATCTAGTGGATCTGGTCTTGGCTCAAAAACTGTAATATTTTCTTTATTGATTGTTTCTTAGTTTTTGCACTATATACATACCACTGATTTAAACTGCTAGATTTCAAGAGAAACACCAGCTGAATGAGTTCCATCTTTTCTGAGGTTGCTACCCCACGTAATTGAGGCCCATGTTCAATATATTCAATTTTTACTATCAGACTTTGTGAATTCTAAGAAAACAGGCAAGTCAAAAATAAAAATAAAAAATTAAAAAAATAATTTAAAAATGAGAGAGAAGTGCTTGTCTGCCTGGGGCAGAAGGCACACTTCCTGGAAGTGGCAGCATGTCTTTTGCCTTGTGGTGGAAGAAGGTCGGAAGGACTTTATGTGAAGCTCCATATGGATGCCCACAAGCCAACCCAGAACATTCACCTTCCAGTCTGCTTTCCACTGCCAGGTCTCTCACACAGTCAGGCCCTGCCAACACCATTCTGCCCAGCATGGGGACACCACTGAAATTTAGGCTGGCCACTGCTGACTCCTCTGTTTCACCTGAGGCTGCAAGTACATGCTGCCTCCATGACAAACATTCCCTGTCTGTGCCTAAAACTACTCACTCACACAGCCTGTGTCCTTTTCTTCTGTCCCCAAGGACATGGATTTTTGACACTTTCAGGAGGTTGCTTCCATAGCAAGCTTGAGTGTTCTATAATCCCAAAAAGTCCGATAATAGAAACTAATAATGATTTTTAGATAAAAGGTCTCACGAAGAAGTTTGTTCCAGTAGCCATAATACTTCAATTTTTTATTGCTTAAAGACATGGCTTTAAAAATATGTCTAGTAAAAGAAACACATCTTGCCAGCCTTATTATAAACATGTTGGAAAAAAGGTGTCTAGGGACTTCTCACTTTCCTTGTAAATGAACTTAGTCTGGACTAGACTTTCACAGCACATCCAGGTTAAAGCTCAGTTGCAATGCCACCAGCTAATTACACATCTTTCAGTTATGCTTTTTATAAAATTATCTGACATTATTTCACTGTCAGTTGCAAGTCATGACACAGAATATGACTTGTCAGCAGAGAAGAAAGTTAGAATCACTCACTTTAATGGAAGACAGAATAGCTTGCATTTTTTCCCAGAAATGTTGAATTTATGAAAATCGACCTTGAATTAATTGGACATGAAACCCATCTCAATGGAAAGATTATTATTAGATTGTATTACTTGTTAAATCAGCCTATCACTATTTTTTTTGTATTTTCCCTTGTACAGCTTTCTTTTTCCCTTCTGCTGCTTTTCTTTCTTTTTTTTTTTTTTGAAAAGACGAATGAAGTGACAATTATTTTTTGAGTTGCTGAGAGCTATTTTCATGCTACCTGAAGATTTCAGCAGTGACACCTTGCTTATACAAGCAGTGCTCATCATGTATTGGCAGAAAGTGTCAACCAAGAAGCCACACTCATCATTACACAAAGTATTCAGCCTTTTTAAGGTAAATCTTTTTTCGGCTCTCTTTTTGGGATAGATAGTGCTAGAGCAGAAGACCAGGAAGAGGGAATATCTGCATGTCAGCTCTGAGGACAGCTCCTAGAGCTGGCCCTCCTGAAGGCTACAAGTCCAGGAAGAGCACCCTGTTGCACTATCCTTTTTTAAAAAATAATAGCAATGTAATTAAGGAACAGCAGAAATTCAAGACACTAGTGCACAAAAGAAGAATAATGCTGTCAAAAAAAACCCAGTCTTCTTTTATGCCCATTGATTTGTCCTGTCAAATCAAAATGGGGCTTGAAATCTCCTGTTTTAAATACCTTTATGTCATTCTTGACAGCACAAATGGAATACCTCTCTAATGGTGTTGTTACAATCAATTATTTTTCTGCTCTGTTATGACAGAAAAATTCTTTTGTTTGTATTCAGAGCCAATGTGCTAATATTCCAAATATGCCTAGGATTCAGATATTTGAAAGATTCTATTTAGTTTCCTTTTTTAAGCCTCATGAAAAGTAAAAATAAATATTCATCATAAGAAATGCCTAAACAAATCACATAAAGAGTAGTGTTCCTAAAATAAGTAATCATATTTTCATCTGTTCTTTTTGTGGCACAAAACAAAGGCCATAGAAATCTAAGGAACATATTTTGCAATTACTCCAATTGATGGGAAAACAAACTTTGCATACATGAAAAGGGTGAATCTGATACTACTCTGAAGTCTACTACTATGTAAGAATTCACAGTATTTAGTCCAGAGATAATTGGGTGACTTAGACAATGTGGGAACTTTGTGGTACATTTATTGTCATGTGTCCAAGGACTGCAAAGTGCTGTAACTCTACACCCACAGAATAGCCCCATTTTTATGTCCCCCACTAAAACTGAATGGATTAATATCTTGTGTGTGAGAAAATAAATAAGACATCGGTTTGTGCAAAATGAGCCATTTGGAATTGGACTCTCATAGCAATTTGAGGCAAAAAACACGGTATGCCTACTCACTTGCTGAAGACAGCAGTAAGAGGCCTTGGAGCAAATAGGCTACTGAGATTGTAGGCAATTTAGAAAGGTTTTACTGCAGCCAAACACAAGCTGTAGAGACAAGATGGATTCCAGGAGTCGTGCTGGGTCAGCTCTCCTACTGAAGTGCCCTCCATCTTAGCTTGATGAGGAATTTCGTAAGCTGCTGTACTGGTTTTGGCTGGAGTTGAGTTAATTTTCTTCACAGCAGCTAGATTGGGACTGTGGTTTGGATTTGTGCTGGGATCAGTGCTGATAGCACAGGGATGCTTTTGATACCACTGAGCAACACTTGCACAGAGCCACAGCCTTTTCTGCTCCTCACCCCACCTCACCAGCGAGGAGGCTGGGGGGGCACAAGGAGTTGGGAGGACACACAGCCAGGACAGCTGACCCAACTGACCCAAGGGACATTCCATACCTTATGGCATTGTGCTCCATAATAAAACTGGCCATGAGGAAGGTCATTATGTGACTGCCAATGTTTGGGGACTGCTTGGGCATGAGGCTGTGAGAAATTGGGGGTTTTTGCAACACTTGTGTGTCTTGGTTTAACTTATTTTCCTCTTTAAACATTTTTTGTGGTCTCTGGTATTTTGGTTTGTTGGGATTTTTTTTAATTATTGTCTCTCTTGTACAGTTCTGATTCAGTGAATGGCTGTGTGGGGCTCAGCTGCTGTCTGGGGCTAAAACACAACCACTGCATTGCACTGACCAACAGACAATTATTTTCATAGGAAAGATTATCTTCAATGCCATATTTTCCTTGAACTGTAAAGGAAATTTCAGACAGTACAGTCAAAGCTGTTTCTTACAGTAATGCCTTGTAGAAGTTCAGACAGACAAGAAAGAGTACTTCAGTCCAGAGGTTCAAACATACAGAAGAAGTAGCTCTCACATAAAAAAAGCCATTAAAATATAACACTGAAATCTAATATTAAAAACATTACATTGTTGGTTTAGATTTCACAGGAATTATATTTAATCAGAAAAAGATTGCAGGTCAAAGCCGACTTTCTTACCTCTCCTTAGCCAGGCTATCTTTAAGTCATCTAATTTTGACTAAAGTTGTATTTACTCAAGCTTTTCTGTAGTACTCAAGCTACTCAAGAATAATAGCTTCTAAACAGCATTCTTCATAATGCAAACATCTAGAAGAAATTTTAGTGTAAAATTAATGAAATACAAAGCTCAGAAGCATCATGATGTCTTTGCATCTCCAGCTAGAGTTTCACTGCAAGGAAACACTGACCAAATCTAATTATCTTTTTAGTGTATGACTTCCTTTTCTTAGTTTCAACATTTAAAACCACTTAGTTTTCAAATCATTCTGAGCAAAGCTTAGAGTATTGTTTTATAATTTCTTGCCTAAGGATTTTCTTTTGCCAAGTTATAAATGTAAGTGGAAAACATACAGTGATAATAACTTTAGAATGTAAGTCATAAAGGAAAAATAAGATTCAAATTCAGATTTGGCCTGTGGTTATAATTGTGGTGTCGTTTGGTATCAGAGCAAGGCCTATGTACACACACAATGCACTAAGTTATTTTTTGCCTGGTCCAAGAACTTCCCAGATGGTCTCTGCATAGAGACTGAATCAATATAATGGACTAGCTTGAGATAAGAAAAGGTGATTGAGATATTTCCCAGCCTTCTTCTCAACAAAGTTTTTCACTAATTGCTGCAGGAACTCTAGAACTGGGAATTTTAGAAAGGTATAGAGATTTCCCTAGGTAGCTTCTGCTATGCATAAACCAATTGTTATGCTTAAAAATGTAGATTAATATCCTGGGTGGAGACTTGGACTAGCACAGAGAATCTCAGGTGATTCCAAATTGTCAAACTGGCCACATTGTACGTAGCTGCAAGTACAAACTGTTACCATAGATGCAGCATCATAAAATAAGTCCTTTGTACATTGATAAGATAATTAGGAGATATTTTGTGCTAAGATTAATACAATCAATATGATCAATAGTGAAGGATTACAGGTGTTGCTGAAGAGGTTATGTAAGACCTTGGGTAGCTGGAGTACAAAAACCAAGTAGAAAAGTGATTCAGGACACCTTTCATGATTCAGCTGAAGATGCAGATACAAACACTTCTGCAATGGAGATTTCTATAGCCATCCAGACATCAAACAATCATTATTCAGGGATTTTATCTTCTGTGTGAGCACTATCTTATGCAAAGAGGAGATTTTAGCAATTTTTCTGTCTCTGCACAGCTGTATAGAGTTCAGGAAGATGAGAACTTAAATTTCACTTCTGCTCATTCAAAAAAAAATTATTGAAAAAATATTGGGAGGAAATGGAATAAATTAAAAAGAAGACTGAAAAGCAAAAAACTCTACCTTGAAGGGATTGCCTGCAATTTAAGTTTTTTTCTAGAAAGTTATCTTTATGAATAAATGCATTTTCTGATTATAAGAAGCCTTCATTTTATTTGAACACTCTTTATTAATACAAATATAGTAAAGTTATATTCTTTTATAATAGCTCACATTATGAGAACTGTCTGCTACAGGAAATTTTATAACAAGTTGTTTCAGAGTCCATTTTCAATACCCAGGTGACTTCAGTTAATCATTCAAACATTGCTATGTATGGTATTCTAGCTGTAGGGCAAGTGAAGAGAGGGGTCTGTCATTTCATTGACCTTCTCAACCACTGGATAAGCTTTCATCAGCTTTCTCATTAGCAACGTCTGACTGATTGACTAGGTTAACCCAAAGAGAGGAGCAAATCCAAGCAGATCATCTGCATTTTATATTAGTGACATTCATAAAACACCATTTGGTGTTCCTATGGGAAGTATAACAGCACAATCTGATTGCTTTTGCATTCACTAGTTGTTGCAGAGAAAATGGCAGTGTTTATCTTTAATATTTTAGGGATATAGTTTATTTATACTTTTCTAGGAATGCAAGCCATAAATGTATAAGAAGAAAATATGCCTCTGGACAATCCGTGAAGGAAAATAAATTAACTAGTAAAGAAAGAAAGTCCTAAATTATTCTAACTCACCTAAAATTCCCACAATGAACAAATCTCCAAAAATCAAGCCATGTGTCCTACCTTGGTCAGAGACAGTAAAATCAGGCAATTAATTTTGAAATCACAAGCTCATAAAAACACAAGGGTGAGAGGTACCTCATGAAGTTCCCCTGGATATGCAATCATGGTATACCCAAATATAAAAATGCAGACTGTAAGGTGGGGTTTTTTTCCTATATTATTATAATTGTTATTATTACAGCACTGGGTATAATTTCAAAATTATAATATTATATTTTATATATAATATTATATATTATATAT
>VZDJ01007755.1:25622899-25691976 GCA_008694505.1 Cyanoderma ruficeps | reverse complement strand
AAACTCCTGCTTTCTATATTGTGTTTAATGCATAGTACTCAAGATTTGTAGAAACTGTCATGAAAAACAAAAGTACTAAAATGCAAAGAAATTTGAGGAAATCCCTGAGGACATGATCTTTCACTGCTTATATAACTTTGAACTGATTACATGACTGCAGAACTTGTCATTTGTAAGCACTATACTAATGTTTGATAGCTACACTTCTACCAATCTATGGGTTTCTAATTAGCAGAGGAGCCGTCTTCCTAAATTTATATGAAATGCTTATTGGAGACATTTATACTGAAGTTGCTTCAAATACAAAAACTGATACTTAGCATTAATTATGCATATTGATATTTTACTGATTATAGCTATATTTTCATATGTTAATTTGAAACCTAGACTCAAGACATTAAATTAAAATAAAAGATTAATAAAAAGGGATTTACACATTTCACCTACTAGCCAGTCCAACTTGTTTTCCAATTAAGTTCTGTTTTTCCTGTATGTCCTTAAGCCTTAGAGGGATCTCTGATAGCAGTGTCTGAATGTTGAACAGTGCCTTATTTAAATGTGGATTATCTTGGTAACTGCCACCCTTGTCTCAGTAATTATTAAGATTTTTAGAGTTTAAACTGTGCTTCCAAACAGGTGTTCCCTGCAAAGCACAGACTAAAATAGCATGTGCAATGTTATGCTTCTGATTAGTGTAATTAGTATCTGTAGTATAGAATTTAGAATTTCCTACCATGACGCTGGCAAAAGAAGGAGACTAGGAAACCACTGTGAAAACACTAGGAGAACACTGTGAAAGATTTTGTTATAGATTCAAATTTGAGGGCCTACATTGTATTTATAAAATGCATCTGCTTAGATAATTGCTATTTGTTGGGCTTTACACCACTGTCAGACACTAGGGACATCTGCAGTATATAATAGTATATTTATGCATCAAGTGAAGTTTTGAATACATGGGCGCATAAATAAATTATCCCTCTGAAGGATGAATTAGCATAATTTATATCAACATGCACTGAAATCCATATAATTTTTTCCTGTTTAAGTAAAGCAGGTGAATGTTTTCTCGTACTTGTCATGCCAGCATTCTGCTTTACAGAATTAAACCTGTTTTACAGAGTAATCACAGCCAAAACTGAACCAATAAAGATTTATTCTGCTTTCAATATAAATAAGATTTGGTTTTCTTAATGCTTAGCAAAGTGTTTCTCCAGTACCTTTACTTGACAAAGTATTTTTAAGAAATGTTTTCCTTAGAAGAGAAAAATACAGGGAATTGTGAGACATGAAAAATTACAAAGAAATTATTTTCCAAGTTTTTTATTATAAACCATATTTTAGGCTGGGGGAATAACTTTTCCAGTTTTTGGAAGTCATACTAATGTAGTCCTATTAACACAGAGATCTAATGATAACTTATAACTAGCCAAGCTGACAGATGTTTGATGTTTTGAAGCACCTGAAGAAGATTCTTTCAACTGACAAGGCAGTTCTTGTGATTTCTACATATTCAGTGTGTCACCTTGCCAATTCAAGAGCTCTTGCACAGCTAATCCTTGCAGGTTGCTTCTCCCAGCACAGCCTGGATGGCCAGAAACCCTGTGGCAAAGGACAGCATTTTCAGGCTTCCTTAAACATATGGGAAGTGAATATGAAAAATTTTCTATACAAGAAAAACATGCTTTGTTTCCAGGAAGCAGTTTCACTTGTGGGCACTCAACCACATCAGTTATAAAGCAATGTAGGGTCACCCTAACCCAGTGCTACTTTGTGCAGTCATCAGATGCTAAACCATCAGTTTTGCCATCAGTTCTGTTTTGTATTGCAGAACAGACAGGGTTTACACTCGGGATGTCTCTATTGTGTACAAAAGATTGTCTTCTTTCAGGAAACACTTTGATACTGAGAGACAGCTGTCCAATAAGACTTTGCACAGAGACAGTGTTCTACAGATTGATTGACAGAGCTGTGCTACAGCTTTGGATAAAAGGATTCAGTAATGGTTTAAAATATATCAGAATTGCCCAACAATCACCTCTCCCTTAACTGCTGCTCTCTCAGCTAGGTTAAGAGCACTGGGATAATGGACTGTCGTGCAATGCACAACACATGCAGCTTTCAGCCAGTATCATCCAGAGAGCCTGGCACTTTGATTACAATGAAGTCCTACGAAGTGTGGGGCTGACTCCATGTAATCCTCCTTTTATAGCTATTTCTTCATACTCTCTATGGTTCAGGGAGGCCTTATGGTCTCCCTGAACTCCTACACTCCCTGCACAAAATAAAAACTTTACCCTGGCAGCTGGAGCACTTCCTCTCCCTCCTTCTTCCCCTATTTAACTGCATCATCCCAAATGCACTACCACCATTGCTGATGGACTCAGACCTGGCCAGCAGTGGGTCTGTCCTGGAGCCAGCTGGCATAGGTTCTGTCAGACCTGAGGGAAGCCTCTGGCATTTCATCACAGAAGCCAATTCTGTTGCTCTCCTCTAGTCCACACAACCCTGATACACTTCTCTCCTGCATTTCTCAGCATTTTTAGCACCATACTTCTGGACTGAAAGTTAAAATTTGGTGGAAAACTAAGCAAGGGAAGACAAGGCTGATGCTGGAATGAGTAAGGGGAGAATAAAAATCCCACTTACATAGCTTCTGCCATTTAATAATGAAAAATGCTGCATTTACAAACAACCATCTCGTGCTATAGAAGTGTTTCAACATGTTTTATTGAAAAACAAATTATTTTGTTCTGAGTATGTAGCTATATCAAGTGTTAATAACTTTATCTCTTTGTGGGATTTTTTTTTTCAAAACAAAAATTATATATAAAGTTCCATAATAACATAAAAGAAAAATCTTTAATTGGGAAGACACAGACACAACCTTTTCACTGCTGGAGTTCCCTCATTATCACTCCTGAAAACAGTATCTGTAAATGTACCCCACAATCTAAATTATCTCAGGTGCTAAGAGTTGCCAGTATATTTTCAAAGTCCACTTCTACTTTAAACAAAATGCATCCCTTTGGTACCTTTCAGTATCTGTAATTCTACTCCATCTAAATCAGATGTTCAATTCTTTTCATATTTGCTAGTTTCATTGAAAGATCACTTTCATCCGCACACAGTCAATGCTGCTCATGAAACGTAGAGACCGGAATGGCCATTTGCTTGGAAATCAGCAAGATCTTATGATCACCCCTGCTTAGTCACAAAGATCAGTTCAGATAATACAGTATATAGTATTATGCAATATCTTAAAAGAAAATATAATTGAAAAATTATTGAATGGAAACTGTTGGTGCATTTTCAGCTGTCAAAAATATAGTGTTCTTCATGGGGGTAAATTTTTAAGAGTCAATGTATATGCAACATGTATATATATTACAACACATTTTCAGATTTACAAAGAACTCCTAAAATAATTCCAGTGCTCATCTCTCAGACTTGCACACATACCCAATTACTCTGGGAGCAGAATAACTCAGAGCCCAGAATGACCACATGTAATGGATATGTACATACCTTCACTCCCACTTCTCAAGAGGGTAAAGGGTAGACTTAAGTAGTGACCAAATCAGCTCCTGTTCAATTCTATTTGTTGTTTCCTGAAATAATCTGCTGTATCATGGCTATTTTATGTAACACTATTGCACCAAAAAAAATGTCATATTACTAGCACCCAAATTCTGGCCACCACATCTTAGTGATAAAATGCCCAGTGTGCTGCATTTCATATTAAGCTATCAGTCTTCTTTAGCAAATCTATTTCCAATTCTTTCTGTAGGTCTCAGAGGCAGCTCATTATAGAGCAGATCCTCTTGTCTAACAAGCTGATTAATGAACGAAGCTTTTTTTCCTTTTTTTTTCTTCACTCTTTCTTTTTCTTTACCTTTCTTATTGTAGACACTGAAATGAATTCTGTCATTCCCATCAGGATCCCACTGCACAGGTAATATTCAGACAAGCCTCTGGAAGTCCACCTACGCAATCACTTTCTTGTCAGAAGAACATTGCTGAATCTCACATTTTCCCTCCTTCACTTCTGTCTTCCCACATCCACCTTTGTAATGACTGTCTAATTTTCAGTCCACAGCCAAAATATTTTTTAAAATTCTGATATTTATTAGTAGCTTCTATTACAACTTAGTCTCCTACTTTTCTGACTGCTAACAGTTCCAAATGCCTCTAAGATCTCTGAATAAAAAAAAGTACAGTGGTCTCAGTTTTTGATGAGTTGATAGAAAAAATATAACTTTTGCAAGTAGAAGGAATATATCCTCAGATATGTGCATTTAGAAAAACCCTTGGGCTAAAAGTAAACTACTGTATAGTATGTATATTTTACATCCATTCGGACATACTAAAACAGAGACAAATCTTTGGGCCAAAATAAACATAGTAATGCTGTATATCTGGAGCCTCAGGAAGCTGTATTCATGTCTCCCTTCCTGTTTGAAACTAAAGAACCCCAGTTTATTGATCTCCTTTTTTGGACACCAGGAAAAATCCATTCTATCACTTCCCTCTACAACTGGGCAGGGGAGAGAAAATTTAATGCAGGGTTCATGGGTTTGGATAAGGACTAGGAGGGGTCATGCTCCAAATACCATGTCAGGCAAAACAGACTTGAGTTGGGGATATCATTCAAATTTATTACTAACAAAATCAGAGCAGGATAATGAGAAGCAAAATAAATCTTTAGAACACCTTCTCCCCACCTCTGCCTCCTTCTCAGATCTACCTCCTACCCCTGCAGTCTGCAGGGTAGGGAGACAGGAAATGGAGGTTATGGTCAGGTCATCACAGGTTGTTTCTCTTGCTGCCTAGGGAGAAGAACCTTTCCACTGCTCCAGAACTGTCCACAGGAGACAGCTAAAGAGGATTGTCCAACATGAGTCCATCCCATGGGATACAGTTCTTTACGAGCTGCTGCAACATAGGGTGACTTTTCCATGGGATACAGTCCTTCAGGCACAGCCTGCTCCATCCAACATGGGTCCTCCACACGGTTACAAGTCCTACTAGGAAACCTATTCCAGCATGGGGTCCTCCCTCCATGGATCTGCAGGTCCCTGCCAGGAACCTGCTCTGACACAGGTTTTCCACCGGATCACAGCCTTCTCTTGAGCATCCACCTTCTCCAGCATGGTTCTCCATGGTGGATCTCTGCACCCCTGTGGAGAGGGGACTGCAAGGGCACAGCTGCCTCACCATGGTTTTCACCATGGGCTGTAGGGGGATCACAGTTGCAGTACCTGGAGCACCTCCTCCCCTCCTCCTCCACTGGCCTTGGTGGCCACAGAGTTGTTCCTCTCACATGTTCTCACCCTGTTCTTCTCTGGCCACAACTACATCTGCACAACAATGTTTTTTCTTCTTAAATATGTTATCACAGAGGTGTTAACCACCATCTCTGATTGGCCAGTGTCAGGTCCATCTTGGAGCCAGTTGGCATTGGATCTGCTGGACATGAAGGAAGCTTCTGACAGATTCTCACAGAAGCCAGCCCTGTAGCCCCTGACACTACTGAAGCCTGGCCACGTAAACCCACTACATATCACATTTCTTAAAGCTCTGCCCGTTCTCACTTGCTGAACAGGACAAAGCAGTCCGGCTCAGGCATTGCCGAGGCTTCTTAGAACAGAGGACTATGCATTCCAGGGAGGTGTTTTCCCTTCTCTGCAGTGGTATCATACTGACTCAGGTTCCAGATTGCCATCCAGTGTCCCTGGCCTATTCTGAACAGATTGCTGTCATGCTGCTGCCTTTCCTTGCAATGTTCAAGGATGGCATAACTCTTCGGTAGCTGTCTAGGAAACCTGGGGCAGGAGTTGCTGACGCTACCATGGTACCTTGCCTCCTCAGCATAAAAATTCAGGTTATTAATCTTACCTTTACTGCCTTAATCTTAGGTGCATTCATGTTAGGGAGAGTCCTCATTTTCCACTTCCAGAGCAGGACCAGATAACAGGACCATTACATTTGAAGCATGGACATTACTCCTGTTTGTTTCTTTTCACTTCAATACATAAAAGTATCTTACTAAAAGCAAGTTCTGTTGTTATCCTTACCTAGGATAACAGTAGCACCTGTAATAACACTGTGATGGCAATAAGAACCTTTGATCATATTCACTGTTCTAAGCACGTGGGGAAATAAAACTGAAAGTAAAATAAGTGGAAATATTAAATATTGTTTTGGAAAAACATAAAGAAATCAAGAAAACCGAATGGCTTTGATGATTAACGACTGGATTGTAAACTTAGGGAATTAATATGCTTATATATTAATATACTTTATATACTTTTACAACAGACTGATTAAATACTGAATATCTTTACCCAAAATACATTGCTCTCAGTCCCTCCTGTGTAAATTCCAATATGATATAATACAATTTATACTAATTAAAAACATAAAAACACAGCTTCAGTGAACAGTATCAGAATCATTTTGGCAATATACACAGCAACACTATAAAAAGCAATATTTCAGTAAACATAAAGACATGAATCAGGAGACCAGAACTGAAGAAATATTTTTTTGACAATTTTGCATAGCCACATCACTCATCATTAGAAAGCTGTCAGTTGCAGGTCTTTGGATTTCAAAATTAATTTTTCAATCATTGCAGCAAGTGAATGCAAAGTGAGTGCATCTGGCCATATGTTACAAGTTCATAATCACTGGCAAAAGCAAATACCTGTCGAGCTCTATTACCAGTAAACCTGTCTTTTCACTGGGAAATAATGGTCTGCAAACATTTTATTTTAATCACTCCAAGGCAAATTTCTCAGGAATTCTTTCCCTTAGCCTCAGGGTATCCTGAGGCCAGCTCACATGTTTGATTGCCATGATCTGTAAGAGGTTCTCAGTCATGGCCGTTTCTCTCAATCATTTGTGCAAACAGAAAATTCACGGTACGCAAGGTCATTCCAATCCTGTGTCTGGACCCTGATTAGTCTGGCCTGTGAACTCTGAAAATGTCTATGAGACACTGTAAAATAAACAAATGCTCATGATGCCCATTCGAGGAAACAAAACAAAAATAAGCAAACAAACCAAAACCCCCAAACACGAACAACAGCAGCAGCAGCAGCAACAAGTATTTAGGACTCAGTTATTACAGAAAAAAGAAAAAATATGCTGTAAGAGCATTGACTAGCATCATCCACTCACAGCATCTGCCCAGCCTTTGAAGGAGGAAACTAACCTTTTTATCAGAACCATGAAAGACTTTTAAGTTGCTAGTGGGGAGATTTCCTGCTAAGTGAGGCTTAGCCACAACACATCAACTGTTCTACCCAGAACAAAACAAACCACAGCTAAAATCACTCTTCATTTACTGCCTACTCACAGAAAATAGGAAAGGTTTACTTCTTCAATCAATATATACCCTGATTATTTTCTAACTCTGAAAGTATTGTTTTAGCTTAAAGCAATGACATTGCACAGAAACACACACAATGGATTAGCTAATGAATAAATCAACACTAAGAATAAAACACACCAAATGACAGAAAAAAATGACATTTATAACTATATTCTGCACCTAGGAATTAAGAATTCAAATTATTATAAATTTTTAAAGTACACACTTGTCAAGAGGAAAACAATAAACATAAAAGGAGGAAGGAGATATTCTTAAGAAAAGAAAAATCTTACATATAATTACCTATAGAACAAATTTTTTACATTAATAAATCTGTGGAATTTCAATAGGAATTTTTCATGCTTACTTGTGAAACATTTAGTTTTTTAGTATGCATATCTTTATGATAAACAGATAGAAACACTGGACATCATCAGCAATAGCCACAGGTGTCCAGACACAAAAGAAAAAGTGTGTTCCCTTTGTACTCATGCCAGGTAGCTGGAAGAGACCCTGAATAGTCAATTTCAGCAGAGGAAGCAGAACTGATCTGTGTGAAACATCCATTCACCATTTAGAAACATCAAAATGTATAAAAATGGGAAGAAATTAATGCCTCATTTTTAAGTAAGAAACAAAAGTGACAAAATTGACCGATTTTCATGACAAAAAGTAAAACAATCATAAATATGAATTAAGATTAAATTGATAAATTCAAGAATGCAATAGTACACAATCAGTTTAATATTTTGAAGTAGTGTGATCATGTCTTCACTTTTTTCTATTATATTAAAATTTATATTAGGGAATCAGTATTTCAAAACCTTCGTTGCTCGTATTTGATCTGAAACTCTCTTTCCTTGGATTGTAGATGTTGCAAAAATATTAGTTACCTGAAAACAACTCCTGATTGCTATACTTTAACATCAAGTCAGTGCATTTTGGTTTGGTATCTATTTCTGATATAGCTATTATATTTGAGATCAAAAATGGTTTGACATTATTTATTCTTCCTTATATGTAATTATAGCAACCAAAGTACATTACAGAATAACATGACTCGTTATTTTACTTTCATTGGCATGCTGTAGGGAAAATTATGTCTTTAGATATGCAGCCACAGATTTTCACATCACCAAAAGACACATATTTGTACCCAAGACAGAATTGTTCTATTTGTTTTACAATCATGTTAAGGGGTTTTCTCACCAAATTTAAAAAAAAAATTAACTTGAATAGTTATGCTTCAAACAGCAAAGTCAAGTAAAATTCCTATAAAAATATTTGGCTTTTTATATGTAAGGATTAAAATGTACAATGTCTCTGACATGTGAAACTGAATAAAATATTATGTTCTTATGCAATTTCCAGAGTATAGATCATGTCTGATACTCTTAAAAAGCTGAAATTTAGGTGTAGTATTCTGGAATAGAATGGTTGACACATTTTTAATACAACTGCACAAGGAAGTGCAGAAATACCAGCACTGCATTTCTCACTTCTATATTTTGGTTTGGGTTTGTTTGTTGGTTTGGAGGTTTTTTATGATGGTAACAACAAAGCTGAAAACAGAGCTGTATTCTCTAAGGAGATATCTCTGTAAGTGTAAAAGTAACAGTTGGCTGCTATTTTAACCTCTTTCTTTTCCTTTGGTGGCAAGGAGGTTTTCAGCTTAAATTTCCAGAATTTTTAGTGTTTGACTCTGTCCTTTCTGAAGTACAAATGACAGCATAGCTCACACCAGTCAAAATTTGTTAGGTTACTTTTCAAATTGATCTTGCATTCCTTACTCTCTTCGTGGAGTCTCTAGTATTTGAGTTAATGCTGTTTAACTTTTTTCTACTAATTTTTGCTTCAAAAACATCAGGAATGTCATATAAGCTTTTATCTAGTTTATGCAAAGGACTCTAGAGAAGTCACAGAAAAATGAGTCATCCAGTCTCCTACTTCCTTTAAAAGAGAAAGAAATAAGAACACCAAGTTCTTTCCCTAAGATTTCTCTAAGACTAAGCCAGGAAGTGTTACTGGAAAAAGAAAGCAAAACTTTTCCCAGAAATTTAAATTTCAGATGTTCTTTTCCAAAGGATGAATTGGAAGAAAGAATTATCTCATTTTACAATTGATTGTAACAGTACAGGGTGAACCTTGGGGCTCTTTTGTGTGTCTTTTGAAGATCTAGTATATCCCTTTTAACAAAAGTGGAACAAATAGCACACAATTTTCAAGATGAGGCCCTGCTGAGTACACTCAGCCAGGTTTTTTTTCTTTGTGACCTATTGCTTTCTGAATCACACTAACTTGTTTTAGTTTTACAACAATTCTTGAGCCATTGTTCATGTGAAACTATATGTCAAAACACCAGGAGTGCTCTGCAGAGGAAAAACACAAGACCACCACTGCATGCATAAAGGTAGACTTGGAGGCAGAGGGAGATTTCCCTCACCTGTCTTATTTTATCTTTGTATATGTTGACCTTTATTTTCCCTACTACCACACAGTCACTTTGTTGCATAACATTCCTGTAATCCTTGATTGTCAGTTTTCTTGAATAGGAATATGAATGTTATACTGAAGAACTTACCATCAACAGTAAGTTGTGTCACAGAGCTCTTTCGGTTTCCTTTCCAGATCCTTCATGGATATCTACCATTCTGTAGTAAATATAGGTTGATAAATATAGGCTGATGACTTACGAAATGTTTACAAAATTGGCTAAACTATGTCACACAGATTCAGGGAAAAAATGGGATTTAATCCATTTTATTTGTTCAGTGTGAGGTGATTCTTAACTTTATACTGTAGGTTTTCACACTATGTGTGAATATAGATATTTTCAAATTATTCTCAGCCTGTGAAGAAAGAATATATATCATTTTTTGTACGTAAAATATTTTCAGCCTGAATAGTGTCTCATATTCTTCAGACTAATTATAAAATAAATATTTTGATTTGTAAATAAATTATACAAAAAACAAAATTTTATGTTTTAAACCATGCTCTACAGCATAAAAGTCACCAGAAAAGGAATGAAAGAAAGAAAATCTAAACTTGTTAGATTTCTAGGTTGCATTGTGATATGAGACAGAAGGAAACTTCCCTTTTTCTAGCTCTCCCTGTTTTATGTATGTCTACAGAAACGTGATTAAAAACTGTGATTTTTGGCAGCTGGATTTTTTTTTTATTTCATCAAGTTCCTCTTTCTTTTTTCTTTAATAATGAGCATCACAGAGCAGTTGAACATAGAAAAGTGAATTAAACACTCAAGTCTTCTCTTTTTTTTTCAGGCTGAACAGCTCAAGTAAAGGGAGCACCAATATTTCAAGTCTTCAACAGCCAACATGAGTCAGTTACTGTTTGTTTCTCCCATTTTCCTGCTTATAAAGAAAAGTAAATTGTACCCTGTGGAATAAAGGAATGATCTATAAGCATGACGTTTTTCTGCTTGCCAGGAAGACTTATCAAAAAATGAGTGACAGTAATATCTACTAAGATATTTAGATCTCTGCATGGTTGAGCAATGAGTCGTTTCAGTGCAGGTATGACTGATGGAGTTAGCAAGTCCTATGACTTTACATCATTTTATTGTTTTACTGAGAACTGCATTCAGCTCCTGGCATAAATATATGTCTCTCTCAAGGAAAGTGATTGAAGCTATTTTGCAGTATTCAACTTGGTTTGAGAGTCTGAAAATTCAACTGTTTACAGAATAGCTCATTAGCCACTTAGTCAAAATAAGCCAGTTGGACAAAGATGTACTTTTTTAGTTGACCAGCCAGCAAATTTTGGCTGAAACAGATTACAAAACAGCTCAGCTCGTAGACTACACTGCAAGGCTATCTCCAGTGAGAAGATGTTTAAGATAAGGGTTTTGTGCCCCTCCAACCATGCAGAGGACCTGCAGACACACAGTTACAGACTGTGTAGACTGTAGGTCAGCATATAGAAATATTCCACCACAAAATCTATCTATATCTTTTCCCCACAGCATTTGTAAGAAAATTTCCACTATTTCTTTCTTATTTTTTGACTATTGTTCACCAGAACCTTAATTGAAATAGCTTAAGGCATTTTCTGTAGAAAAATCAGCAAGCCTTACTGGAATTGCTATTCTAGTTTAACTTTGACCAAAGAGAATAAAGAGCTGGCTTAGTGATGTCCTTCATAGTCAGAGACAGCAAAATTTTTTTCCTGTAAAAGTTTTTCCTTCCAAAAAAATTACTTTTAGCTGCATTACCATGTTGAAAATAGATTTTTAGCCATGATTTTTCAAAGTGGTGTCTGGAAACAGATGTGAGTGAACAGATCACTTTCCTACCTGTGAAAATATTGTCAGCACAGGAAGGGGTGTTGATATGTATGCCACAGTATACCGAGTGTCATTATTTACATGTCAACATCTGGAAAAAAATTTAATTTTTTGATATAAAAATCTCAGAAGAAGATAAATAAAAAAGGATTCTATTTTTTAAAGTAAGAAAAAAAAATAGAACTCCAGCTAACCTTTTACGATTTATGCAGGTTCTCTGCTTTATTGAATAAGTCAACCAACATTTTCTAATTCTCATTTTTGTTCATAGGATTGCTCCCTCCAGCTGTGTAAGACTGTAAGATTTGTCATCTTTTAAACCACCTAGAGGTGTGCAGCTTCACTTTCTAAGTCCCTATCCTACAGAATCACCTTGACTATGGCACAAGGGAGCAACAGGGCATTGGGGATGGGGAGCAGTGGAAACAATGCAAGACTACTACAAGCAAGCTCCCCATCTACCTCCTGTGACAGCAGGCTACTGAGTGAGGCCTGATGTCTGCTCAACCATAAAAAATAATTTTGCAAAGTTCAAATGATTCCTGGAAGATGAGACAAGACCCAGTGACTAAAAAATTGCAGATGGCCTGAAGCTCTCACGCAGGCCAAATTCAACTTGCGGCTTTTGAGAGCAACAGCTTGCAGAACAGAGCTCTTTGCCAATGGATTTACCAGATATAAATTACTTCTTCAAAATCAGGGGGCTGCCCATTTTTTCTCACATTATTTCAGTTGTTAAGCTTGAGAAAATGTCAAGAAGATCATACATCTTGCAAGATTATTTTATTTGAATGGATCATAGGTGCAAGGGTATTGTGTTGATAAAGCTCTACGACTGTACCAGGAATATCAGCCTGAGATCAGCTATAAGTTTTCTTATATTTTGTTATTTGCAAGACATGCAAGTTAGTCATTTTCCTGAACTGTATATTCTTACTGAAACA
This sequence comes from Cyanoderma ruficeps, assembly GCA_008694505.1. Classification (NCBI taxonomy): domain Eukaryota; kingdom Metazoa; phylum Chordata; class Aves; order Passeriformes; family Timaliidae; genus Cyanoderma; species Cyanoderma ruficeps. Next base: position 25,679,348 of record VZDJ01007755.1, on the reverse strand, counting down.
GAATTTTTACTTCCCAAGTGCTGAAAAGATGACGACCTAAAGCAAAAGAAAATTCCTTTTCTTAAGAGTCTCCTTTAGAGCCCAGAATTTTATTTGGAAGCTTCTATACTAAAAGTAACCATAAACTGAGTCTCAGACTTCTCAACCCTCATAAACAAAAAAGTTCAGCAATTCTGATGGGCTTTTAGACATTATTAGTGACGTGCACAGACTGAAGAGAAGATTGTCCTTTCAACAAAGCCATTAACACCCTATTTTGTGTACATTAATCTTCTGTGATGTTTTAGTTTCTCCCTCCCCTTGTGAGAAACTACAGGAAACAAACTTCTAGGACTCATCACACAATCAATATTCAGTACATTAAAACCTCAGCATATCTCAATGTAGATGCTGAACATTTAATCTCTGTCACTAGCCCTGTGTACTTTCTTGAGTACACAGAAGGAATTTCAATAAATATTTTATAGATCTCTTCAAACACCTATTTTTTTTCACTTTTGCCATCTTGTGTTTCATGGCTCCTTTTTATCAAAAGGTACAATAATCATATGGACAACGATTATAATATTTTTGAGGTTCTATAGCTTGACACTAACCACATAATGAGGTTCTTTTTTATTTTAATTTCATTTTTCCTGAAAAAAGCATTCGATGTTTTCAATTGAAAGATCTCTGTTTTAGGGTTTAGTTTTTCTTGTCCATAATTACTATTAATACCTCTCTGAACTACCCTTCTAATAGTTTTATTTTGCAATACTTGTTCTTTCACACCTTTTTTAAAGCCGCGGTATTGATTGTAGTGGGAATTAACTTTCCATTTTAAGGATAATTCTTTAAAGTTTCCCATTTAATTACTGGGGCTTTTTTAATAACTCTAGGAGTGATCCAATAAAACGAATTAGTCTAGATGTTCTGCTAGGATTTTTCCTCTATTTTTCAGAACAAATACCTTCCCACATTTTGCTCTGTCATGGATGAAACAAATGAATAAAGGTATTAGATCTCCATTGTATATACCACCACCATCACTTTCATGAACTTAGAAATCATTCTAGTACTTCCAAGTGTTAGAAATATAGAAGTCCAAACTTCACGAATTACAAATGAGCATATGATTTTTTTATTGCTGCATTTCACAGATTTTACTTTTTTATTTTAAAAAACTTACATTTCAGTTAGTAAACTTGCATCTGAAAAAAATATGGGAAGCCTAGTGAAGTGGAGATTAAGTGTTTTGAAAAGGTATAATTCATTTCTCTGTTATAAATAAACATTGTTTCTCTGAATTGCAAGTGTTTTATTGTTTTTAAAGACAGAAGAGAAAAATACATGCAAACACAGTCTCTTAAGCACTAAACACCCAGTGAGAGACTTCAATAGGATATTACTGCAATGATTGAGGGAATTTTTACTTTTCAGCTTTATTCACAGTTTCTAGTATATTCTTTTCTGTCCCCTTCAGTCAAGATCTCTCGATTCAATAGTTTGTCTAATTAGGTCCAGGGAGTTTGTCTAATTAGATCCAGGGTCCTGATTAATTTTCTGTATATTTTCATATATTTTCTCTGTCATTTGTACCTCAGTCTCTTTTTTTTTTATTTTTTTCCCCCCAGGATAGTTTGTTTGCACCTACAGGTGTCTAATATCCCAAAGTAAAATAAAAGTCACAACAAACAGCTCCATCCAGTGGCTCTCTTTGTGACTGAATTTCCCGAATTTCCCATGTTCATTTTGAGCAAATAATTTAGATGGATGCTTTGGAAAATGTGTGTGAAGAATATGAATATCAATATGAACTAAACAAATATCTGCCACAAGTTTCATTTTTCTCCCATAACTTCACTTTTTTACAACACCAATTTCCTGTTTATGATTACAAGAGGCAACTGCAAAACATTTGTAACCCAAAGATAAGAGGAAGCTTTTTTATTCTAAGCTGCCTGATATGGCAAATACTGTATAGATTCACAGAAGAGGCACTTCCCTATATAATACTTATGCTTTTAACTTGGAAATTTAGAAGCAAAGGTATGTCAGCTTTACTTTGATTTGAGTCTGAAGAATTATTTTTTAAGCAAAGGAGACCTAAATCAAGTTCGTCAGTAAATAATAGGCAATAATTTTATTGCCTTAGTCAGTTATGTGTGCCTTTCTGCAGTAATGTTACAAATAAAATTATGAAAAAGCTTCAAAGCATCTTGAAGGGGAGACAGCAGGCATTGCTTAGAGATTAATCTGAAATGACCAGATTTGTAATTTATGAAACTGGGAAGGCACATTTTAGGGAACCGTCAGCAGGGGCTTTGGGAAGCCACACCTCTAACCCCATCCTTTTGTCCCATGGACCCTTGTTTATTGAGAAATTCAAAGGACTGTGCTTGAGGAGAGGACTTGTAGAGTAATTCATTCCAAATGAAGGCATAATACAGGTTTTTGGAAACATTTGCATACCAACCCGTTTGAAAACCTTTACATATCAAATCTGCCATGCTACAGATTCTCTTTTGTGAATGAAATATAACTGTAAGGAATTAAATATATGCAAGAAGACATACATATTACTCTGAGGCTGAGGCTCCTTCCTTATTGCTAGGCCATTTTTTTTTCAGGTTAAATATGCTGAAATATTCTTTTCTGTAAATTTGATGTGCAAATTACAAATAAAATTACTGTGGTTTTAGTTTGCAATGATAAAATTTATCTGCCAAGTAATGTTTGAATCATTGAAATATTGTATTTTGACTACTAAAATGCTGTTCAAGACTGGGAATTTATTCATCTTCGCAAACTCTTGTAATTGCTCTTAAGTTTCTATTTATATTTCATCTTTCCCATCAAGTTTTGTATCCATCGCTACAGATTCATATGTATTTGTTTGTTTTCCTTAATAGAAAGCACTTGGATATCAAGCTGTTCTGAAAGACATTCTTGGATTGCCACAGAATAAATGCAATTTATTTACTGATAATCAAGGCACAGCTATTCATTTTGCCTAGATTTAAATATGGTCATAATAAAACCTGATTACTCTAAAATAAGTCTGGCCAAATTATTCTCTGAAGTATAGTAAAAAAATTAGACAAGCAAGTACAAAATTGTATCTTGAAACATATCTTCCTCTGGGTGAGCAAATAAATTATCCTATTTTTAAAAAATACTAAGCTATTTTATGTTAATTCCATGTTTCTAATGTTCTACTAATATTGAAGATAGCATTTGTTCAGTCAGTATAAGATGCCAAAAGTCAGCAGTATAGAAATACAATTTAAAGCATTAGGGTACCGTACTGTCAGAAATTACAGAAACACAATACATTGTTATTCCAACACAACATCAGGCTGAAATTCAAGAAAAGTAGAAGGTCCTGTAGGTAAGTAAGCTACAGGTGATTAATTCTCCAAAGATCAGCACATTTCTCCATTGAAGATGGATGTGGTAGTCTGGGATCTGATATCCAATTTGCTGCTGTTTTTCTAGAAATAATTTTCCAATTTGAAAATTTCTCTAACCAAAATTTATTTCCATTTCTGCACCATATTGTACACAATGCAAAAATTACTCTTGTGGAACTGGCCATGAAGTGAATGTGGGTGGAAGAATGCAACTCAAAATGAGAAGGCAGTAGTACTTTCTAACAGAAGAACTGTGCAAATCCATGACACAGCAATAAGTCTAGAGATAGCAGCTGGTAGTTCCACTTACATCTTACACAACGGATCTTCTCTTGTTCTAGGTCAGAATTTTCATAATTTAGGAGCAACAACATGTGATAAAAGCATATAAACCTCTACAAAGCAAGTCAACAAGAATCACTAAGTATTTAATCACCAAAAAAACCCAAAATCTACAAATTATTCATAACATACTTAATTTAACAAATATTAATAGACAACATGTCATGGCTTTATTTAAAGAAAAAAAATCCCACGGACTTCTGATTTTTCATTTATATATGCATTATCTAACTAATTTTTATGTTTGGACTTGTTCATATCTAAAAGGAACACAGGCTTATGTTTTAGAAAGCAGACAACATTGCTGCAGTAGTTATGTGAGCCTATTCTTTTCACCTTATTGGGCTAGAATCAGCAGGCCAAATACTCAGTCTGAGTTTTACAAGACTGCAAGGCAGACTAAGGAACAGTATCTGCTTGGAAGAGATATGTCTGGACACGGCTACATGCTATCATTGTCACACCCATCACAGCAGCCAGTGTGATATGCCCCTCAGGAGGATGTGAGGTGCCAAACTTTCACCACAGTGCTATTTAGAAAAGATGTGCAACTGTGATACTAAAACACGGCAAAGAAAAAAAGAAAAAATCTGACCAAAGGGTTTTTTGACCAGGGGTTTGGTTTTTGCTTCAGAACTTGTGCATCACCTGAAGTACTCTGTACCTGAAGTACCAATCATAGCTACTTAAAATTGAGATCTCTATTTAATTATGTATTCATGCGTTAATTACATCATTTCCTCGCATTTTCTGTGAGTAGCATTTACAAATAAGAACTGATTTTAGCTTTAATCTTTGAAACAGTAAAAGAAACAGAAAATTAAGATTCTCATTGCCTTTGCATATATTTTTAGCAAAGAAGTTTACATCTGCTGACTGAAAAATAAAAGATCATTATACTAAGTATACATTAATTCTCATGCTTACTGCCAACCTTAGAATTATCATCTGAATCATAACATATAATTTCCCAGAGCTGGCACTTAAGGAAAATAGTCACTCTTCAGATTAGATGCTTACCACAGAAAAATACCAGCAGGAAATTGATATATTACATTCACAATTCTCCCTTGCAGATCTGGGAAAGGTGCAGGAAGAGAACTATGAAAGAGCTCCTCTAGGTTTCAGCACATGTTAAAGTACATTAAAATGGATGGAAATGTTCTTACTGCTCCATCAAGAAGGCATACTGTACCTGATAAGAGAAGTCATAAATAGTGCAGGATGTTTTCTTTGACTTCTTCAGCTCCTACATCTTTCACTCACAGGCTCTATTAGAGATGCAATTGAAATGTTTATCCAAAAACCGAAACATTTCTTTCTCTGCCAACTGCAATCTGGTGTACTACAGAGACTAATCTTTCTCATTCACTTCCAGAGAATATTAATGTAGACTGACCACACTGTAAGATGCAATCTAGACCTGCTAATGAATTAATAGGGCTTCCCTTTTGCTTTCATAGCCATGGAACCATTGATTTCTGCAGCATGAAACATAAAAAGTTAGTCTGTGCTATAAATAGATTTGTCTTGTTGCATTAAATCTTGCAAAACAGCAGGGTGGAAATTCTGTATAAACTCCTTATTCCTCTTTGCTTTTTATATTGTTTCAATAAATCAAAGATGGAAAATATAAAAAAATTAATTAATTAAAAGATCACTTACAACAATTTTTTAACTTATCTTTAAAAGCCTGGTTTTAAATGTCTCAAGAGATCAAGTCAAACAGTGGCAAAGACTCCTTTTTCTCATAGCAAAGAGCATTGGTAAAAGGTTTTGTTACCCAGAGAAACCAAGGTCAGAAAAATTTCAGTCTTGTTAACATTTGTGTGGAAAATATTTTATAGTGTTTCTGCTTACCCTAGAATGTAAACAACTTTCCCTATTTTTCACAATTTTGCAGTTATTTACTTAACCTCTCTTTGCCTGGCACCTAGTGGACCAGCTCTTCCTCTCTTTGGGCACTGGTCTCAAAGACTGCAAATACAATCACCAAACAAAATAATCAGAATTTCATGTGTCTGAGGTGAAGGGAATGGGGCACAACATTAGAAAGCTGTTGTGCTTCAGCTTAAAATTGCAATTCCTTTTCTTATGAAGCCCACCTTTACAGTTGCCAGGCAGCGTGGTAGGCACACAAACCACAGAGATTGCATACTGGGCCATTTCAGATACTTTTGCTGTTAATCAGCTACCAGTGGTTAGAATGAAAAGATTACATTTACGGAGAAAATATTTCAATTCTGCAAATGGATAGGGAGGAACATGCCACTCTATTTCACCTGTGATGCAGATGACTTCCTCCTTATCCTTGCCTAAGTTTTCATCTAGTGCCTCTCAAATGCTTTCATGCTTTTAGTAAAATGAGTCACTTCACCATTTCACAGATATTTTTTAGATAAAAAACCTGTATGCTCTAATAAAGAAACAGAAGAGAACCAGGATGCACCAAATGCACACTTTGTTTTCATTTGAAGAACTTTTCCACAAAGGAAAGCAGGACTGATTCACAAAGCAGAGAAAATTAATATCCAGTATTACTTGCTGGAAATAATATAACCAGTTCTGTCTCATGGTCCCCTCAGGCATTCTATAAGCTGAATAGGTATCAAAGCGAATAGACTATTCAAAGCTAAAACTTCACAGCCTGAGGTGTTATAAACATAGTTAAGAGGAAGCTGCAGAGGCTTGGACAACCATTACCCATATGGCACAGGACTCCATTCACCTGCATTATCAATACAGTACCTCTTCCTCAGAGCTACGTTAAAAAAAGAACTGCTTTTCTCCCTCCAGCTCATGATTTATAATAATAACAATAATAATGTTTCTAACATAGAAATATAATTCTTCTCTTAGTCTTTTCTTATTCCTCATTATCTGATGGTTTTATAGTATGGAGATTTATTAACAATAGCAGTTTATTTTCAAAAAATAAAAGTGACTTATGCCCTTCTAGCTATTTTGATAGCTGCATGGGGAAGCTTATTCAAAATTAAGTCACCCAGTTTTATAAATAAAATAAAGAAACTGATGAAACACATGGCTATTAACTTCACAAACAGCACTTCCTCTTTGAAATTATAATCATGAATACAATAAACTCCTAATCTCTAGGAAAAAAAATCCTTTTGAAAATAATTGAAACAAATATCTAAGGTATATAACGACTAAGGAATGCAAATAAATTAGAGAGGTATGTATCAAGAGGAAAAGCACACATTTTTTAATGAGACAGGACATGAATATTGTTCCTCACATACAGTTCATAAAGTTATGCACCTTAGGCAGAGGCAACAGTCAGTATAGTGTAGTCTGCAGTCAGCAATTACCTCATTGAGGTATCTAACAGTAATATTAACACCAAAAGAAGAGGAAAAAATTACTATATTTCTCCAAACCATGTGATGCCATGCCCTAGCATCAAATCATAACAATTTTGAGTAATATCAATCAAAAAGGAAAAAAAAGAAGAGGTTAATCCATTTTGAGAGAAGTTCCCAAGCTTCTGTGCGGTGTGATTCTGGACAGCTAGAGGTGGAAAGATGTACTTTTCTCTAAGGTTTGCAATCAATGATGCAGAGTGTGGAAACTCAACACTGTACCTTAAATGCCAATCCCCACACCTGATTATAACTGTAATAACTTAAATGGGTTTCTTAATCTATTTTTGTACCTTTGTTCCATTATTGCAAAGCATATGCTTCAGTATAGAATTTTTTTTGACCTAGTTGTAGAACAAACTCTGTAAATGTAAACAAAAGTATTTTGTTCACAGTGCATGACAAACCTTAATACCAAGATGTTGATGAGCAGCACCAATCACCCTATTTACCAAAATGTGGCTCTCTGACCTACCATGTGAATTGATCTAGAAACTGAAAGTGTGAGAGTCCATGCAGAATGGTTGAGTGAACATGATTCACTCAGAAAATTGTCCAACTTTCAGCAAATAATGGAATGAGCATTTGTCTTGGGTTATGGAGCCTAAATTGTATATTCCATTTTCATCTGCTGAAAACATTTGGGGGGTTGTTCCTCTTTATCTCTTGTTTACTCTGGAGGAAGGGGGGCCGGTGCCTTTTGATAATGGCCCAACGGTTAATACCAGGTAGGGCATTGTTCTTATCTTTCTTCACGATGGGCCATTACGACTCCCAAGGCTGTTTTCTTCCCCAAGCTGTTCCCCTTCCCAAAATATACCCACATTCCATCAGCCTATTGGGAGATGCTCCACCCAGTGGGGGGAGCCAACCGTTCCTACCTGGATAAAACTGGGACTCCAAACCAGGACGTCCTTCTTGCTTCCTCTTACCGGAGGAAGACTGGACCCTTCTCACCATCACCGGATCCTTTTGGCTACAGGATCATCTCTACCTCAACAGAACCACATCTGCCACTCCAGGAGGACTCACTTTTGGACTGCTTCCAACACCCTGACCAACAGGGCATCAGGTTGTAGCTCTGACTTTGCCAGGGCTTTCCAAAATTGTTGTTTGTTTGTTTACTGGTTTGGTGGGGTGGTTTTGTTTTTCCACCACATTTGTATTATTGATATTCCTAGTAAAGACTGTTATTCCTATTCCCAAATCTTTCCCTGAGAGCCCTTAATTGCAAAATTATAATTTGGTGGGGGGTGAGGGGTTTACATTCTCTATTCTAAGGGGAACCCCAGTTTCCCTGGACGATTCCTGTCTTTCTAAACCAAGACAACATTCAACCCAAAATATCTTAATAAAAAGATTTTACAATACTATGAGAGAAAATGTTTGCGTCTCTTCATCTTTAAAACTAGGAATCTCACCTGGCTGCTGCAACAGATAACCTGATGTGGTCTGGATGAAAGCAATTTGCTTTAAAAAAAAAGGCAGCACTAAAATCTAATTTCTTAGATTTAGGATTAAAATCATAGAGGTCTTTCAACTGAAGCAGTCTAGTAGGAGGCAAACCTATGCCATGTTAATCTGGTATCTGAAATTGCATCTAGCTGGAGTTAGATCTTGACTATCAACTCCCCAGTTCATCCTCCTGACCACAATTCTTTTTAAAGTCTTTTCCATCATACTTTTCAGTCCCCGGCAAAGAGAGAAAAAGTATTTCTGTGTTCATGTCAACCTGGCAATGAACTCCATGCTCTCTCTTGCTGGTTTAAGCATTAAAAATTTCAAATGGTCTCTAGGCAAGCAAGGAGGCATATTGTGCTGCTCTTTTTATTACATGAAAAATATGGACAAATCATTCCATTGTTAAAAGAACCCGCAGCCTCCAGATTCTGAAATAGCACTTCATTCCTCAGACACTAAAACTGTTCCTCTCTGAAGAGCCTTTTGTGACACAAACACACAGAAAGCCTTCTGGCTGTTTTATTATCTTACAGAGCCGTGTGTTCTTTTGCAGAGGCCCCACGCCTGCTGCAGCACCGGCACCATAAATAAACAACACACTGCCACGCTGGAAAGGATGAGCCCTTTCAACAGGCCTCCACGGAGAAAGGCATCTCAGGGCTGCCTGCTGCTTGCAAAAGTGAAGTGTGATGAGCAGCAGGAGTGGGGCAGGCACGGACAGCCCCTCAGGAGAATGCTGGCTGGGAAAGGTTTTTAATTTATCTTCTTCCCTTAGCGATCATCCTGAGGATATTAGACTTCTGAAAACTGATGGCCTTCCCCTTGGGTGCTTTCCGTCTTTGTTTGCTCTCTCCCCTCAGATGTACATGCACGATGCTGGCAATGGATATATCGCCAGGAAGGGTTTGAAATCAGGTAAAGACAAACCTGGGTAACCAGCAGTCTGTGCAAAATCATGAGCAAAACCTCCCCTCAGAGGTGGTGGGGCACCCTTTTTGGAAGTCTCACGAAAGTATAAAGTACACTGTCTGTGTAAGTATTTTTGCTATCTTTTTATGGCTAAACACTGAGCACTTTCTTCTTGCTTGAACAATTGATAGATTTTTGTCTGATCAGATGGCAAGGCTTGTACAAGTTTAGATCAGAAAAGCTCTGATGTGCTGTCATGCATAGCATCCATATCTCCAGCTGTCAACAGGAGGAGGACTTATAAAAACCAGACCTACAGAGTTGATATTGGCATTCTTCTGCATGTCTCAGGAACAGCTGATAGAGGTCATATGGCTCCTCTGCTGCTTAGTCAATAGCAAATGGGATTTGGAGATGCTGACACTTTATTCAAGGCAAGCCAAGACAGGCTCTGAAAAGTACCATGTCAGCTGTAATAGGGAATCCTGAGTTTCTGTAATGCTGAATAAATTCTGGACAGTTTCAACAATTACAGAATTATAGAATAGTTTGGATTGGAAGGGACTTCAAAGATCACGTAGTTCCAACCTAACTGCCATGGACGGGGACAGCTTTCATCAGAGCTTATCTGGCTGCTCAGGGCCCCCCAGCCTGACCTTGCACACTTTTAGGGATGGGGCATCCACATCTTCTCTGGGCAACCTGTGCCAGTGGCTTGCCACCCTCATAAAGAATAATCCTAATATCTAATATAAACCTACTCCCTTTCAGTTTAAAGGTATTTCCTCTTGTCATCTCACTACATACTCTTCTGAAAAATACTTCTCCATCTCTCTTGTAGGCCCCCTTTAGATGATGAGAGGCCAAAATATGTCACCCCAAAGTCTTCTCCAGACTGAACAATCCCAGTTCTCTGATCTTGCCCTCATAAGTAAGGTGGTCCAGCATGCTAACCTTTTTGCTTGCCCTCTTCTGGGCTTGATCCAACAGGCCGATGTCTTTTCTGAGCTGGGGACTCCAGAGCTGGATGCAGCACTCCAGGTGGGATCTCACCAGAGCACAGGGGAAGACTCCCATCCCTTGCACTGCTGGCCACACTGCTTTGGATCCAGCCCAGGATAGGACTGGCCTTCTGGGCTGTGAGTGCACGTTGCCAGGGTGTGTCCAGTCTGTAAAAGTCTGTCACTAGCCCCACAGACAAAGCCATTTGTGTGCACATTGCAGCACCCCTGAGTAGCCAGGTAACATGAGTTCTGTCTATGTAGGGCACAGCTGGTGTCCCTGGAGCTATACATAGCAACTCCTGCAGCCTCTGCCAGACATGAAAGTGCCTCTCTGCTCTGGTGTGGTGAATCCCAAAGTCACATCAATTTTCCTTTTACTATCATTTAGGAATTTTCCGTACACAAATAAAATAGTTTGTTTGTAATTTGTATAAACGTCTAAGAACCTTCCCTTGCTAGGGAGCCAATATTCTTTGCAGACCTTTAGGACTGAAGAAACCAATATTTGACACAATCTTTCTGAGAAGGCTGGCTAACCTACCTCCAGGGTGCCACTCCCACCTACCTTCAACCCTATTTCACCAGGACAAAGAGTATTGTTGCAATGCTACTGTGTACAGTGGCAGCTGTGCAAGAGATCAATTTGAAAAATCAAAATGGATCCATCCCAGCAAGTAAACTATCTCTGAGTAGAACTAAAAAAGACATATGTCTCCCAGGCAAGTAACCAATGAGTGGAATTTTTGGCATCCCTGGTCATCTTTTCAGAACTCACTGGCAGTTGTTATACTACTGTTATACAGAAACTACCATAGAATGATATTGCATGATATTTTTATTCATGCATGATATTTGTTTTTCTGTAATCCATATTTTTCATCCTTATCCAGTGGTCACTTTTCAAAATCATCTGGCAAACCAGATCTCCATTTCAACTCTGTTGTATATCTTTCTACCTGGTGGCTCTCCTTTTAGCTGTCAGCTTGTAAAAATTGATGTCAAATCATTCACAGTGCACTGCCTCTGCTTCTATCATTCTGTTAGTGCCATTCAGGTCTGACAATTCCTGATGAGAACTTCTTAGGAATAAATTTAAATACTGTTTGAATTTTGTTTGTAAACAGTTCTTACTTGATGCCCACACATCAAATAAAAACTGCTATTTCCCATAATATAAATTTACTTCCTTAAGCTCCATTGGTAACAATGAGAAGAAAAAAAAGAAAAGATGGTACCCTCTTTTTTCATATACATTACTAAATGTGAAGACAATAGAAACATTATCCTGTCTGATAAGTAATAGAGTAATTACAGGGGCTGAAAGGAAATCTGAAGACCAAATAGCCAAAACATTATTTCATTGAGCAACTGAAAATGAGAAGAGAAATGAGGGAACCATTAAGACATGAGCATATTTTACACACAAGCTAAATAGTATCTTACCAACAATTTCAATTTAATCACCCAAGTAAATAGTTTAGTAGTAAGGATATATCGAAAAGGTGGTACTGAATAGTAAACTAAAAGATAGCAAATAGGCTGCTTGACAATTTTAAAATATATTTATGCTTGCTAGGTCTACTTATCTTGTAACTAATGAGGAAAAGTACTAAGAAGGAAAGGATAAAAAGATAACCAAAATCAAAATGCAATACAAAAAAGGAGCTTTCTTTCTTCTGGAAAGTTTGGTCAAATTCTAGGACTCACAGATCTGTAGAAAAGAGACATAGAGGTAGCTGGATGAGTCTTCCAATAGAACAGACTCTTAAATACAGGATCACTTTGAAAGTCTCTGTTTCATGGCACCTTCAAAATTGGTCTTTTGTCTGTTGTTGTCCCCTCAGAGATGCAAAATATGACAAGTTCCTGTTAAAATCTTATTCTTTTTATTATACTTAGGGTATGTGTAAAGTTCTGGTGAATTTCCTTGCCTGTTAAACATCTTTCCATTACACAGTGATTTGTTCTTAAAGATCTAACTAAAGAAAAATGTTTCTTTGACCTCCTCCAGGTTTTGCTGAGAACAAAATTGAGCTGGGTTTCTAAGGTCCTCTTTGAACTTGATTTCACTGCTGAAGAAAGGTTACTGTTAAATTAGGAGCTTCAACAAGTTTCTAAAACTTATATAAAACCGTGTCCTATGGACTTCATCCTCTGTCAAGTTTTAGTTTTCAAATGACATAGTGTGTGCTATTTAAATCTTTTCTTCCTCTCTCTTGAAAAGAGTGCTACAGTGTAATAGAGCTAAGGCAGCAAATTTGTGAGTTTCTCATACCCATTATTCCAGAAAAATCTACAAGTAATACAGTGATTTTGTCGTCTTGATAGCAATTGTGAGTTGTGTGAATTATTGTGAATGCTTCATTTATTGTTCCAAATAAAATGGGCACCATTAGTTAAGAACAGTACAAAAAAAAGATGTTTTGTTTATTTGAATTCAGAATTTATGGAACATCTAACTTCTCTAGGGAAGAAATTCTTCTTTTCCTTTTCCCATGTGCCTGAGAATAATCAATAATTAATGATGTCTGTGATGTTAATGACTCTATGAACATCCCAATCTCTCTATTTTTAGGCATGGCTGATATTTGTGGAATACCACCAAGTCAAAGAAGACAAAGAAAGAAGGTACAATTTTTAAATAGGTGGAATCTCTCTTCTGCTCTGGAATCATGACTAATATCTGTTTGTCTGAGCTTCGGTTCATCCTCTGACAATCTGTGTAGCAGAAGCTATTTTGATTTATTATCTCATAACTTTTACCAGCTCTCAAATTGTTGTTCTCACGGGAATCATTTCCAAAACACATTTCAGCAGTGGTTCATATGCAAGTACTCCTTATTAATCAGGAAACAGTCTGCAAGAGAAAAAACTAACACATCTCTTGTCTGTATCCTCTGCTACAAGATCCAAAAGACTTCAATATTGGAAATTGCCTATGTTCTGAAAAGTCAATTCCTAGAGAAGAAAACTATTCTATATTTGACATATGATACTTGGGACTTGATCCAAAGCTTCCAGCAACTCCACCAGCTACTCCTGTGTGCAGATGGGTAACTTGCACCCAGGTAAAGATTTAAATATTGAGATTTTTTGTTTTAATTTTCAGAAGCTGCTGAAACTTCTGAAAAACTTCTGAAAAAAACTCTGACTTTTTTTTCCAATCTTTTTCTCATTTTCAATTCTGGACCAGACAGTGATAAGTATATGGACATAGAGTTGTGTGTTTCAGTTTAATCAGTCAATGATATCATCCTGTTGAATAAGTGTCTAGCCAAGTCACTACACAGGCTGGTAAAGGATGCTTTGGAGTACATTACAGGTGAGCTGTAGTATAGAACAGTGTCTGGTACAAATTTTTTGTGGATTTTATTTAACCCCTTTGTGCTTTTGCTTCTGGATGATAATCAAAATGAAAGCAGCAGAATTCCAGAAGGAAAGAATAAAAACTGAGATTGGAGAATAAATCAGGGAATGACACCTGGTGGAAGGAGCTGTGGAAACAGTATGGCGGAATCGAATTTCATTCCAGAAAGATTCACAAACACTGGCTCAGAAAGAAATTGTGAGGCCTGAGATATTAACTATTTAGTCAAAGACCAAAGTGTCTGTTCAGAAGTTTGTACATAAAATTACTACAAAATAAATACTGATAAAATAACACCTACTTTGCAGAAGAAAATAGAGTTACAGGTTAATGGTCTGGAATCTGACTTTATATGATTTCTACATGAGTTTCTATATTACTCCTCATCTATGACTATAACTGTCTATGGCAAAGTCCAGTTGCAGTGTAAGAGATTTGTTTACCTTCAGCATCTGTTCCACACATTCTGCTGGGAATCCTGAAGTGAAAAATTAATTAATATTTTCTTCTTTTCCATTGGCTCTGTCCTCTATGAATAAATAATGCTGGTCATTTGTTAAATATTTGTAGTCTCATATTTCTTGTATCTCACATAATTAAAAAATGAATAACTGCACTACTAATCTCCTGTGAAACCTTAGCAACAGTCTTCACCTTTGCTTCCCTGTTACATTGCCTAGCCTCAATAGCCCTCTTCTTATCTGATGGTTAAAACTTTTCCAAGCTTCACTTTGACCACAGATTATTTATGGCTTTTCCCTTGATTCATTAATATTTGTTTTTTAATTCTTCTCTCTTTATTTTTGAGTACCATTTTCAATCTCTCAAGCATGTGCTATTTAGCAATATAATTACTTTTGTATGTGAGCTGCTCTTCTTCTTACCACTGTTTCTGGCTCCTCTTGTATAGGTTAAACACTCTTCTTTCAATATTTTCTATCTTTGCTTTCCCTCCTACATGACTATATGACATTAAGTTCATATTTAAGCAGACTTTTGTCTCTCATACTTGTGTCCCAGGATTATTTCCTACCTCAGTATTACTAAGAACTGCTCATTTCTATAGTCTGCAATATCGCTAGTAAAATATATTTCTATTTTATTATGTTTATATACATGTTTATTATTTTATTTATTATCATTATGTCTATTTTATATTTCTATTTTATTATGTTTCTGACATCCACAAAATAATTTTGAATCACTCTTTATATGTTAGAGACCACAGTTTATACCTAACAGGTATCTCTCATTACAACAGCTTTGCTACACTAGAAAACTATAGCTTTGTAGGAAAACTTATGGCATCACAATCTCAAGTTAACTTTTCCATACGTGTCACAAACTTATCTGTCCTCAAACCCAAGCCACAAACTAATGAGACAGCAAAGTGTAGAGGTGACTGGTTTTTCTCTGCAGAAAAGAATCAACTTGTTAAAGAATCAACCTGTTTCCTTCAGCTGCACTGTGTTGTACCCTGAGGCTGAAATAACAACCATAGTCCAGCCACCTGTCTGGGAACCTCTGCACCTGGAAAACTCCTTTCCTTTGGATGACTCTCCTAAGTCCGACAGTGCTACCCTCCAGTTCCATTCGTAGTCCTGAGAATGCTGGAGAATCAAGTACAGTTTGATTACTCCTAAAATTCCTCACACATAATGGCTACCCACAACACCCAAAAGCAGATCTATCATTTTACACAACCTGTGTTGGCACCATCCTTCATGAATAAACATCTAGCCATCCCTTCTCACTCCATATGAGCTGACATACCAGGTTACACTACAACTACATTTTTATAAGATGTCCTCTGTGTAATCTTTTTGATTGGGAAGCTGTTGCAGTGATGAGAAATTTGATAGCCCATCAACAAATCTGCCTGCACTAATTGATCTGATATCCATGTAAGGCAAAACTAGCTGACCCCTTTGCAAAGTCAAGGGAGAGAGAAAACTTGTGAGGCTTTGTAGGAAAGGCTTTTTCTATATTTGTTCCCTGAGGTGGCTTTGGAAAGAGGAGGGAGGGGGGGTTTTGCTCCACAGAAAAAAACTATCTTTATCACAAAAAGGGAGAATGAGGTATTCAGGGAATACATATCTTTCCAAATATTTTTAAATTGATGTGATTTTCTGGCCTTCATGATTATTTTATGAAGGGCCAACAAACTGATCCCATAGATTCTATTCCCCCTTGCATTTTTCTGTTCCAGAGGTTTTCTGTGCTTATGTTTACAATTTGCACTTTTAAATTATAATGCTTCTTTTACATTCCAATTGATTTTTCCAAAGTTTCATGCCACTATTTACAATTTCTTGTTTAACATATTTGAAGTTTAAGCCATAGTGGTCTCCAGGCAAGGGCAGTGCTAAGCAGGCAGCATAACAATGAGTTTTAACTGCTCTTGAATAAAAATAAATCATCACAATTAAGGGGATGGTCTATGTTGCAAAGCATCATGCAGTTCAGTAGCAGGGGTCTGCCACGTACTGTGGCTCTTTTGCTGCAAAATTCCTAATTAGTTTGTTTTCTCCTATAGCATATTTGTTTGAATTGTATCCAATCTTACCAAAAGACAATTTTTTTTCCTTTCCACACAATTCTCAAGGGAGATTTTAGGTCATCTTACTATGTATCTTCTGAGTTAGCTTGGAAAGGGGATTAGATTTTAAATTTTTGGGTTTTTTAGAAAATCCTTGATGAGTTTCTGGCCACTGCTTGCTGAAATGTTATTTGTAAATCTCTGCTACAAGCCCAGCTGAAGCATTCAAGGTTATGCTAATTTCAGCTAATGGCTCTGCTGGTGTGACAACCGAGGTTGTAAAATTCAAGTATTGGCTAAACTCTAAAATGTGATTATTTATGTCAAGTTTTTCCATTGCCAAGCAGGCAGGCTAGAGGTACAAGTCTTCTAAAGGTTCCTACCTGCTCTTACAGAGGGAGAAGGAACAGGTTTCCCAGAAAGGATGTGAATTTCCCATCCCTGGAAATGTTCAAGGCCAGGCTGGATGGGGCTCAGAGCAGCCTGCTCATGTGGAAGCTGTTAACATGCAGGGCAGGGGGAATTTGAACTCAGTGATCTCTAAGGTCCCTTCCAAGGCTATTTCTTGATTCTATGAAAGATAGTCATGTTATCAAGAAAATAACTCTCAGAAAGCATAACCTCTACATAAATATTCAATCTTTTAATTAATATATGTGAGAATGGAATGATGTGAGTAACACCTTTATGAATTGTCAAGTATAAAGAGTCACAAGTCCTCATGACTGATGTTGGTTTTAGTGAGTAAGTCTTGTTGATGCTGCTGCTAGGACTAATGTCAATCCTAAATACCAAAAAAGCAAGGAGAAGAAGAAAGGATGTTCTCTTGGGGATCAAAAAAGACAAATTCTTACTTTTTTTAAAATATTTCTATATACATAGACACATACAGATATATAAGCAATGAAGACATCTAGGGGATGCTATTTCTCCCCAACTGGCTTTGTCCTCTACTCAGTTATGAACCTCTCTGAAATGCCATAGAGAGAAGGGCCTCTACTCTCTTCAGCAAATACTGGGTCAAGCCCAGAATTACCTCCATAGACATCATTACCTTAAACAGCTCACAAAATGGCAGCGCTGATATTCCAAACCCCAGGCTCCTCTAACTCATTTGCTCAATCAATATCCCTCTTTGACTATATCCATTGAACATTTAGCAGATATTTCTCTGGGAACTGTGAGCTAAATGTGAAACATTGACATCCTGGAGGCTCACAAAAACTCAGTCTAACAATTTGGGATTTTTATTATTTCTCTTATTTTATTTTTCTGCCCCAAGGAGGAGCAGTGCAAACCTTTTCAGAAGAATGCAGTGACCCAACACTTGACAGAGAAATCTTAGAGTTTCATTGCAGTCTTTATATTGGTATATAGATTTTATTAAATGAGAAGAGGTTAAGACAAACCCAACAAAATCTGACTACCATTTCACACCATTTCTAGTGCAATTGTAAATGATGATTACGTGCAGTACAAAAGTATATACAGTCTCTGACCTTTGCTTTTAGGGCCATAAAACTCTTCTAGTTGCAATGACAAATGCCTTGGAGACTGTTCTATTTGGAACAATAGCTACAAGGTGATTTGAGCCATATCTTATTTCTACCTCCTATAGATTTTCTTTACAATGGAATGCTGTGATTAGAAAACTCTCCCAGCAGCAATATGCAAGCAAACAGGTTGACAAAAATAAAAGTGACTTTAGCTACTTGCATCTGTAAGATGATTAAGCACAGAAAAGACCATTGTCATACAAACATTTGAAGCAAAAGACAGGGAGGGAGGGAGGGAGAGAGAGAAAGTGTTTCAATTCATCCTCTCTGTTTAAAACAACATTACACCATCAGCCATGCTGAAAGCAATTTTTTCTCTGTTACACTGTATGCATTAAAATCTATTGGACCAATTCTCAGTAAAGCAAGTATCAAGTGAAGTCAATGGAGTGTCACCTTGCAGGAGTAGATACAGATCCATATTTCAAAGTTTGTCTTTGTAATCCTTCTAGCAACAACATCACTTTCCCTCTGAAATTTACCCATTCCCTTTTTAAGCACAAAGAGATGCTTACCAGCTGTCCCTGTGAAGAGAAAACTGCTTTAGCCCAGATAACTCACCTCTCTCTAAACCTGCATGTTCTTTTCCTCACAGTAAACAGTGCAAAATCAAAAAATAATAATTAAAAAAGCCAAGTCATCTACTCGCATTTATTGCACTGTTATAGATGAGGTTATTTTACACTTATATTTAGTTACTCAAAAGATGCATATTGTCTGTTAACGGTGCTAAAAAATTTGGACTTATGCTTTGTAGGGATTCATTGTATTTCATCATAAAATGTACAATATTTTATCAGAAAAGGAAAATAGAACGTCTTTTTAGTTTTAGTTTCTTCTAAGTATTTAAGTTTTTACAATGTATAAATCACAAAGAAGTCCAAAATTTAGCTTTTCATGTAAATTACATATGAATTCCCATATTATATCAGTGTAATATCCAATATATGATAACTGCTTTACTACGATAGCATAGGAAGATTTTATTCTTGTAAAGCTCTTTTGAAATAAGCTGAGGCTTATGTAAAATAATGGTTCATTAGCATGGCTATTAATTTCAAGAACACACTTTCTATTCCCAGAACTTCAACTGTGATCCTGGCCAAAAGCCTGCATTCTCTGTTTGATATTACTCAATCCCCACTTGGTCTCACTGTAAGGACCCTCCTGAGAGGTCTGGACAGGAAACCCCTCTTTGACAGGTGACAAATTACAGATTTCTACCTCCAGAGCTAAATTAGTAACCTTGTTAGATGTAACAGCCAAAGTCTGTTATCCCTTCTGGAAACAGAAGCTCCTCTGTGGTTCCCAGAGAGGGATGTGACGGCTGAGAGTTATATTACTTTAATGGATTTTCACTTGTATCTTGATCATTCAGAAATATTCCTCTTCTTAATCATCCCAGCCGTTACAATTTTTTCATTTTCCTTTTCCATTGCACACATTTATTAGAGCTGTTTTTCCCCACAAAAATGTATGAGGAAGGGAATTCCTGCAGCAGTCTTTTTTTGAGGTGACCTTATGCCCTAGCATCTTCACAAAATATAGCATTAGCAAACTAAGCCAGGCTGTGACTTAGTAAAGTTCAGAGATAATTCAGGCAGTGAAATCACAGTGATAGAGTGTCAAATGTTTTCTTCTGCACTATAAAGGAAAACATTCTCTTTGAACTCAGCAAGGACTTTGTAGGACAGGAGGATTATTTGAACCAATTTTCAGCACACTCTTCTCAAACTGTTCTGTGTGTTGGAGGAAAGCTGCAGATCCCTAGGATGTAAATTGCAAATTGTTTCCCCCAGTCAGATAAAGGACACACACAAGGTTCTCCTTGTATTTATGTGTCTGGTGGTACTTGAGTCCGAGGCAAACACTTAGTCAATAAGAGCAAACATCAATAGCAATAAAAAAGGCTTGTCTTTCCTTTTCCTCAAAGTCAATGGAATCTGTCTCATGTGATTTACTTGCCCCCTTTTGCAGGTAAAATGGTCCCAGGGCTGGAACAATTCTGTTTGATAGGCACATTTTACAACTATTTAAATGGCTGTCAATATAATCATCCATCTTCTGCCATCAGAAAGATTGTCTTGCTAATATTTTCTTGTTTATCACATCTGCACTGACCATAGGCGCAGAGGGATTGTGTTGATATCACCTTAATTTCTCTAATTCAGAAATTGCATGGCAATTTAGATGCCATTAGAACTTATCTAGCATTGCTACATCTTTCTAAGATCAACTAGTAAGGATAAACAATCAAGATCCACATTAACTGCAATGCCCTTTTATGTTTTCCTTTTATTCATTGCAGAACTGTTTTCTGTAATTTAGCTTTGTTTGCTTTAAGAAAGGATGATCGTCTGGTAACATTGTGTGGTTAATCACATACTGGATGGCATATCCCAGCTCCAAATTTCAGTTTGACTCTTGAAGGACAGAAACAGAAGAGAATGAAGGGCAGTCAGAGCTAACCAATTTCTTTTTGATTTGTCAAAAAAAAAAGAATAGTTTTATTCTGTGTCACCTTAGCCTGGCCCTTGTCCCTAATGACCACTATACCTTCACACATTTGAATGTCTCAAAAAGAATTCACAAAAGGGAATTTGTTAAGTACAGTCTTGCAGAACTAAATGGACTTTGGTAGTATTTGCGTGCCATATCCTAAACATCAGCAAGCATTTCATCAGGCTTCTGAGTGCTTCCCTGTGCTAAATTAAAAGCACTATGTGATATATTTTGAAAAGAAAGTATTAAAAGAGCCTAAAAATACACCAAGAATAGGAAAGGAAAGCAAGGGGGCCAATGAAAACAATAAAGCATTTCAAGAGAAGGTGATATTGGAAGGACAGAAGGGGGAAAAGGAAATAAGTAGAACAATGACTCTGTAAAAGAAAAGGCTTAATGCACGTATGAATATGATGACTCATAAACTAACAATGTAAGTGATGTTATATTAATGTAATTATGTAAGTCTGTTATATTAATTGCATGACTTTTGGGGGGTGTGTCTGGAGACACAGACACAAATTTTGTGGGTGCACATAGCAATTACGCCATAAAAAATTTTGCTCCAAAATGTCGTTAACAATTCTGTTATATAACATCAAATATGTCTTTTCAAGTAAGGACCTGACAGTAAAGCTCTCAGTGTCTATGTTAATCTGGCTTTCCTGTTTCATAACAAACAGATCACACTTGTCACACACAGTCTGACTTCCCTGAAATCTTCCACTTTCATCATCTTTGCCTATACAATTGTTCAAAACTATTCATAAGGCTGTATCCTCCTTCTGGAATAAGTGTCTGTATGTTTGTTTTATTTTCAAATGTCCCCCATCTTTCATCATACAGAGCAAATCAGGAATTTTCCTTGATCTGGGACAGTGTAATGCCTAATTTCTTGCAATGAATCTCAAATAGTTGTATCTGTTTTTTCCATAGAACTGGAAATAAATTTTAAAATATTTTGAAGGTCAGGATCAAAGCCAAACGTATGGCTCATGATTTCTTAGACTGTCCCAGTCACAAAGTAAAATTACTTCACTTGAGCTACTGTGACAGTGATTGTTCAGCATCCTGTCCAGACTACAAGATAGAATTTTACACTCAGTTTGCAGTGGGAGAAATAAAGACATAAAATTTTCTAGTATAAGATATAGAGAGGATATCAAGTCATGGATAGATTGCAGTAAAGCTTAAAATCAAACAAAACTTAATCTGATAGTAAACAAAAATATTTCTGTGGGCTTATTGCCAGATGTTGTAAACTCCCTTTAACTGTGAATTCAATTGATGTTCCTTTCCAACATCAATAGATGCTGTGAAAGTTTGACAGTGTCCCAGTAAGGGCTCTGAATAGTCCCCGGGAGCACGACAAAGCCTTGAACTTCAGAGAATGACACATTAGAGCAAGAGGCTCAACCTTAGTGACCAGGCTTACAACATTACACCAGTTAAAGATTATTACTCACAGAGAAAAAGGATTAGAGATTCTTGTTTAAAACAAAAGCTGACGTTGTGCTTTATAGTTGTATATCCCCAAGGAGAGAGAAACAACTGTACCAGCCAACTGCACAGACCAAATGAGCTGAGGTGTTGATGTGGACTGCACCTGCACTCATATAATGTGAAAAAAAAAAAGTCTCTAGAGTCTCTCTCTATAGAGGAAAAAAAAAAAAAAACCAAACCAAAAACAAAACCAAACCTGCTTTTTCACAAAGGTCCTGGCTTATTAATGTGTTAAGTCTATGCCTATTCACTTAAACCTGTACAAATACACCAAAATCGGTAGCAATAATGGACCTGCATTTCAATGCCCTATGAAATTTGTGCCTCTCTATCCTCTAATCAGATTTTGAACAGGTTTTAATTTTAACAATTACAAAATAATTTCATTTTTCTAATTTTTATTATCATTGTTTCATTGTTTATTAGTCTAATCCTTGATATTACTCAATAAAGCAGAGCAATGAGTAACAAGGATAAATATGTGCAAGCTTCTCAAAAGCAGGGCAGAATGTGAAGTCTAGAGCATATATATATATATACACATATATATATATACACACACATATAAACTCTTGTCCAGAAAACAAAATTATTAGAAGCAATACAAAATTTAGTATCACTGCCAATCGTGGAAAGCAATTCATTTTGGAGAAACTATATATTTTTGTACAATCCTCCCAGACTTGGCTTTTATGTCCTGCAGAAAGGTATGTCCAGAAAATGCAATACCAGCAATATAACAGTGAAGCTCAAAAATAGTGCATTACCTTCAAATTATACAACATACATATTACAATTACATTTGTAATTCTAGTTTTCATGATAGTCATGTGTGTAGCAGGATGCTTTGCCTGGAATGTGGCATGGCAAAACAAACTGTGCCCTGTCTGCAAAGCTATCAGTGATGAACTGAGAGGGGGTGTCATTTTGCTTTTGGTGTTGAATTATGTTAAAACCAGTCTGACTCATCAATCCCAAAGTTGAACACCCTGATATCAAGGTGAAGATGTGGCAGACATGGTAAATTACCTTTATCAAAAAC
This sequence comes from Cyanoderma ruficeps, assembly GCA_008694505.1. Lineage (NCBI taxonomy): Eukaryota > Metazoa > Chordata > Aves > Passeriformes > Timaliidae > Cyanoderma > Cyanoderma ruficeps. The sequence goes on along the minus strand of VZDJ01007755.1, from coordinate 25,656,348 downwards.
GCTGAGCTGGTAGAGCTGGTCTGAGACATATGACTGACAGTCAATCACTTTAAACTATGAAAGTCCAGTCCCACTTTCAAACAGCAGGTTCTTCTTGAAGTGTGTGCAAAGATTCCTCCCTGGGGTGGGGATGCCCCACAAGGCTGAGCAAAAGAGATTTCCCCAGTGTCATTGGAATGGATGAGTAACATCAATCTCTACTAATAACTGTTCTTTTCTAGCTTTAATATAGCTGCTTTAATATAATACACTACACTGTACTATTCTATAATAGTAGTTTTAGCTTCCATGCTGTGTAGTAAATAATTCTGATTCTAAATAAGATCTTTTTGTCTAGTCATTTATGTAAGTCATTCCTTTTTATATTAATATATCTCATTTGCCAGCCTTGATCCTACAGCACAAAGTCGAACAAAGGTTCAAACATGCCTCTGTAATGCCTTAGATTTAAACTACTGAAAAATCTGGGTCTAGGATTGAATCCAGCTGCAGCCAGGCTCCCCTCTGAGAAGGACTTTAGAAAGAAGGAGGTCCTTCCTGCACCTTGTGACTCAGTGGGTCACTTCTCTAATAAACTTTGTCTGAAGCTCCCTCTCCACCCATGACAATGTGATACTATTTGCTGATTTATCTGTGACAGATATAAAGTCTTGGCAAGTCCAACTTTCATTGTCATGACTGCTTTGTCAAATCTCAAAAGTAATTAGTAGAAGTCCTTAGTTTATTGTTGCGCACGAGCTCTTGTTTTGCACTTGACTCACTCTATGCTAAAAATTCACAGTCTGAAAGATATTCATAAAACATATATATGAAGGATTCAGTTGCAGAGTGTATTCTGACACAGTTCAGTTTTTCTACCTTTTCTCTGAACTAGTTCATAGTCTAATATAAATTGAAATGTCAATACCTTGTATGACATTTACCTTGGCCTAGCAGGGGATCAAGAATAAAATAATGAATGGATTTTCTTCCTGTTCAGCCAGACTCTACAGAATGAAGCTCATATTTTTAGCCAAGGTGGGCATTTTTTTAAATACTGATTTTACTTATCTTTTGAAAGTGCTTTTTCTAGTTTTTGCCACAATCCCCTGGATCAAGAAAGAAGCAGTAGCTGCAGAGACACTGGCATAGCAGGATTCCTGGAAGCATCTGCACTAAATCATCTCTCCTATGATGAAATGCTGAAAGAGCTGGAGATGTTCAGACTGGAGAAGAGAAGGCTCAGGAGGATGTGATGAACGTGTACAAATACCTGAAAGGAGGGTGCAAAGAGGATGGAGACAGGCTCTTCTCTGTGGCGCCCAGCGGCAGGATGGAAACACACAAATACACAAATACACAAGGTCTCTCTGAGCCCCAGAGAACCCTTTTTCACTGTGAGGGTGACAGAGCACTGGTGCACATTGCCCAGAGGGGTGGTGGAGACTCCCACCTTGGAGATATTCAAAAGCCATCTGGACATGGTCTTGCACAACACAGCTTGAGCAGGGGGGCTGGGCTAGAACACTCTCTTCCCACCTCACACACTTCTGTGATCCTGTGTTTCTGTGAAATCTGTTAACCTGGACTGTGTTTCATAACACACCCAAACCAACACAACAAACCCGAGGTCTTTTATAGAACCTTTACCTATAGACTTAAATATCCTCAATTGTATGAATGAGAAGAATGACAAGAAGAAAATTATCAAAGGAGAAAAACATTAACTGGATTTTGGTCACAGTGGAAAAATGGCATATGAAGATAAGCAGCAGATCCATAAATTAAAATAATATAATTCATACATAGTTTAAAAGTATTTTTCACCACTCAGGAGTTCTTTTTTTCTGGCTATTAGTAATAAATAGACATCTGTGGATATTAGAAATGCCATTTTATGGATTTCAAGGGCAAAATAAAGTTGTACTTACTAAATAAAAAATACATGAAGATTGCCCAATTCTCAGTTATTTAACTTATAGAAATGTTCTGCATTTAAAATTTTATGCATCTGGAAGAATTTTTTGCTTTGTTTTAATTACCAGGATGTCAATTCATTATTACAGCATCCTATTTATGATGGAGAATACATCCTTTTTTTATCCATATCTCCTTATCAACCATACCTATGAAGTGCTACATTTCCAGAACTCCAATGACCAGTGAGATGAAGTACTCACTTTAAATTATTTACTTAATCTGAAATTATATAAGTCCCCAGAAAGGCAGCCTGCTAACTGAAAGCTTGCAGCCGCAAGATGACACTGGGCACACCCTTCAGTTACACTGAACTGCATCTCTTCCTCCTCAGTACACATTTGGAGGGCTTGCTCTACAAAACATGTAAGGATGGTTTCAGATGGTGCCCCGTGGACTAAAGTTGATAAATTGTGAATTAGTTTACCTGGTAATATTTCATTCCTGATCTGTGCTGTGAGCCTCTCCTAGCAAAAGTGGAGCTTTTACACTCCCTAGGCAATCTGTCTGCTGCTGAGCCCTCTGAACTCACAGCTTTCTTGGCAGCAGGCAAGAAAATCTGTGTGAGTAAAAGAGAACATATTCCCACCTCTACCAGGTAAGACTAGAAAACACTTTAGCAGGTCCACGGGAACTTCCAAGAGATTTCATTTTCAAAACCAATTAGGAAGTTTGGATTCTGGTGGGGGGGGTTGGGGAAAGCGGTGGAACATGCAGGCAGAAAATCACAGCTTTTAGATTCTCATCAGCACTACAGAAGCATACGGCTGCATGTTCATGGTGTGTATTAGACTATCTCATGAATAAAAATGGCATGCCCTTAAAACATATTTGCAATTGAGCATGCTGCTTAATAATTTTTAATTTTGTTAATATCTGTAGCTGATAGATTTTTCTTATTACTCTGTGGATGGGCTTTTTCACTCTTTCTGCTATTCGAATCCAATCTGTCTTACCGCGTGTAACGTAGATAGAGCTAACAGTGCCCAGCCTGAAATCGTTTGGAATGGCTCGGGAGCGAGCTGCGCGCTCCCGCCGCTTTGGGGCCGGGGCAGCCGGGAGTTACTGTCAGTGCGCAGCGCCCTCCTGTGGCCAGTCTCCGGAATTGCAGGGGATGGCGCGCTGCTCTCCCGCGCTCGCCAGCGGGAAGGGAAAGTGATGCTGACAGCGGCGATCCACAAGAGTCGGCACTTTCCAAACCTCTGTTTTCCCCAGCCCTAAAGAAGCATTAATACAAGATTAAAGCGCCGAAGCCATTAAAACTAATTGTTTATTTAATGGCATATTAATACAAAACACAAACGGGCAGGTTATCCAAACCCTGCCGAGATATTGCTTTGTTGTGTTGTACTAATCACTCTTCTTGGTACATTTGATTACCAGCCCCAGTAGATGACAAAAGCATTTTCAGGACTCTTGTTTCTTCCAACAAGAGAAGATTTTTACTAAGAAATAACACATGGGACACGCTATTATAGGGGAAAGTTATCAGGCAAAAGCTTCATGTTCTGATCTATATCAGCAGGGCAAGACTACTTTCAGGGAGGCATAGGCCAGGCAAGGGCAAATTGTCTGGAGGCTACAGCCACGCAGCTGCTCAGGGAATTGCTTGTGTTATGTGGCTCCTCGGAGGCTCTTTTTTGGCCTTAATTTGCTGTGCAACATCGAAAGCAGATTCAGTCACAGCTCTGCATAATTACTTGAATTAATGAGACAGTCCGACAACTTAAAAATGCACAAATACACAAAAAGAGATGCTTATTTCAAGCTAATATATCCATTTAAATCAAGCTCTGGTAAGAATCTACTTACAGGGCACCTGCAGACCCCCTGGCAGGGAAGGAGAGGGTGTAGTCAGGACACATTTCATCCTCATGTGTGCAGGCACCTCTTGAAATCAGCCTCAGACAGGGACTTCTTTAAACAAGATCAAGCAAAAATGACAAGACCACTCCAGTTTTCAATATTCTCACACTACCCATCCTCTTCCTTTTACTCTGGTGAGAGGAGCTTATTTCTAGTCCAGCTGTATTTAGATCTACCTTGTTTGGTGGCATCAGTGAGGGACTCTGAAGGAGTCCAGTTCCAAAAACAACGCTGCCTTTCTGCCTTGATGCAGACAGGAGCAAAGCAGCAAACAAATGGAAAATATAATCATGCTTTCAGAGGGAGTCAGATCTCTCTGCCAAAAGAAACAAACAAGCACACAAACAAAGAATACCACCTTAATGCATCTTTCTTTGGGTGCACAGGATTTTAAAGAAAAATACCAATCAAAAANAAAAAAAAAAAAAAATTAAAAAAAAAAAAGCAACCTGCACAGACTGCCTGAGAAAGCTCCACTGAGTTCCTTTTCTGCATGTTTTTCTGGTCCACACTCTCTTTCCCCTTCTATCTCTGCTTTTACTCTGCACAGTTTGCCCCTAAATACTAGTGAAGCCCACTAGTGCCAGCAGAATTCAGGTGCCCCCGTCAGACTACCCTCCATTAAAACAAGCAGCTTCTGCATGTAAGCCAGGAGAACCTTGTGAGATTTGTCCATTGCTACACTCATGGAGGTGACCAGAACTTGTCAAAGTGCATTGATCTGAAGACTGCTGCTTCATGTGCAGCATCATGCAACCTTCCTAGAGGCTGTGTGGAGTGGAATAGCAGTAGCTAAAATCAGACACAATTCCTAGTTGTTTTCAATGCTAAAGTTTTATAGAACAGATAAAATATCGGTTTGAAAAAGTAAATTTCTCCATCATTCCTCACTTTGTTGTAACACTTATTACACATGTAGACCTGTGCAGTATCCTCAAAAACCTACAAATTTTGCATACGGTCATGTTATATCAGTCTTTGAATAACTTAGAGCAGTAGTATGTCTGAAGGCTTACAATAAAGAACAAGTTTATGAAACTTGGTATTTACTCTGCTGTTATGGGATAAAGAGGAAATATCCCAGTTATAATTGATAAAATGTAAGAGAAAATGCTTCCAAACAATCAATCTGGATAATACATTTATCTTTTTATCATACCTATATCTGATTCTACACAATTTTACAACCCCCTTTTTTTTTTAGTATGACATATATTTTTTAAGGTAAAAGTAATACATTATATGAAATAACAAACTTATGAAGCCCAGTATATAATTCCCAAAACTGAAAAAGCAACCTGAAATCACTTTATGTACTTCACTTTCTAGAACATATTTTTAGATCTATGTAAATGCAAAAATGAGGAGTCTATCTCTCTAAATGCGACTTACAATTTTGGTACACCATGTACCATCCTTGTTCATTTATACCTCTCCTGGCATCTTTAAATAATGGTCAAATTTAAGCTGAGTGCAAATACAAGTGCAGTCCTGTTAAATTCATTATGAGGAAGTATTTGTAATTTTTATTGTGAGATTTTCTTTTATACTATTGCTTTCTCTAGGAAGATGTTTGAAGAGGACATTTCCTGTTGCAGTTTTCTCTGGAGACATTTGCAGCTGTGTATGGTGAGTTTATTCACCAAATGACCAAAAAATGTTAAACATAACACAGCACAACAAAGATACCAATCTCTTAGACTATCCAGCTTATAACTAAAATTACAAAGTTTTAGTTTACAAGGGTCAATGTTGATTGCCACAGGTGATAATGAGGCGTGAATGTCCACTTCTCTTGTAAAGTCTTAAAAGTGTCAGAGGAAATAGAAAATACTAGTTTATCTCTCCTGGTAGATTTCATCAGCTACCCAGGCAAGATAACTATGAATGTTGGTTTGCTTAAGTACTTAAGTACTATTTTCAAAGAGAAATTGAAAACAGTCCAGGAAGTCATCAAGAAATCAAGTACAAAACCCATAGGCCATTAGAAACTGGTTGAGAGCAGAAAAAACTATCAAAGGCATCTTCGTATTCCTCTAACCACTAGAAATGCTGTCTGGACAATGTATATTCTACATATAGGTTCATAGCTCATTAAAAAAAAAAAAGAGAATACCTTCCTTTTCATTCACTTTTTCAGAACTGGTATTCACAGCAGTGACAGATTCTCCAACAAAGAAAGGAGACCACTCCAGACAGATATTTCAGTCTGCTTCTCATTGCTAGTCAATAGACTGATGGAAGATAAGCTGTTCATTTTAATTGCAACATTCTTACTGAAAATGTAGGTGTAGGTGACTGAGCTCTGAGATAGTGTGGAAGATCCCAAAAGATTCTTGATAAGATACTTTATGGAGTTCCAGTCCCTGCCTTCACTCCCCCATGAAAACTCACATACTGCACTGCAACTCAGTGAAACCAAATTAGCTCTTGTATGCTCCAACTTGGGACCAATTTATATTACAACTTGCCACAGTGATAATTATTTTTATTTCTGCTTTATATTACAGTAAAACAGACTCAAAGAACACTTTGGGGTTTTTTTTTCCAATCTGATGCCAAATGAGTTCAAAATCTGACAGGCAATTACTTTTCAGGGACAAAAGTAAAGGAAGAAACAGGAAGGTTTCATGCTTTGTTATTCATCTTTAAGTACATTTATTTGCAAAATAATATGTGCTTAAAAATCTTGCTCTGGCTAAATCATTTTTTATTCCCACTACTGCCTTAACTCCTGCAGAATGGCCTGCATTGCACAAGCCAGCTCTCACGTCTGAACAAAAACTCAACCTCAGATCTGAAAAATCATCTAGAAGAAGAGTGTAACAACCCAGCAATATTTCAAGGGAGATGGAAAATCCAAAAAAATCAACATACTGAAGAGAAATTATCATCAGATCTGACTATATCTGATTATATTCTGTGTCAGCACAGTAGCACAGGCATATGGTGTATTTCCAGAGATCTAGTGCACAAGGTGGAATCCTGTTCCTTTTCTAAATGCTGTCCATTCTAAGGACATAAGCCATATTTCACTTATCACATAAAAGAGTTATGATACATTAAAATGGATAGATTTGTTGGTGGGTTTTTTTCACATCTGTTTATTGGAAATTTGTACAATAAATGTCATTCAATGTGTCATTTTGGGGGGCTGAAGTATATAATTTTATGCTCTGTTTTAGATTGTTCGCAAAACCAAACATATTTGGCATTAGTAAAACAATGACTCTCTAAACACAGAAATATTAATAGATTGTCCCAGAATACCCTAGAAATAAGAGAAAATTATTGGTTTAATACTGTTGAGGATGGTTGGAGCAATCAGATTTTCACAGAAATGTCTGCCATTACACTAAGCAGTCAGAAGCAAAATGTGTCATCTGCCACTTCTGTTTTTTCTCATTTTTCCCAAAATCTAACAGAAATCTAGCCAAAATTATGAATTGTCTAGACTTAAAAGTGTTCAAAAGTAACCAAACAAAAGTAGCCTGAGAATGCACAGTGTGTGGAGGGGAAGGGACAGATGGTTTATCTTCAGGCTTGGGAGGCTTTCCATCAGTAAACCAAATCAGTTATCACTTTGTCAAAGGTGTGTCAAGAGTATGGTGTCTTTAGACTTCTTCAGCCTATGCAAACAGAAGAGATAATATAAAATAAATATAGCAGATTATGCCTTACTAGTTAGCTATACTTGAATTCCAGTGATGATCCCAGCAGGATTTCACTCCTGCAAGGAGTTTGGTGCATCTGTTACCATGCAGTCAAAGCTCAAGGGTTTTTTCGCCATCCCTTCTTCATCCCTTCATACCTGGAGTGACAATTCAGAAAGCTCTGCTCAAAGGGACTTTAAAAGTGAGAAAATTATGGTATGAGAGAAAAAAAAAAAATTATGGTCAATTCAGAATCATTCATCTCATGGCAGGTAGTTATTTTCTTTTTAAATGTTCTTTTTTCTATTTTTTCTTACCAGGCTAATTGTGCAAAAGAGTTTTATTTCTCATCTATTGCAGTTGGTATTTGTTGTCAGTATAGATGCACTGGATAAATTCCCAGAGATCATCTGTGACTTTCAAAAAGAAATGCATCAAATAGTGCCATTTGCTTTCTGCTTCCTTCTTCCACAGCTGTGAAAATTACATTTTCCTGGAACTTTGTTGTACAAATTCTGAACTCAACATGATTTCCAAGGTCCTCATATGTATAGTTTAGTTCAGTGGGTTTACAAATAAGAGATCCAGATGGGTTCTATACTATGTTCTTAGAAATCACTAAAAATGGGTAAGGGATAATAAAAAAAATTAATAGACCAGATCATTTGACACAGAATTGTTTCTATGTAACTTACAGGACTGTTTGCTGTTAGATTTTAATGATGTGTCAATCAGAAGCCACAGAAATGGTATTGCTGGTAGTAAAGTCCTCGTACTTTTGGCACATTGCAGCACACTTCTCTACTGGCTCACAGCCTGAATACACATTCATAAGGCAGACCTCTTAGTTCTGACAACTGTTTTGATAAGCCTTTTCTCATGATAATCATTGAAAAATGCTTTCATCACTCCCAGTTAAGGGAAGTATCTTGGTTTAGATGTTGGATCAGGTAGTAGTGCGATTCAAATGTAATTTTATCTTCAAATCAATTTCAAGTCAATGCAGTGATTAAATGCTTTCACTGTGTACTCTCTTTTCCCAGAAAATAAATATTCTTCCTTCCTGTTAGAAGAGCAGCTCCTTTCAGCATCCTCAGAAGCAACCTGGTGAGAAAATAATATAACACCCTTTTTCCTTCACAGCTTGCTTAGGTATTTTAGGTGTGATGCTCAAGTTGCTTACGACTGTGGCTTTCTTCAATGCGTAGTGTCCCCGCACCACCACTGCTATTTAAATTGCATATCATTTGCTGCCAATTCGAACATTCACACTGATGATTCAGACATCCATCTGAACATCCTTCAGGAAGTAGAAAATCACAAGTGAGCACAATTGCACAGAGCAGTGTTACAAAGAAATCAATCACAGATGCATGCAAAGGTGGATCACTGCCCCTGACACTCATAGCCGCATATAATAGCACACAGGAAATGGTGCTTAAAGTCATTTTAAGCACTACAGTTAATGGCATTTGCCATAATACATTTAATCTGAAACTTCAGGGCATGGTGCTGCTGTACTGACTGTACTTTAACCACTAAAGCCAAATGTCAGCTCTTCATCTGCAATCACAGCAATGACTATGACATCCCTGGCTGAGCTAGTTTCACCCAGCTCATGATAGGAAGCAAATTTTAGTGTTCATTGAGGATGATCCCACTAGTTATTTCTTGCCATTCCTTCAAGACTCACTATTCTACTAATTCTGAAGTGTGTATTTGTTATTTCCAACAGACTGACGAGGTATTTAAGACAAATATTCAGTGTGGTATTGGTACTTATTTGGCTTCAATCTATAAAACAGCATTTATATGAATAAGCTAATTCTTCCAAATGTTAATTCATTAATTATTTTAATCACAAGTTTTCTCCATGATTCACCCATTTCCTAATTTTGATAATTCATTTTATATTATGGCATTTTTACTTCACTGAAAGAATACCAGACACTTTTAATGGATTCCTTGTCTTCTCAGACATTGTAGCAACTTGCCTCTGTGAGGAAAAACTGTGATGAGGCAAATAAAAATATTCACACTTAGCAGCACTGAGTCTGAAGTTTTAAACCTCGCACAGAGGACTGAAATCATTATTGGTGTACAGTGAGAAGCATTCACAATGAAGTGAGAGAAGAAAATGCAGTTTAAAGTGCTGGAAAATAGGTCACCTTCACTACACAACATAAAGGACCTACAATGCAAAAAAAACTTTCTGAGAGCTCAGCCCCCTGTTGTACAAAAAGAGATGACACCATAAAGAAAGAGAGTTTCTGGCCTGAAAGCCAGGAACACACTGTCTGTCCTGCAGAAGAGATGGAAGGGACATTGCTTATCACCTCCACCTGATCCAGCTTATAGGTGGTCTGAGGCTGACACCACCACTTAGGCACTACTAAAGCCTAACTCCAAAGTGCACAGTACTCTTATCACAAGGTGGTACCTTTACTAAAGGAAATAAAAGTATTTGTATCATTTTCAGGTGGAAGGAAAGCAGATATTTCTCAATCTCATGTCCATTTTTTTCCTTCTTAAAAACAGTAAGTCTTTCCAAATAATTTTGAGAATGTTTGGTTCATTTTCAGATTGGGTTAACTGAGTGCCTTTTCCTATTAAGAAAAATACTGAAGCATAAATGCCAACTTCAACCTTTCTTCCATCTCATGCATTAATACAGGCAAAATTCAACTCTTTGTAGCCCAGAATATGAGCATACTGAAGAATATATGAAATTTCTGCATCAATAAACTGTTACATTTAACAATTAAATTAGCAAGGATTTTTCCACTAACAACTTTTACCTATAATGACTAATTAACATTTTTTGAGAAATCTATTCAACAAAGTTAACAATGCCTTTTCCAAACTATTGAAGTTGTTACATGTCTGATGTCTGAGGCCTATATAATCTTTTTTCCCACAGAATGCATATTTACCTCTATTTTGTTTAATTAAAGTGTCTCCTTTAATCTACTTGCTCTGGCACGAGGATGTGTTAACTAAGCATCTGTTCTTTAACTGCTTTGCCATAAATAATTCAATTAATTTAACAAACTCATGATTTTCACATTACTCTCTAAATTTCTTATAAGAAATACTGTATCTTGTCATCATAAAAAAGTGTGCATTGCTAAGATTAAACAAGTGTTACAAGATAGCTGGAGCAGCTGAAATGCATGCCACCATGTGAGAAGTGGTAAATGGACTGTTTACACCTAAGGTCATTTCTAAGATATACAGATTCTCATTTGAGAAATCTTTTTTTCCTTTCATCCCCAGGTTTGAAAATATGTGCATTGGTCAGATACTTTTCATAAGATATTGACATTTCACTGGGGTTATACTTACATCATTCATCATACTGTATCACAGGTGATGTGCGATTAAATACTGATTTTGTAGGTACTGTAAATTACAGTTTAAAATGCATTTGAAGAATAACAACTGTCTACTTTTCAAGAACGTAATCTTGTTATATCGGTGCATTGTCATCTAATTGTTCTTACTAATATGAATGTTTTCTCTCATATAAAATGGTAGTTTGAAAATAGCTTGGTTTTTGGTTTATATTCGTTATTATATGCTTATATTTATGTCCAAACTCCTGCTCCTTAGTTTTGTAGTTTAAATTACTCTTGTTCATAGAAGTTAAGAGCGTTTTATCTAAACATTTCCAATACAATTCAAATACATTTGGGTTCTGTACTTTCAAAACAATCATTACCATAGGCCTCAATATAAATGATAAATGCTTTAGCACAGCAAATATAAAGCTGGATAATAACCGGTCTTTAGAACTATATCATAAACTTAAGCATATTGTGAAAAGTTCTGCTTAAGCCTACCTACCAGTGAGTAACTGTTTTATTCTCTAATAACAGTTAGTTTTAAACATCTACTGCCATATTCTACTTCAGCAAAGGCTGCAGAAGTTGGAAATCCCCCTGGGTACATGAGCAGTCGTTCCCAAGCAGATCGTGGGAACAGTAGTGTGAATTTCAAGGCTCACAGCAGCATCCAAAACTCAGTTGCTCCCCTACAGCATTTCTGCAGATTTTTTGTGCTGTGGTTAAAAGAACAGGACTGCAAGATTTGCAAGCATGCTATTTTTTTGCATTAATAGTTAAAAAAAAAAAAAAAAAAGTTTAGGTAAGGAAGAAGAAAAGGCCAAAATCCTACCTAGAATTTCAAAAATTCATTTTCTGTCAGTATTTCTTCATTGACATTTGATGCCATTTTGAAGTCTTGATGATCCTGGAAAGTCCTACTCTTTCAGAAGATTAATACAGATTGCAGCAAAGCTGACTGTTTCTGACACACATTGAATTATTTTTACCACATACAAAAAAAGAGGGATTTTTCAAGTATCACAAAATTTATATATATATCAAATTACTGATTAATTTCTTGCAATTGTTCAATAAAGACTGTTTAATAAGGACTTTTCATATAATTTCATGTAATCTTTTCTACAGGATCCTTTCACCAAACTGATATTAAGTTTTATCCATCTCAGGTTAACTCTGTAAAAAGCTTTTGTAATTAGAATGGAATAAAGATGGAAACCTAAATAACATTTGCATATCACCATCTATATTTAACACTTAAAAAAAGTTCTGTAGACATATTGATGTAAAGACAATCAGAACTTCATGAATACAGGAAGTACCAATTGCATGATTAAGAGAGAAACTGGTAAGGTAGAAAAGTTAATTTAGCTGAAGCAATACAGGGTAGATATTGAACAGTAACCTCAGCTTTTAATTAGGCAGTGAGACAGATTAGGTCAGGTTCAAGGTCAGGTTAGAGAGATGCTGTAATCATCCTGATCTAATTGAAGATGTCCCTTCTTATCATGCAGGGGTTGGACTAGATGAGCTTTAAAGATCCCTTCCAACCTAACCATGCTATGATTCTATATACAATAATATGATGGACTGACAACAACGTGGACCTATCCCATCATGAATCTGATAAAGAAGAAGTGTATCATCTTGCTCAGACATGAAATAAAATTCAAGCTTTTCTGGGGTTTGATTCTTTCTACTGCATTGTATTTGGGGTTTTTTCTTTTATAATTGATCCTTTTAACAGATTAGAAATCAGTCAATCAAAATTGATAAAATAAGCCTTGTGGGTAAGGTTGCCTGTAAATGTTTAATTAAGGTCTCTTCCCTTTCACCTCTTATGTCCTGTGATGCTGAAGGCCATTCCTGAGCCCATCATTAGTGTACTTACTGAGTGACAATTATTAAGTGTCTTTTTTTCATTTCAAGACTTTACTGATATCTTGAAATAAGAATAGTCAGTTATTGCAGAAGTAAGTTACAAGTCTGGCGTTGGTGTTGGAGAAACGAAAAAATGCTGAGACTGCATGATTTTTTTACAAAAACTAAAGAGCAGGGGTATGAAGGGAGGGCAGGATTGTCATCTATATCACGGGGACAGCAGATTGATGTTACACATATATTTGTACTTCAGCCCTGATGGCTTTCTCAGCTTACAGCTGCTGTGCTCAAACAGGAATACAAATGGATCTCAGGTGGGATATGTGACAATGACTAAATGATCTCAGCTTCCAAGTGTCCCAAACAAAACTGGTGTAATCTCACTACTGTTCATAACTAGCCTCTTTTTGGCAATAAGTCTAATGAGTTTACTATAATTCATAGATAGCACAACCAACCTGGATGTGTGATTGGCTGGCGCAATTAATTTTATAATGCAATTAAAGTCCACACCAGCCCAAATTTAAGATACCAGAGAGATTCTCACCCTTTCCTTTCTCTTTGTAGCAAGAGGAAAACTTCAGCAGTACCAAGAAGCCCGTCCTATATTTCTGATAAAGAAAAGCTGATATTTGTGGAAGCGTAGCCTCCTGCTGTTAGAAGTACAGGAAAATCAAGGATTCACTGGAAGAGAGGACTTTTGCTTTGAAAATGCATGCCTGAGACCATGATGATTTAAAAGTTCGGGAGACTGAAGCTTGCTTTTTTTTCCCCTTGTGAAACTATGGAAAAAACACAGTTGTAAGAGATCAGGCTCAAAAAAATCACCCTGGAAAGCAGAAGAAGCCACCTCCTGGAAATTTCATTTCTTTTCACATGTGTGCACAGCTCAAGAACCATGTGGGGATACTGAACTCTGTGAGAAACATGATATCCTAGCATCATCCTAACATAGCTCCTTGAAAGCACCTGGTTTTCCTCCTTGAACCCAAATAGTTCTGTACAAGTTACTGAAATTAAGTCTGCACAGCATTATTCATTCATTAACCCTCATTGCTGCTGCTGGAGATATTAATGCCACATTTCCATTACTAGCTGGTGTGTTTCCTTCCATGTGGTTATGTTCACAAATAAACTGGAAACAGCCTTTAATTTTTCACAAGAAGCTAAAGAGGATAATTGGATTTTATTAAAATAAATCACTCACAGCTTTAATGCAAATGCATGAGCAGCATCAAAGACACTGAAAAGATTCTGAAAGAAATAATAATAAAACAGTGAATCAGTCTCACAAGTTTAACTGGCAACTTTTCACCTGCCAGAGGGCCTATTCTATTAAACATGGCAAATACATAGCAGCAGAAAAAGAATAAAGAGAATTTTCAAGAGGTGACTGCCAGATCAACACCACAAGAAGTTACTGAGTTGGATAAAGAAATGAGACATCAAGGGTGGAGGGACTAGAGAGTTGCCTTTCCTCTATAATTATCAGAGAGGGCAAAATGGGCTACAGGGGGATACAAACCAGGGCAGCTTGCAGGCAGAGTAGTGCTGTAGTTCCAGTTTCAGACCCAGAGCTAAGATATAATATCCCAATATGGTGAACAAAAAGTCTACAAAAAAAAAATATTAAATGATGGATAGGATAAAAGAGGTAAAACTTCAGAAAGCTGCAGGTGAAGACCAAGCCACCAGAGAGGTGTTAAACTTTTGTGATGATGAGCTCATCATTTGAGATTAACAAATATAAGTCAATGCCAGCTGACATTTACTGGTATTTACATGCTTTACTGAGCTTTCTGATCCCAAACTCAGAAATCTGATTCTTTCACACATTTCATGTCTTTCATCTTTTCTTATTTTTTCTCCATTTCTCCTCTCTAATGATTCCCATTCTACCAGTAACCATTCCATTTTATAAACCTGCATTTCGAAAGTACGTATAGATAAATACTTGAGGGGAAAAAAAAAAAGAGAGACATCTCCAGGCCAAATAATATTGATCAGACCTTTACAAAAATGTAGCACGATATAGGAAGACATTAAATAAAATTAGTAAAATATTTGATATAGCAAAACTATTAAGTAAATACTAGTTTCTTTACTCTTACCTGTCCTTAAACCAGGATAAACCAGCATTTGTGTTGATACAGAGCTTCATAAATATGCCGACCATTTAGTACATCTGTACTTTAACTCTCTTAAACTAAACGAGTAGAGTGAATTGTTTTGTCACTGGCATACTAATGCTCACTAAACTCACACTATTCTATAAAATTAGGTATCAGAAAATTTTCCAAAACTTCAGAGGATAGACTTTTGTTTTAGATTGCTTGAAGATCACAGAATCCTGACAGAGGACACAGAAAAGCTGCCATTGCAAGACCACTAGGTGATCTTTGAACAATCATTGTGACTGAGAAAGGTGTCTAAGGACAGGAAGCAATAAAAGGACACTCCTATCTTCAAGAAGGACAGTAAAATAGACCCAGATAATAGACCCTGAGCCTTGGAACCTGATGAAGTAAGTAATACTGTAAGCCACATGAACAAGAAGCTCATCAAGGGTAGTTTTTATGATTGAAAGTGTTGCTTGACCAATCTACTGATCACCTTCTATGGTGAAATGACTGGCTTAGCAAATGAGGAGAGAGCAGAGGATACGGAGTATTTTGATTTCAGAAAGGCTTTTTACACTGCCACCCATAGGATTCCCAGAGAGAAACTGACGAGGTATTCACCAGATGGAGAGACAGACAGAGGCAGATGGAAAACCAACTGAATGGACAGGCCCAGAGAGGGGGTGGTTGGTGACCCATAACACAAACTCTAGTTGGAGGGCAATAACTACCAGTGTATCCCTGGGTTTGACACTGGCTCCAATCCTGTTCAATTAGTGATCTAAACAACCATGTGGAACTGCATTAGGACTAGAAAGTCTGACAGGTGGGCAGTGAGAGAGATTGAAAACTGTCTGAGCTTTTGAGCTCTATGGGTTGGGATCAGAAACACAAAATCCAGCTGGGGACCATTTACTAGTTGTGTGCTCCAAGGAGTGCTGCTGGGCCAACCCTGTGGAACTGCTTCATTAATGACTCAGATGATGGAACAGCACAGATGATATTCAAGCAAGAGGAGTGGCTGATACACTAGAATCATCTTGCCATTCGTAGGGACCTCAAAAAGGTGGCAAAATGGGATGACAGGAAATTCACAAGGTTCAACAAACGCCAAATCCTGCACTTGAGTAGGAGCAGCCTCATGCGCAGCATAGTTGGGAGTTGACCAGCTGCAAAGAGGCTTTGCAGAGAACTGCTCCTGGGTCCTTCCTGACCACAGGCTCACCATGAGATAACAATGCCTCCTCTCAGCAGAGGAGATTAGAAATTGCATTGGGTCTGTTAGGAAAACCTCTCCCACAGATCAGGGAAGGCACTGATGAGCCCACATTGGGAATGTTGGATCAAATATTGGGCTCCTCAGTACAGAAGAGGCATGGAAATACTGGAGAGAGCTCAGTAAGGGCTTCAATCATTCTTATCCACATATATATATATATATATATATATATATATNATCCCATTTAAATGTAAGAAATGTCTTTTTCGCCATGTCTTTTTTCACCTATATTCTGGAATACAGGTTTGGCAGAGAAGTTGTGGATTCTCCATGCTTAGAGATATTCAAAATACAACCAGACACAGACCTTATCAATTAGGTATAAGAAACACTGCTTTTAACAGGAACATTTGGCTAGACCATCCCCAGAACTCCCTTCCAACCTCAGTGGTACTGTGATTCAAGGTATAAACACCACATACCAGTATTTCAGATTTTCAGAACTAGAAGATATGACTTGAAAGAAAGCACCGAGATAAAGTTGATTTCTACATTGCCATTACGGTATAATACTCACAAAATATTTGCCTTGATAAATGATTTTAAATCTTGGGATTACCTATTTATATACTGTGTTAAAACCACTTTCATTTTAGCCCACCAATACTGATTTTCAATTTTCAGTTTCTTTTGGACTTCAGAAGTAGAGAACTTTTTTGCTTATTTCAGACCTACTCAGGTGGGTATACACAATATTACCAGAGAACTTGATGAAAATAAAGAAATAGTCCTGTGGCTAAAGAAAGATTGTGTGTTTTTTCTAGAAAAAAAAAAAACCCTTATAAGCTTGCCCTGCAGTTAAACTGCTATAGCAAACAGTAGTAGCCCATTCACATCTATTATAAAAGCAGTATCACCTGCAGTTTTATTGACTGTCAGAAAACAGGTCTTATTTCGTGAAACAATAAAAATCAAATTTAGTGTAAAATCTCCCAAGGTTGTAGCCTGTAACCTTATAATATCAGAAATGACAGCAGTCTGCCGTTTCTTTCCCTCCTTTTTTCAGCTCTGACTCCAAAAAAAAACCAGAGATTATACTCCAGAGCAGGGAGTCCTGCAGACATAGACATATTACCATGCAAAGGCACAACAAAGGTACCAGAAAATGTTTTCAGTTTGTTACTTTTCTTAGTGGTCTGCACTCCCAGCCAATACAGAAAGTCACAGCCTGTGAGTCTAGCACTCACAGGTAAATTTTAAAGACTAAAAAAAATATAAAGCATTACCAACACAATGTAATTTTGCTTTTCTTAGTCTTTAATGTTTCCCTACTTGTGTTTACACAATTATGCAAACTCAGTGAAAGAACATATGAGAAGTGCAACTGAACTCTTCAAGTACAAGGTCAGTGCATTGGATTTGCATGGCAAAATTTTGGTCTGGGAGGGGCTATGAGAGGTGTCTTCTGTGAGAATGGCCAGAAGCTTCATGTTCAACAGAACTAGATACCAACACTTGGATACCTCAGGGGCTGAGTATTTCACACCAAACTACTCAGTAGCTCCATTAATTTCATTTCTCCATTTCACAGACATATTGAATTTAGATAAAAGTTCCCCAAAATTAGATAAAACATGCAGTAATACAGATTATTAGACACACTTTAAAGGAACTCCACAAAACAGAAAATTGCATGCTTCATGGAAGAACGAGGTTACCTTTGAGAACAATGGACCATATTTACATTGGTGACATATTGCTCGGCCTTTTCAAAGAGACAGAGAATCTTATCTGTAAAGGAAAGGTTATTTAAAAAAAAAAGAAAGCCAACTCAGAATCAAATATTTATCAAAAAGTGAAATGTCAGTCTGAGGCGCACATAAAAATTTGGACTAGTCTTTACAGACTTCACACCGCTGATTGCAAGACTGGAATTTGTACCTGAAGATACACACACAAAATATTATAAGCTTCTGTAATCAAGCTTTTATTTTCTATCAGTCCTGACACAAACAAATGGAGAAGAACTGCATGGGAAAAAAAATTCAGACTACCCACCTACTCCCTTCCTGCCTTACTTCAGCATCCATTTTGGAAAAGAATAAATCAACTTTTCCCTCTCTTAATATAGTGTTGGACTCTCACTCTGAAAACTTTAGGATGGAGTAAAAGTTTGTATCCGAAGTAACAATTTAAGTATGGATCATACATCTGAACATGCAGCTAGGATCACTCAGATAGTCCAAAGTTGTCCATCAGGAGCCATTTCTTGTACCTTTCAGAGCAGGCACATTCCACTGCAGGTCTCTTGCTAGATCCCAGTTAAGTTGCAAGGGACCTTGACCAGGCAAGCAAATAAAAATAACTTGATATAGGAGATGGGCTCATTTGATTCTAGCAGAGGTTAAAGCAGGTTATCCAATTTTAGGTTTGCCCAATTATCAGTTTGGGCTTTCTTTTTTAGCCCAGCATGAGTTCAGATTTGAGCCCTAGTCGAGTAAATAGCTGCCTCAAACAGGAGCTGAACAAGCTATCTTCATTAAAACTTCTCTACAGAGAGTTTGAGTGTTTGGGCAAGAAAAGAAAAGGAAGAGGGGAAAGCAAATGAGGCTCTCAGGCTGAGAGTTCCCTTTCATCTAAGCAATGTAATGCAAATCCTTTCTATTGCGCATTTTAAGATGTAAATTGGATTCAAGTTGATGTCCACCTGTCTTGAACCAGCAGGGATGTCTTCCCATTTTTATCAAAGCATTTCTCTGCCAATTACTGGCTGTTGTGACAGTTGGAGATTTTTTTTGTGTGTGTGCAGACTTTTACAAATACAAACTCATTAAAATTAGATCTTTCACATTCTTATTGAAAGAAAAACTGTCACTGAAAAATATCAAGGGTCAAGTGATCTGTATAGTCTAATTACATCTTAAAAGACCTAGAAGCTTATGAGAAAAAATGAAGTCCCATTTTCCTTGGTATTTTCCATTGTCAAATTTTTATTTTTAAGAGGGGAAAACATTATGTAATACAGAAAGATACTCACATTGTTTACTCACTGCAGACAACAAAGTCTCGATTCATTAAATTGTATTTAATAGCACAAGTTTCCCAATTAATTTAAGTAAATTCGCTGCCATTCCATAGAAAAATAGGTGTTCATTAGAACAACTCTACAGAGCTCATATACTGGAATTCACCAAATCATTAACAAGAAACAAGTTCAGATCAAGTTGCTATGATACTCTGTTAAAAACACAAACTTTCATTTCACCGGGAAAAAAAAAAAACAGATATGAATATAATTTGTTTAGCAGTGAAAAGGAAAAAAATGGAACCTTTTTTTCATCTTATGAATTTTTTTAGCAGATTGGCTTTAAAAGTTGTATTTTATTTTTTTTTTTTTTTTTTTAACAGGTTAAATTATTCTATTGTAGTGTCTTGGTATAAGAAACATTCATGACCAATCTCTTGTTAATGTTCTGTGTTAGAAATGAGCATTGTAAATATGTTCAATTACTAAGGATAGGCACATAAGTCACAACTTTGGCTACCGTGGCCTCAGAACCAATTTTCCAATGTGTTGAGGCAGATGTATTCTCTGCATGCAGCAATATTTTATATACAGATATGACATTGTAGATATATTTATGATAGATTTCAGCTGTTACTTTAGGGTTTTTTCTCACTACCCTTTTGCAGTCTTTCAGCAGAAAACATGCCTGAAAACTGTTGACAGGCAGGTAAAGCTGCAAATGTTAAGGGAAAACTAAAGGAATCTTTGGTACTTGGAAGTACCAGAGGTGGAGAGGGAGACCTTTCAAGGTCTAGATTACCTTGCTCTGGATCTCAGCTATGATGTGTGGTACATACATGCTTATTTAAGGACAGAGTTGGTTTAGAAAACTTCTGAAAGGGCTCCTCCTACATTTCATTTGGCCTTGTAATTCAAACATGCAATAAAATATCAGGAAGGGTTTCGGAAACAGCAAACAAAAAAAAATGTGCTTGTCAGAAAAGTATGCCACAGAAGGTGGAGTTGTCTCCTTTCCCTCTCTGCACATATGTTGCTCAAATCTGTAGGCTTTTTCTTTTGGTGGAGGGGGGGAAGAGGGGGACATGTTTTGGTTTCAGGACATGGGTTTTTTGGTGTGAGGAGTGGCTCACATTCTCTCTCAAATATATGAATTAGCTAACAGATTACTAGAAATCATTTATCAATAATGCAGATAATTTGTTGTTAAGATGAGAAGAAAAATCTACCAAGATGGTACTGCCCAGAATATCTGGCACGTTTCAAGTTGCAGCCCCAGCATGGCCTCCACTACCACATCCTCCCTTGTCCAAGCATCTGTACCTCCCTCATCAGAGCATTTCCCTATTTTGCCTCTCACTATGCAATTCCATTGGAACCTTAAATGAAATTTTCTTAAAGCCTGATGGAAGGAAACCTCTGTGGCTCAGGAGGAGCTACTGGCAAATGTGCCTCTCCATGGAGGAGTTGTACCACCTGCAGGGCTGGCATGGCTGGAGCAGGGAACCAGGCCCAGGGGAGGCAAAGATGGTGACACAGCACAGTGGGGGGAGCATGTAAACAGGAAAGGAAGCAGGCATGATCCAGGAACATCTTTCTAAGGAGATGGGAAGCCCAGTTTCTCGGACTGTAATCCCAGCAACTGCAGCATCAGCTGCAAGGTGCTCCTGTGGAGGCCCCAGTCAGAACAGGACTGTGCTGGGAATGAATTCCCCCACTGCCTGACAGGGACCGACTGGAAGTCACCACAATACACATACCTGGTGTCTCATACAATAGAAGTTAGATAATTCCAAAGTTTTTAAGGTGAGAAACAGGCATTTTCCCTCATGTATCACATTTGTTCTCAGATTTGTGACCTCTCCTTGAAAAATCTGAGTTAAGGAAGTGAAATTCATCTGAACTAAGCCTTTCCTTCTACACTAAAAAATATAGTCACACTAGTTCATCTGCAGTTATATACTGCACTATCTGCATTAGATGTTCCCCAATGCCCACAGGATATTATTTTCAGTTATATAAACTGTAGTAGTTGTGTCTCTTCCACCGTGCCACTCAGACAATATGGAAATGTAAACACTAAACCTCTATAAAAGAGAGATCAAATTAAAGGTTTTAATTTGAACACAGGACAGAGATATTCAAAATTAAAAAATAATCACAGACACCTTCAAAATCAGGAAGTGATTTGAAACCAGTTTCCAGAAAGGGTGAGTAAGAAACTCGAGGGCAGAATATTGGGGGTCAATGAAAGTCATCCTGAGTACTTTCACACAGTGCTCCAAGTCCAGCAAAGGACTGAGGTGTATATTAGATACAGCAGAAACTGCAAATTTTAACCATGGACCAGGCTTACATAAAGAAAAAAAAAAAAATCATTAAAACCCTCTTGTTTGAAAGACAGGCATCAGCACAGGAAAATCAAATTATTTTTCTCAGCTGAAACATCCTTATGTTCTCACAGAGCAGATCAAAATTCCATCCACCTCTCCTGACTTTGTATTTCAGAGTCTATTTTCTGTAAGCTCTGAAATGTGGTCGCATACTGTTATTTTCAAAGCAGAGCAATATTATGGAAGAATTTTCAAAACAAGATATATCTCTACAATAGAATAAAAAAATGGACAAAGAATATTAACCTATAAAGCCTTTATCTGTATGTGTGTGTCTGCATGGTAAGTGTACAAATACACAAAAATGTACATACATATATATATACATATATACACGCACATATATATGTGTGTATATATATACTGGTATCATTATATCAATATAGATATGGATATGGCTATAAATACAGAGGGGTGTGTGCATACACATATTTTAAAGCAAAGAGAAAAATTAAACATCTAACCACTAAGTTCTGCACCTTGAAGGAACTGAAACTTCAAAACGTCTTTATGCAGGAATGCCATACATTGATAAGACACAGGTTGAAAGAAGGTGCCCAGCTGGACAAAAGCCCAATACTCATAAATGTTCCTCACAGAAACTGATTGCATTTGTCCAGCTGCTACCAGGGCAAGCTGATCAGCTGTAACAGACACTAGGAATAATTTATATTTTTTTACCTTACATTATACAAAACAATCAAAATGTCAGCAGCAGAATCTTTTATAGTAACTCTGCTGAGATACTGTGTCTCTTCCTGTGTCTTTCCTTCTGGTGTGAAGAAACACAGGGTGACATTTTCTCACTTTGAGAGATCTTCTTACTGTTTTGAGAATTAGAAATTGCCAAGCAATTCTGAAACACCAGTCTGTTTATTCTGTTTTATTTTTCATTTCTTCTTTCTCAGCAGCTAGTCCTAAGGGATTCAGTAGAATACACACATCCTTAAAGGATGATTATATAGAATACACACATCCTTTAAAGGATAATTATGCTTCCATGAGGTGACTATGTCACTGTTCTACGTCCTGCAGATTTATTTTACCTGCATAAAACTACCCTTAATTTTCACAAGGAGCACGTTAGATTTGCTATTTACTGGTATAAATTACGGGCATTTTTTGATCTAGTGGTAGTTTAGAGCACTTAAATCTCTTGCTGAGAACAAAAGGAGGATCACAGAGGAAGCAAGAATGACCATCCATAAATGCTGTAAATGTTCTGAGCAAAGTTTACTGATGCTTAGACAAGACCTCCCCCTTGTAAGTAGCACTATGGCTACCAAGCAACCTAATTGCCACTAGGAACGAAATCATATTCCTCATCACTACCCACTGCTCTTGTGAGTACAAAGTAAACTTGAGATGAAGGTCAAATCATTAATAGTCATGCCAAGTCAAATTTGTGCAGCAGCTGCAAAGCAGCTTGAGCCAAGGCATTGTAGAAATAGCTGAAGATCACTATTGGAGCAAGCAGAATATTCCTTTTTCACTCTTCTTTTATAAACCAAAGGATCGCAGCAAAAGTCCTCAGAAAGCCCTTCATTAGTTGTACTCCTGACAGGAAGAATAAGCTTGGACTTTAAGAGTCTAAAAAATCCTCTGCAGAAGAATCAAAGTTCTTTATTTTAATATTTTCTGACATTTTATCTGATAAATGATTGTTGAAAAATTGATTCTTTTAAGGTCAGTCACTGTTGCTTCTTACCCTTCTTCTAAAGCTTCCAATAATATACTAACTTCTTTTACTTATTCCACTTACTAAAACATGCTACCAAATTTATCTTTTCAAGAGAGGGCTTTTTTTTTTTTTTTCCTACATGATTTGAGAAGCATATATTGCTGGACAAGTGCTGAGAGTGAACTATGACTGAACTTTCTCTATACAAAAAGCCATGCAGCAGGATGGAGTGAAAAACGTGTGTAGTGTCCCAACAGTTAAGGCATTGGAGTTTTAATGTGGTAGCTGAAAAATTCATACACAGAAATTACAGTTTATTTTTCTAAAAAGAGTGAAGGGCTGAGTCAGGCCTGAAAGAATCTGGGGATCTGGCACTAGAGAGCCTTATACCCTTGAAACCAGAAGATCAAACCACTGTGACACTCCCTTGAGCAGAAAAGAGACAAAATAGTGAAGCAACCCATCCAACCACCAGTGGAGCATCTTTGCCCAGAAAATGAAAATAAAGCAACTCACTAACTTACATTTATTGGAAAAAAAAGAGGAAAAGTTATTTTAAAAACAAAGACAAATGTAGACCATTACATAATTTGGAGTGGAAATGTCCTCTTGAGGTTTCCTGGTCCCTCCTTCAGCTGAAACAGGGCTAAACTCAGCATTAAACTGAGCTGCTCAGGGTCTTGGTAACAAACTGCCTTGTTTAATTGAAACAAATTACAGTAGATGCAGACAAGATAACTGTGGAAGATCATCGGCAATATAATTGAATTCATCTCTTATCCTGAAAGCATTTCTGATGGGATCAATTTGTCAGGACATTAGGTACATAGCAGAACTGCAGAAAACAGCAGCAGGATTTCTATAATTCATATTATCACAGTACCTATTGATCTTCTTCCCAGGATATCTTAAGCAAAAACATAGTATAAAAACTTAATTTCTGTCCCACAGAGACTGACATATCTAAATCTAAGACACAGCAAATCAATATGGACAGATAAGGAAACAACAGCGAGACAGTCCTGGCCAACATGACAGGCACAAATCACAGCAGATAGGAGTTTGACCTGTTGGCAGATTTTTTTTTCAGTCGTCAATACATCCTGAAACTGTTACAAGAGATTTGAGCAAGGACAGTGTTTTGCTGCTTTGCACAGATTTGTAAAGTGTCCTTCTCACAGGCATTACAACAAGGTCATTCTTTTGAGAACTCCAGAAATCTTTGAATATAAAAAAGAAGAAAGCCAGTAATGATGTGGTGCTTATTCTAGAATCGAAATTCTTTTCCTAAGGGTACACTGGGAGTCTCTTATATTTTCTCTATTGTCCAAAATTTACCTCCTTGACAGATCTTTTATGTTTCAATGCATATTTGCCCATACTAGTACAAAAGGACCTCCCTCTACCAGATGGTCTAAAGTCAGGACTCATCTGGGAGGGGAAAAGGTGAGCAGTAGGTGGGGGGATCACAAATTCAGAAGCTTTGAGACAGCTTATCCATTTATAAGTCATGAAGTCACCCCTGAATACCTCCATTTTGTGAGGAAGGTATTGTCATTATCTGGAAAAGAGAAAAATAAAAACTGTTCTTAGTTTTGCTCTAGCAAGGCCTAGTAGTAATAGGTTTGAGGTTTCAGAGGACCTTTCAATAGAAGTTATGCTCAGCAACTCTGCAGCTTCTGAAACACCATTCTAAAGACCTGTGTCCAGCAACTCATGTTTCACCCACTTTGAGTCCTGAATTTTAGAGTGCTTATGAAGGAGAAGGGGATGTGGACAGTGGGCTTGTCTGAAAAACCTGCTTGAGAGTCCTATAAGAGCAAGGAATTAGTTACAAAACCTGTGTCACCCCAGCTGAGAGACTCTCTCAGCAGTCCCAGTTGCTGTAGGTTCCCTGGCTCAAATGTAGCACAACAGCTTCATATACAAACCAGGTAAGACCTGTAGCAAGATACAGCAGAAATAATACCTAGGAAAACAAGAACCCAGAGTAATGGGTAATTTTCTCAAGCACTATATCTAAATATAAGCAATGCCAATCTCTTAGCAAAAACAAAAATATATATAATACACAGCTAGCAAAGTTTCTGTTTTATTCATAAGTATATAAACCTCTCCTGAGGTGCTGGGTTCAGTTTAAAGTATGATACTGCTACAGAAAAGTCTAACAGCATGGTCTGGAAATCATTTCTTGTAAGAAAACAAAGATAATAAATTGAAATTGCTCCCATTTGTTGAGGGAAAGAGAAGCTGGTTCTTGAATTCTTAATAAAGTAACTGCAAAGAAATGGGAAGAATTATTCGCCATATCTGGAAAGGACAGAACAAGTACATTTCAGTTTCAAGTAAGGAAAGAAAAGAATGTCATAGCTTTCTAAAGTTAAGAATAATAATGTTTGGAAAGTAGTCAGTGATGGCAAACTTAGTTTTCTGACACTGAAGGTCCAAGAACAGGTTAGACATATCAGAAGTGGGTTAGCTGTAGTTAATCCTGCTTAGGAGTAGTCAAATGGATTGTTAGACTTTTTAAGGTCACCACAGGCCTTAGATTCCTGAGAATTTGATCATTATTTTGAGTTAGTTTCAGGCATAAATTTTTGGTTACTAAAAGTTACTTTCCTACATCTGACCTAAATTCCAATTAAAATTGATCTTTGAGTAGTCCAAAGATATTTTCCACTGTCAATCATACATCTCAGCATGACCACAATTTTACCTTTAAGAAACATCATATCATGCTGAATTCTACATTTAGTTCCTGTCCTACTTTCAAAGTTGGCACGGTGCTTGTTCCTTACAGTTTTCTCTTTCTGCAGGTTAAGGTTATATTGATTTCAATTCAAAATTTGAGGTTGAAGCTCTTTCATGACAGAACAAAAACCCATCGGTTTACCAGTTCAATTTCCTGTATTTCCAAGTAAAGTCCTTAATTTGAATTTGCCTGCAGTAATGGCATTATTTAAAAATGTTAGACAAGGAACATTTTAACAAACTGCAATCATCCCTTGCTAATATACATTTTGTACATGCCTCTCTCCATCATATTACCAGTGACACTCTTCTGATGAAATACTGCTACTGATACAAACATCGCTCTTGATTGCCTTTTTACTTTTTGATAAGAACAAGTTTGGAAAATTTTATGAAAGCTTGACTTGAGAACTTAAAGAAACTGAGAGTCTGCTTAGACTAAAAGTGACTGATGGTTCCCTTGCAATATCAGGGAGCCATGTGACTTCTCCACAGCTCCCATTTACCATGACCCCCAGGCTTCCTTGTGACAGACTAAGGGCCTTTGAACCTACTCTATATTACAGCAAAAGATGGGAGTGTTGAGTTCTTGGAATTCACTGTAGTTAGTTGCATCTGTAAGTCACAAGTCCTACAGTTTTTGTGATTAAGTGCAATAAACATGGGACCTCTGCAGCAAGGCAAATAATCCTGGTACAGAGAAAAAAGTTTGCACTGGCGTCACCCAGAGGAGCGGTTCTTTAAAAGTTCTTCATGCCTGAAGCCATGATTTCAACATGTGTTTTAGTTGGGTTCAAGGGAAGAAACAACACTTGTTGAAAAATGAAGCTATGGTTATTTCAGAGCTATTTGGAAATTCAAAAAATAGTTTAATATAAGTACATTTTTGAGGGTTTCATTTAAGGCTGGAGGAAATAATCTTCTGGCTGAAAGATGCAGCATCTGAATCATTCCTTACACAAGGGAACCCCAGCTGAATTTTATCTTCACTAGAGAGTCTTAAACTACATTACAGGGAAATGCAGAAATTTGCATGTTATGAAGTACCCTGAAATAAAATGTTTTCTGTTCTTGCTGTTGACCTTCTTTCACTGTATTCACACAAATGCAGTTTTTAATTTTGCAGGAAATTAGACCCTTGAGAGGTCCACTTAATTAGAAGGCATAAAACTGACTGCATTCACTAGAATTTCTTTGTCAAGAGAAAGATTTTGTTAATTGAGAAATGGGGAAGAAATGTAGTAACATGTTTGACATCAATGTATAGACCTAGAACTGGCTTAAAATCAGATATTTTTAGAAAGCCACCAGTTTCAATTGCAATAAAAGGGTAACCTATTACTCTTAATGCAGAACTGGCATAATTTTTAATAATTTAGAAAGCAAGCAAATTTGATGGGCTAATACAGAAAACATTTTGGAATTAATTTGAGAAATTCCATGGATAAGAATGTGTAGGTCAAATAAGAGAACAGGGTAGATATTGGTGCTTCTTTGGAGCTTTCTTCAGAGAGAAGCTTTAAAACCATCTCTGCCATTTGCCAACTATGTAAGCAAGGGGGTTTTATGCTCTGTTTTTACCTCTCTGCACTGTATCTGAGATCATGCTGAAGTCAATTCCTCGGTCATAAAGGCAGTAAAATAAAATTCTTAGATTAGCATGGAGTATTTTGCATGAAATAAGCGCAAGGGTTCTTTTCAGCAAGATAAAACAATTTTAAATCCAGTTCAAAGCAAACTAATCTAAATCAGTGTTTGTTTTATTTCCTGATTGGCAACCAGATGGAGAGACATGTTTTTAAACAGGACAATCTGGTGACAGTAGCTCTCCACAGCCACAATGAAACAAAATCCTAATTAAAATTCCAGTTCTGTTCTAGAATGTCTACAATTACTCTTTCCATAGCAGTGCATGAAGTAGTCCAGCTAAGCAGAGCAGCATGGGAAAATGAAGGTGACTGTGATGGGGAGTAATGCAGACCTCATTTCCTTCTTCACAGTTGCCTGAGAATGATCATCTGGGAAGTCTGGCTGTCACCTGGCTATGGCAAAGAGCCAAAGACTAGATAACACCGAGATCTCCCTGATTTCAGATGTCTTGGGAAAAGAATCCAAAACCAACTTTTTTTTATTATTTTTTTTAATTTTAAATTTAGGCTTGCATGTTCTCACTTCTGCCCTATTTTATACCTTTTTTATTATTATTTTTGTTCTGCCTGAGTATCAGATGCTTCTACATAGCTAGACAAAATTTAGAATCTTGTAGGTAATTTCAATTCAAAAGAGAAATAGGTGTTAGATACAGAAAGCAACATTTGGATTTCTTCCTCCCACACCTCAGAAAATTACAATAGCCTGCATTCTGAAATATGGCAGACATCACTCTAGTGTTTTCTTGCACAGAGCTATGAGCTTCTTTTAGTTACTGTCAATCAAAAGTAATCAAGAATGATAACGGACATATTTTGGGATGCCCTTCTGTCTTAGTGTTTTCATGTGCTACTTTTCCCAACTTGGCCCACTCTTCTCTAGCAACACCTGTCAAAGTCACACTGTCAAGGGTTCTCTATTCCTGACCAAATTGACATTTCTCCTTCATTTTTTGGAAGATACGAGGGGGGTACTCCACGGACTATTACAGCTCTATTAAGTGAAGATTGGTACATAACTCCGCAAGCTCTGCACTGCTAAACAGTAAACTAGCTGTGAGAAATTAGGATTTCTCTGTCTCTCTGGGATAACAGTTCCCATATTGATCGCACAGTTTGGGTGCACTGCCCCAGCACATCTGATCCCATTTCCCAAGAGAAATTTGTACTTACTCCCTCTGGAGAAGTTCAGGCAAAGCCTGAAATACTGGGGACAGTTCAAGTGCTTATGATGGTTCCCTGATGCCAATACCACACCAGGTAGCCAGGGAAGGGTGAAAGCTGTCATTGCACCACCACCCCTACACAGAGCAACTGGACTGCGCTGATGGCCCAGTGAATTCTTCTGGGAAAGCAAGTAAACTCAGCAGTGGCAGAATAAACTATCCATGGTCTTGAGGAAGACAAACCACGAAACAAACCCCCAGACAAAACACAGCCACCGAAATACCACTCCATGACAGACTCACATAATAACCAAAAGTGCACCCACTGCACTGACACCTCCTGCAGACTCCAAGGGGGACAGAGGGTGTGGAAAGCAGCATTGCAGAGGCCACTCGCTCACTGCATAGCCAAACTGAGTGGAAAAGAAGTGGCCAGCCACTTTGCAAAGCCAGAGCTATGCAGGTAGTATTAGAGTGGGATGAAGGGGAAAAGTAGCATACAGGCCATATCTATATCTATTCCTGAATGGCAACCACAAAATTGTGTGGGAATGAATAAAACTATGGAAAACAGCAAAGGGTGGAAGCATTAGGATAAACACATCAGGCCACCTGAGGTGTCAGTGCGTAGCTCATCAGAGACACTGAAGACCAATGTTAGTTCAATATGTCAGTGCACCCATCCCAGACAAAAACTGCAGGAGAAAAGAAGAACAGAGGTGTATTGGGTCTGACCAAGGCAGATTTAATTTTTTCCACCTCAGAGTGCTGTGCTTTGCACTGGTAGCTGGCAGGGTGTTGATGACACACTAAGGCTTTGGCTACTGCTGAGCAGCACTGTCCCTCTGACCTTCCATCCTCCCATCCTGGGGCTGGCAGTGGCAATGTTTGGCTTGGCTCTTTCTTCAGCTTTAATAAACTCCTTATATCAACCCACTGGTTGTTTTCCATCTTATTCTCTCCCCTGTCCCACTGGGAAGGGGAGTGATAGAGCTGCTTAGAGGGCACCTGGCACCCAGCCAAGGTGAAACCACTGCAACAGGGCCACTCAGTGTTCCAAGCAGAACCGTGCAGCCAGCCTGGACTTACTGCAGGGAAACACCGGCTTCTTGGCCTTCTGGAGTCCTCTGAGTAAATTAAGCAGACACGCGGATAAAAGAAATCAAGAAGACTCCTTCTAAGTGATTTTTTAAAATACTTCTATTATCAAATAAAACAGTTGCCACAGAACTGGAGGGGAAAAATACTTCACAGCTTAATATGAATCAAAAGACAAGGCTTAATGAACACTTTGCAGGATCAAGAGGAGTCAGCTGTCAAGTTCCTCAGAGGATTATGCTGGTTACAGCTTCATTCAGTTTCTTTACCAATGATCTAAGGAAACCGCTGTATTGTGAAACCTGCAAGCCTGAAGCCAATTCCACTCTTCAAGGTGGCCCAAAGCCAAGTCATCTGCCCAGAACACCAAAAATTCTTGACAAACTTTCTCAGTGGGTAAAAAGGTGGCAGATGAGTTAACAGAAAAAGGTACAATAAGGAAAAACTACCCTAAATCTTGCATACACAGTGCTACAGCCATAGAATCTCAGTTGTAATTTAGGAGGATTTTAGATTCATTGCTTGCAGTTTTCTGAATTTATTGTACAGACATAGCCTAAAAAAGCCAATAAAATATTGGACATCAACAGAAAAGTGTTCAGACCAGGACACCACTGTGTCATTTTAAGAAATTTTGACCATGTCCTGATTGGGACTGCTATGCCTAGCTCTGGTTTCTGCATCTGAGGAAGGAGATGGAACTAGAGAAGGTACAGAGAAGGGCAGCTAGACAATCAAGGGGCTAGAGAGCTGTCTTATGAGAAGAGATGTGAAAGGCTGAGAGTCTTCAGTACAGGGCTAAAGTGGTCTTAAGGAATCATGAAAGCAATGGGAGATCTGAAGACAAAACTATTATTCACAAAATCCTGCAATTAGAGAACTAGGAAGTTCTTGTTGGAACACTAGTAGGAAGCTTGCTGAAAACAAGTAAAATACTTCTTCATCCAATGAGCATTAAACTTATGAAAGACAGGAAGACATGGAAAGGAAATTATATCATTACACACACAAAAAAAGACATAGGCTGATTCACGGACCACAATACCAGACTAAACTAAGAGAGGTTAGGGATGTAGCATCTAACATTCTTAATCCAATGATTGGGAGTGCTGGGTGAGTAAAAGGGGACTGAAAGCTAAATATGACAAACTGAGTCTGCCTTGTGCTGTCCAAAGTAAAAGAAATATGAGATGTGGCCAATCTTTTAGTGTTTTGATGGTAGGTTGCAGAGTATTAATCAACCAACAGATGAGATATGCGTCAAAAGTTGTAAAACAAATTCCTCCTCCTCATGTCATTCCTTTTCTTCATTAACTCTTTAGTGACATTTGCCTCTATTTTCACACTGGTTATGCATGCTCTGAAATGCCTTCTTGACTTCTTTATGAATGGTAAATTTTGATCTACTCCTAAAGAAGGGAAATAAAAACACCTTTAAAAGATACTCAAATAAATTACGATAGCACTTAATAAGGTTGTCAATCCATCTTAACCCAGAAACAGATGTTAGTAGAAGGAGTTGGCACTTAGTCAACTCCAAATTACCAGGAAATGTTTAGGTGTGCCACATTGTACTGAAGCTGACAAAATTGGAAGATTTCATTCCTGGAGGAGATGTCAGCAAAGAGGAAAGAAACAGGATCTCTTCAGAATCCCAAACATAGAACCAGAAACACAGTATTTGCAAATTCAGTCTCTTCTACACTAGTCTGAAACCTCTTATACACACCATTTCAACTCTGCCCATCACTTCAGTAACGTTTAAAATAGTTTTCTTATAATAAGTAGAGAAGGAAAACATACAGAATGAGGTGAGAAATGCAGAACTTTGAGACTATAATGAGACTGCAGGGTTCACCTTTGCTGACATTTGACTGCTCTTTTGAGATTTACCATATGTCAGATATGACTTCACAAGGTGCTGAAATGAGTAGCTTTTGCCCATACATGCCCCTAACTCTCTGTGAGAAGTCTACAAAACCATGACATACATGAAAACTGGATGTGTCAGGGAACACAGGTACTCTGGTAGCCACCAAAGCTGCTACACAACCACAGGTCTTTTAGTAGAGAGGAAAAAGAGAAATGGTTGGTTGTATACACCCTTCCAAACCATAACATGACTTACACAGTAGCAATAGAAACTTAAGTCTTGTAGCTCCATTTTCATTTCCCCTAATTTACAGAATTATCTTACTTTTGACACCTTCACTTTGTCAGAGTGAAAAAACAGAGATTCATACTAACTGGTTATGATTTTGGACTGCATAAATGACATTGTAGTTTTAACCATGTACCGTCTGCTTTTAATATACAAATCTATTCTGATTAAAAGTAACTAAGTTCAGCAGACAAGCCTGAATACCAGTGAAAAATGGTGGGATTCAGCCTTTTGTATCAAGTAAGTCTGCTTTTTAAGTGTTTTTATGTGTAATCTAACAAGATTTAATTATTAATTGTGTTAGACAATGTTTAATTATTCTAAAATTTAAATGAAGTAAAACATAAATATACAGCAGCACAATCTCAAGATACTTTTTAAAAAGTTCACATTCAACATAAATTTTCACTTTAAGCCCTTTTTTTGTATGTAACACTCAGCTTCAATGCCAGGAAGAAAAAAATAATGATAAGGGCTTCATTTCAGAGAATGAAAAACTGTTTTACACTTCCCATCTTTATATTTTAATTTTGCTACAAGCATCCTTGATTCAAGAAATGGGAGGGTTGTCCCTCCCGTCGTCTTTTTCAGGCCCAAAATTACTTTTTAAAATGCATCAGGCAAGATCTGCAAATATTCTTCCCGCAGATTGTAGATGTTATAAGGCGTTAACAGAATTTTGATCTCCTAGTCCGTGTGAGCAAATCTATCAAATGACTTCTGATGAGGAAATAATGACTTTCACCGCGAGGGGGTGCTGATGGCAAACCAACAGAACTGCTTTGCCTGATGCCAGTGTCCGCAACTGATTTTCTGCGTGAAAACTTCAGGTCCAGATTAGAATTTCATCCCAAAACACAACAAGCCAGACACGTTTGGTCAAATCTGGTCAGGGAAATCCTGAATAAAAAGAAAATATTGAAGTATTCTATACATTTACATTTAGGACACCAAGGATGCTGCGTAAATAATAGCCCATAAGTTTCTTGAGTGCTGATATATTGCAATGCATTAGGCACTGTTTCTCATAAATTCACATTTACATTTATGTAGTCAACTTAAAAATGAAGGTCTTTGATTAGTTCTAGGCTCTTGGTGAGTAGGATGTACAGAGGAGGGAGAAAAATGCAGAAAAGGTTGGGGGGGGGGAATTAAAATAGAGCTTTATTTCTCCCAGCAATTTTAGTTTTGGAAGCTCTTTAATACTAAAATTAGGTCAAAACCTAAACTGATGTAACTGAAGGACACAAAGTTAAGATACTGTTTTACTGTTAACATAAAAACTCATCCACAAGAATCAAATTGAAAAATAACTATTGAATATCTAAATAATTCCTGTCTAATCACCAGTGTGGTTTTATAGCTTGTACATTAGTGCAAAGTTCAGAAAAAGATAAATATTTCAAAATACAATTTCTCGTGAAAAAGGCCCAGATGGCTTTTTTCTGTTTTTACCATTAAGTTGTTTTTCTTGGCATTCCAAAAA
>VZDJ01007755.1:25415717-25622888 GCA_008694505.1 Cyanoderma ruficeps | reverse complement strand
AAAAAAAAAAATTAAAAAAAAAACCACAAAAAAATCACCTATGTCTTAACTATCTTAGAGTCACTTGTCATTGTTGCTACAATGCTCTTTTCACTTGAAGTTTATAGTCTTTGGAGCCACTGAGTTGACACTGGAATTAGCATGTCCTCATGATTTGGCCAATTTGCGTGGCTTCTTAAAAACAGGAGAGAAAAATAAACTTCCAGCTGTAAAATAGTGCTTTCACCCGGCAAACATGGAAACTGTCCATTGAACTTGAGCTAGCACCATATGGTACTGTGAAAGCAGGGCTCACAGCTGAGGTGTGGATTAGCTCTCTGGCCTAGAGCAGAGAAAGAAGCAAAAATGGGATTACTAACAAGACAAAGCTGTTTCAAAGCTATGCAAGAACCACCAGCTGGCCAAAATTCAGATAGTATAAAAGCCCCTTCAGAGACAGGTAAAGACAGCACCACAGTGGTTTAGGATTTGCCCCTTTGCCATCTACTCTGTTCCACTTGGCACACCACCTGCTGAAACGGGAGTAATGCTTTCCTGGAGAGAGAGATAGGTAGGATTTACTAATTACTGGTGTGAGGGTTAGATGAATATGTATGATCTGAATTCTCTGGCTGTGTGGAAGAAGGTGGCTGTTCTGGCCATTTTTACCATGATTTGCTAGCAGCAGATGAAATTCACAAAGAAGCCTTTTTAAAATATTGAAGTCATTTCTCTTCCCTGTTGCAATAAAGTTTGGAAGTGACATTTATAGTCTATAGGTCAGATCCTGAGGGGTATAGTCACACTCTTGCAAGAATATCTGGTCAATTCACTGTGTGAAGAAAGAGTCCAATTCTGTAAGTCTTGTGGAACTAAAGTCCCTGTCGGGAGTTCCTTGACAGTTGCTTTTAAGAATGAAAGGCATTAAAGTTAGATTGGACTAGTCTTCTGTAGGTTTGTAACTTCCTGAGGAAAGAGAACTTGGGACTCTAAAGCTGTATCTAAAATATGTATGTGATTCTAAAGCTACCATTGCACACTGATGTTTGTATCACATTCTTACGTGTCATATTCACATAGATATGTATCAGACTGGTTTTCTTGTCTAAAGTCAATTGAACTGATTGAACTGAGCCCAGAGAGACCAGCAGCAGCTGGGAAGTTGCTATTCACAATTCAGTCATCATTTCAGTCTGCTCTAAACAAAGTCACAAAATGTTGGTGTCACCAACCTGGATGGGAACAAGTAATGAAATCTGATATTTCTTATATGCAGAAGGATACAGAATATATGTACATTGTGTCCTTCAAAACTAAGCATAGTCTGTAACTAAGATGTATTGATGGACAAAAACTCACATATTTCTCATAATACTGACAACAGAAAAGTATAATGATACTTTAGGTACAGTTTCACAGCCGATGTTTATGAGAACATAGGTCTTTCACCTTCCTCTCCTCTTCCAACCTGCCCATCCCATTCTGCCCCCATTAGCCAGGAATTAAAAGAGCTACAAATTGTCTCCTTTTAAGAATTAAGGGGTTTGGCGCCTCTTACCCTGTCACAGTCCTTTCTATTGCCCAGTCCCCCAGTAGGATTTGCAGGCTCCCAATAGCCCCACACATGCTGTAGTTCTGCTCCATCCTACTCCAAGATTTTCTTAGGAAGGCTTAGGAGTGGGATAATCAAGGAGAGAACAAACACAATTCCCTCCTCCAAGCTGCTACTCCAGCAGCAATTGATGGTGAAGAAAAGGGAAGAAGGGTATGCTGCACAGAAGCAAAAGCATTTGGGATTTGTAATGTGGTGTTGAGTAATGCTGGTGGCATCAACATTAATACTGCTGGCATGTCCTTGGTATAATCTGCATTGGGGACAGTGAAAATATATGCTGAGCATCAACAGAATAATGTAGTTGTCTACATCCACACATGAGGAAATCCAGAAACTTGCATCACCCTTTTTTCTCATTCCAGTAAGTTTCCATGGATAAAATGTATACTCTGTGCACTTCTGTAGCACTCTTGAGAAGGTGAAGGGTACAACTGCAAAACTGAAAGAGAGAACAAACTCTCCATGTGCAGTAGGCCTGACTGTAACCACCATTTCTTTTGCTCTATGTCATAAACATAGACATTTTGGGATTCCAAACCGATCCCTTTATCCCATTTCTGTTTGTCAATACCTACATAAGCCTGCTAAGGAAGGGTACAATACACCATGTCTTAGGCTACTTGGCTTAGCCTACCAGTTTTTCTCACTTATATCTCAGTTCCATCTCAAACTGTTAAGTTTCAATTTATTCAATATTTGGTTAATTCTTTGATTTTTTTTTAAGTTTGTAGGATGAAATAAAAGCATAAGTGATATTATTTCTGTAACTCAATTAAAATTTAAATAAACCAGAACTCTTTTATCCCAGATGCAAACAATTATTAAATTAAATAGTATTAAATTAAATAAACTTCATAATTTTGTTTCCAGGAGGCATATCTATATGCATTTATCTGATTATTTCTTCCAGGGCTGGATATATGCATAAGAGTGATATGCAAGCGAGGCAGCAACAAGGGTAATTGTCCTTAACTGGTTAGCAACACATACCATTCTGGACATGCTAAGCAAAATAATTGTATGGACTTCATCCAGTTTGTTAAAACCTTTTATCTTTAAAGCAGGGTGAAAGCAGCAAGACTCATTAATTTCATTATGCTTTTTAAACTAAAATCTGGCCAGAATTTATCTGCTGGATCTCCACCAATAAACTCTGTCACAGGTGCAGCCTGATCACTGAAAATACTTACAAACCACAGGGTCATCCTGATCCAGCCTGCATGAGTCACCCATAGCTGCCTTAGAGAAAAATAAGAGAGAGAGAGATCTTGAGAAAATTAAGTCAGTTAACCTGAAAGAGAAACTTTTATTAAAAAGACTCCAAAACCACCAAACCCAAAAAAACAGCCAACCAAACAGAAATGCAACCACTCCACCCTCACCCTGCAAAAAACTCAAACAACAAAGCCAGCCCAAGACAATCTTGACTGGGACCTCAGTTGTGAGCAGTGTGGTATAAAGGCCACATCTAGGTTCATACATGTTTCCCCAGTCATGCCTGAGCACTACAGACCCCTCCAGACTCTGAAACTTAATTCATTCTCATAAAAACATGGAGTCAATATGTCTGTGTAGCCCCAGTCTCAGAAGTACTTTTAGATCCTTCTGATTAGAACCAGGTTTGGTAGTTCATCTTAATGACTGGAGAGCACAATCCTTGACTGTCTTCCAGAAAAAAAAAAAAAATTAAGACATATTGTGGGAAGTTTGAAATTGAAATTATTAATGTAAACCTCATTAAATAATTAGGGAGCATTTTAGACTTTCAAAATAAAGGATGAAAAAGAATTAAAGATGGAAAGATCACATGTGGAACCTAAAGACCTTAACAGAAATTAAGAGAAAGTGAAACAATGGGATAACTTGTACCAGATATCTGCCAGACCTTGCAAAAAACACGGGATTCCACAACAAGATCAGTACATCTTACCTAGAAGGTAGCCTCTTTCGCTTGAACTGCTGTTCACACATGATGGTCTTGTAAGGAGTGCTGTTTGATTTTTGAATCAAAGAACTCTTGCTTTGACTGTCTGACAGCTTCAGGATATTACACCTAAATTATAGATATTCCAGTGCAACTTTCATCCTCCTCCAACTTGCTAAATCTTCCCTGAATTCAGGTGTCTTATTAGACCATCACATCTGGAGATCTACAAGAATAAAAACCGCTTGCAATATGTGAAGAGTTTTATTCCTCATGGCTCTACCTGGCCAGAGGCAACAAGGCACTGTTATATAAAGAGTGTTCTCAAGAGTGAAACAATGTCCTCAACCATCAGTTCAGGCTGCATCTAAAGCAGCAGGGGGTCCCAGAGCTATAGTACCATGGATAACCTGGTGAAAACAGATGAGATGTTCAGCCAGAAAGAGACATGCTGAAACTGAAAATTAAGAAAAATTGCAACTGAGGATAAAAAAAGGCATAAATTGCTCTCTGATTAAATGCTCTTGAAGTAAATGGAGAACTTTCCCCTGCAGTCAAGGACTGGAAGTACCATCTTAAATTTGGTTTTGGTCCTTATTGTTGCTGGCTTTTTACAGAGTAACAAGAAAATGTAGAATTATTTCCAATAATTATTTTAACCTGCTTTTTTTCAATACAGTTTCTGTAAGTAGCTAATATCCTTGAACATATTCATTTAATTAAATGTATTTATTACTTTAATTTGCTCACCAGAAGCTGGCAAGAGTTATTTCATTTAATCTCTAGCCTGCACACCCACACACAGTTTCCTGCAAGAATTTTAGATTTAATGTCAGAAACCTGAGATCATTTTACTTGCAGAGGGTCATGAATATTGTTTATCCCTTTTAACTGGCTCCAGTCATCAAAGAAGTGTTGAGGGAAGCAGCTGGGACTGGGAACCTCTCAGGAATAGAAAAGGGAATGGTAGTAAATCTACATCTATGAGTGATTTGAGGGTAGTAAAGACCTTCCTAGGAAACAGAATCCATTTGAAGATGGCACACATACATAGCTGTATCCAGAACTTAATTTCTGAAATGGATTTTTTCATGTAACAGTCATGAAAATTTTTGACCTCTACTGTTTAAAGGCTGTGGCACATGGACCATTTTGCTGTTCTGATCATTCCTTGCACAGACACTGCAATGTATGCCATTCACTGAAACATGAATTTTCTTTGTGTTCCTGAGTGCTGTCTTTTATCGCTTAAAAAGTGAATTAGTCAATGCTGTTACATTTCACATTACATTTTGAGAGTATTTTTAACATTAGTAGAGCTTTCTACATTGCAAGTGGTTTTGTTCATTTATTAATGAATTTGTCTTTGCCCATGCCATGGCATTTTAACAGCCTGTTCTGCAAAGCTGTGATATCACATTATTGGATGGTATTTCCAGCAGTTGTAGAAAACTCACATGAATCTTCAGTTAATTTTTGAATACATTTGCTAAAAACCTGTATTTGCTTGTAATTTAGAAGACTGGTTTGCAGCTGACAACAAGACAGATTAGGTACCTGTACATGCCTAATAAACACCCTCATGGCTCCCAGAGGAAGATCCATTATCAACGAACCTTAAACAGGGACATTCAAAGGGCTCTGATGGTGACCTAGAGTGTATCCCACCAGGCTGCAGTGTGGGAACAGACCTGCTCCTGGGAAGCTGTGGAGAAACCTTGACAGAAGTAAAAATATAAGCAGCAATTTCTCTTCTGCCATGGTAAGTAGCTGTGGCCTATCAGATCAAAGAGAGTCCATAGGACTGCTGCCTCTTATGTGATGGACACAGGCAATGAAGGGGTTACCGTGTCATATTTTTTTCCCAATTGCTGTAAATGTGGCTGGCTAAGGATTCAGGAAATATTTGCTATAGTTCTATGCCAGCACCTGATTGTGAGAGTCTGATTAGATTGAATTGCTGAATGTATTGTCTGGTTTGCATAATAGAACAAAGAGAGGACACACCCTTCTCCTAATCCTATACACAGTCCTGGTGCTGTATTTCCACACTGAACAGATTTGCAGGTTTTCTAGGTTCGTTTACTACCCTTATTGGGTGAAAATGTAGCTTGTATTTAAAAAGTGTGTCACCACACTAAGTATGACTCTAGCTTTAGAGCTATTTTCTTCTAGCCAATCCTAAGGTTATCTACCCCCAAGCTATCATGTTGTTACACATCAATGCACCATTTACCTACCACAGTGTAAAACATTGTTCTCCCTGCCTAGACAAACCCACAGCAGTAGTCCAAGAACACCTAACTAGACCTGAGCCCGGCTTTATTTTACTGTCACAATATTAAATGTAGCTCAAGAGGAAATTTTAATTTTGCCAACTACAGGGAAGTCAGAAATAAACTTTGAAACATTCAAAAGA
The DNA here is from genome assembly GCA_008694505.1 of Cyanoderma ruficeps. Taxonomy (NCBI): domain Eukaryota; kingdom Metazoa; phylum Chordata; class Aves; order Passeriformes; family Timaliidae; genus Cyanoderma; species Cyanoderma ruficeps. The sequence goes on along the minus strand of VZDJ01007755.1, from coordinate 25,616,951 downwards.
CTTTACTTTCCCACTGGTTGCTTTCAGCCTCTCATTCTCTGTGGCTTGAGCGCAGCTGGAACGTGTTTTCACAGATGAGTGTTCTGTTCGGACTTAGATACATGTGAATGTATTGCGCCAGTTCTTACAGACACATCTCTCATGCACTGGGGAGTTGAGCATAAACCTATCAGCTATTTGATGAATATACTGAGCCTGTTAGTCCATCTTGTAGTTTCTGCTGCAAAAGTGCCCTGCTGCCTCAGTGGAGCTGCTACTTTTGTCCCTCTCATTTGTTTAATATTTCTCGCTTCCTGTCTCGTAAAGGCAGAGCTGTGTCTGGTGTGATAACACAGATCAAACATTTTTGAAACAATGAAGAAACCCAAATGTGCAATGATTTATTTTCAATATATGTGATTCACAATCAGAGAACTAGGAAGTGGCAGGTACAAGTGTTAAACTGTAAGATTTGAAGTGCAGCCTGCTTTATATATCTTGAACGTAAATGACAAACGAAGCTGGGAAGCTGCAGCATCCTGGAGTGAGTACCACAGAGCCAGTCATTTATAGAAGACAGCCACAAAACCATGAATGGGTGGAGACAGGAAGAAAATCCACTGATGTGAACAGAAGAATGATGTGCTTTGGGGCACTGAGGTCATTTCATCAGTTCAAGAGGACAGAATCAAACGAGCATGAGAAACCTTGCAGGAAAGTCGTCATCACTGTAAAAATAGAAACTCTTGTAATGAAAACTGATATAGTCTAAATGACATCAGGCAGGGAGGAAAGTAAATGGGGTTGGTGTCATCTGCAATCAGGCAGCTATACAGTAAAATCAATAATTTGTTTTTCAATCTTTTTTTCAATGGACTGCAATTTAAAATAACCTTAGAAGGTCTGACAGCCTTACAGAAAATAGAGTTGTAGTCTATGGTCATAATTGCTCAGTTACCATATAGCTCTCATTTTTAAGGTTCAAACCAACAATTATGGGATAAGCAGCTTCCTACATAGTGTGGCAAAACTTGTAATGGTGCAGTGGTGTTCATGACAATAGACTACACAAACCTAAAATGATTCACAGAATCATTCAGTCTGGAAGGGACCTCTCAAAGTCATCTAGTTCAACTTCTTGCTCTAAAAAGGTCCACTTCATTTCATGTGGACTTCATGTTCTTGTCCAGCTGAACCAATCTCTGAAATAATGGAACTTCCAAAGACGCTTTGGGCAACTTGTTCCAGTATCTGACCATCCTCAAGATTAAAAATTAATATCTCTATTTCTTATATAGAATTATATCTGAAAAGCATCACATCTAAAAGAAAGCTCTCATCTACCAACTCACATCTCTCATCTCAAAACCGTGTGTTCCAAGAGGAGACTCAGTCCACCTTCTACACAGTCTCTCACTAGGCAGCTCCAGACAGCAACAGCAGTATTGTGTCTGTGTTTTCTTCTCAGAGCTTTCAGCTACAAGCTGGATTTGTTCAAGCTCAATCCTCCCATCTTTTCCTCATACACCTGGTGCTCCAGACCCTTGAGCATCTCACTGGTGAGTCCAAAATGGGATGCAGTAGTTCAGAATTGATTTCACAAGCACTCTACGGAGGGAAAGAGATGCCTCCCTTTGTTTGCTGGCTGCAGTCATGCTAATGCAGCCCAGGGTGCTGCTGGCCTTCTTCAGTTTAAAGACACACTGCTGGCTCATGGTCAGTTTGTTGTTCACCCAGTTCCCAGGGCCTCTCCTCTGAAGCTGGATTCCAGCTACTCATCCACAATCTGTATCTACACACAGGGTTATTCCACCTCACGTGCAGGACTGTACCTGGTCGTGTTCTCACAGTACCTGCATTTTTCCAGGCCACAAAGATCCTTCTGAAGAGCAGCCCTGCCCACTATCATCTGCTGAGAGCACAGAAAATATGTTCTCAGCCTCATCATTCAGTTCATTAAGACCATATTAGACAGAATCAGCCTCAGAACTGACCCCCAAAGGACATGACCAGTAAGCAGCTGTCAGACAGACTTTGTCCCATCGATCCCTCTGAGACCAGAATGACATGCCTGAACGAAAAAAGGGGCAATTATGGCTCTTCCCCTGCCTGTGACTGGTGAGAGCATATGATTGCATTGGCACAGGCTGTCCCAGGGCAGGAGCTGCTGGACAGTCCAACTCCCCAGCTGTGTGAGGGAATGAATCATCCGAGAATGATGAGACCCACACTAATCATTCATATGATGCCACACTATTCATTCTACAAAACCAGACACAGCTGAAGCAGTGAAGCTTTCTGCAAGCTCTTATCATCTCCCTGGTAGTTAAGTGTTGTCACCTCTGATCTGGTTCTGTTCCCAGTTTTGCAGTAGATTTCCTACATAACATTTACCAGGGCTCTCTTGGGCCATTTACTTGGTTAAAATCTATGCAAAGATGCTATCACAACTTTATCAAGAAATCTAAAAAGTGACTTAATAACAGAGAATAGGATTACTTCTTTCACTACATGTTGCCCTTTTATTAAATGCTATTTATTCTTATTAGTCAACACTTGAGTGTAATGGTATTCGCAAGGGGTTTGAGATATTTGGTGGAAAACATAAAGTGGTACCATTGTTTCTTAATCAAGTTCTGTGACAATTATTTCAAGGGGTATTTAGATGGAGGCATTGACAAATCTCCAAACCAACTTCCTCCACACCCTAGCTCTTCCCCTGATGGTTCAGGGCTTGCAGTTCTCCCATCAGCTAGGCGGGTCCCCTCAGCAATAATATGAGTGAAGCCATCCAGCATTTCACTTTGAAAAAGGAAATGCATTTTCCTGAATATGCGCCAGGTTCTACTCCACCCCTAACTCTCTGCACTGCTCAGTTACACATAGTTTAATGACACGACAGCTACAGAATTAGTGATCCATTACCACTCTATCACTGCATTTTCAGTGACAATGACTGACTTTATTGCATTATAGATAGAAGTATGAGAATAGGTGTAGCAGTGCACTGTATAGATAAATGAGCCCATGAATCCTAGAAGATTCTAAAACTTTCTTTTGCACCTGAAAAATGGAGAACCGATTGCTGAAATGAGATCGGACGTGTTCTAAATACCAAGTATTCAAAATAATGTGTGAAGAACCACAGAAAACATACTCTGTATATATGAATATTAAAAAAGAGATAGGTTATCTATGATAACAGTTCTGTAAGCTCTACAACACTTAATTAGTAGATACAGCAACTAATATGAAGACCGTTTTATCCAAGGTAGACCCTGTAAAAGCATAGAGCAATGAAGTACTTAGAAAGATCCATGACAAAATGCAGTAAATATGAGAGACATAGCTACATCAGTTATAATTCTTCTGTGTTAGTAACCTTCAAAAAAACCCCTCAATAATTCTGGAGGGGTAATCCAAAGTAATTGGAAGAAGAGGTAGCAAAGGAAGTTGCCACTGTGTCCGAATTCCGCTCTTGATTACCAAACAACTTAGCCAGAGGGTTTCTGAAAATACCAATTACTTGTACAGTGAGAGTAATCATTATTCATCAATAATGAATACTCTTGATGACTCCATTTCATTTCACATCAATCTGAAGCACCTGTTCATCCTTATTACTTCAGCATGATGGAAAAAATAATACTTTCCTAAACATTTCACCAAATGTGCTATTCACCCTACTTTCAAAATAGTATCAAACTAAATTTCAAATAAGATAGTGAAAAATTTCATTTGGAGAAGAATGATATAAAATGTTTTTATGTTCAGAATTTCTTCCCCTCTGCCACACTGTTTTTCAGATAAAACTACATGCCAGATTCAAAATTCCTGAAAATATAGCCAGAACTCTTGTACCATCTGTTTTCTGCCCCTCTGCTGAGGTAACACCCTTTCTGCAAATTTATGTCAGCAAAGATTTTGTTCAGACATATGCTGAAAAATGTAGCAGCTAATTTTTCAGAGAGGCTAATCTTTAAAAGATTTATTTATAAGAGTAAAATTTAAGTTAAAAGAGGTAGGTTGAATTTGAGGCCTCCATACAAATATAAAGGTACTAGTATGACCATATCCATCTGGGGCACCATTGTGAAATTCCACTGATTGGATGTTAGGCATATCATTTTCTGAACTGTATATTTCCTTCTATAAATAAGGTTCCAAAGAATAATTGCAGCAGAGGAAAAAAAACAGAGGATTTTTTTTTTTATTTTTGTAAAATAACCTTTAGCTAAGTACACACAAAAATGTTAGCTGCGTTTGTACCTTAGATATATTTTAAATTAAAAAAATAAACTCCAAGCTTTTCTACCAATTGCTCATGAATTCAGAAAAATGGCTGTTACTGAAAATTATTCTCTCTTGACCTTCCCACCAGATGCATAAGTATGCCTTGTCTTAAGGCTCCATGATTTAACAGGAACTGTGTGTAACATGCTTCACGGAAGTAATTAATAGGTGCTTTATTTTATAATTCAAGATTTAGGCTCAGTAATCCATAACACAATGGGATCAAAAAGAAGGCACTTCAAATTGAATTTCTGCTTGGAGGACACCTGAAAGTTTTGCCCTGTTCAGCACCATTTTTTGAATTAAAGATTAGGAGGTTTCATTTGAATTTTGCTGAGCACTTAGTTGTTCATTTTCACGCATGGACATTTTGCTCATAAGTTTAAGACTTAAAGTGTCCTAAAGCATGGGACTAGAGCTTTCAAGTGGTTTAACTTCCTTAAACCTTCTGGACAAGATCCTGCTTTCAATTATGAGGGCACGCTTACAATGTAATATCATGATTTTCTCTTTAATTTAGATGATACAAGGCTACTTCTACCTATTTGGTTTCCTCAAATGTCTCCTCTTCTTCTTCCATATGGTATTTGAGGACTCTGGACACTTATAGGATTTTTACTGGCATCCAGTAATGCCATTATATCACATGTTTGAAAAATCGTAGAATGCCAGTCAGATCCACCTTGCTGCAGTGGAAATCTTCCCATGTTTATATCTCTTGAAGTAGAAATTCTCAGCGATTCAGGTTAAATTTAACACAAATCATCTCAGGACTGAAAGCAGTAACATTTTATGTACATGGCAGTGGGATGCATGGGCTTTGGACAGATCCCATATTTCTAGACTTCATTTACATAGGTTTGTATTATCTGTGCTTTTCTCTTGGGCACCAAAATCCTCCATTACCCAGAAAACTGAGTGCTAATTACAGTTGGTTCTCAAAGGAGATTTGGTTTTCAAGCTCACAGGCACAAGAATGGCAGAGCACTGCCGTCATCTCCCAGAGCTTCATCTCCTCTGACCATTGCATCCCAGGGATCCAAACTGTGCAACAACATTTTCACCCAAAAGCAAATTATAAATTTGATCTCAATGCTGCAAATTCTTACACATTTAGATCATTTCACAGATTACTTCTGAGGAAATTCGTAGCTGTGGTACATCATGCCCCTAGAAGCACAGACAAGGCCTGAGTGACCCCATGATCTGGATACCACAGGTTTGAGGCAACTCTGAAAGTAACTGAAAGAAGTAAGTCATTTTGCAGAGTACTGAATACTGCAGTTACTAATAAAAAGATAAAGTATAAAAAAAAATGTTTTTTTTTAAAAAAGATAAAGTGGTTTGTTATAGCTACCAAGACTCCTGCCACATAAAGTCATTTTCTGTGCTCATGTCGCCAGTGACAGGAGACAGGTTTATGACAGCACTTGCCACTTGGTGAAAGGACAGGTAAGAAGAGGTAAAGGGAAGAAAGAGCAAAAAACTGCAGCTATGGAAGCAATATTCAAAAGACATGTAACTAAAACACTCTTCTTTCTTGGGATTTGTTTAGAAAAATCTGCTTAGGAAAAAAGTAGCAGGAGCAAACAAAGCTACAGTAATTCATAGTAACTACTTTTCTTCGAGTTTTGCAGTTGTCTTACCTTTTATATTCCCTGTGAATAAAGCCTATATAAGGGCTCTAAGAAACACAAACCATAGTCTTTGATGAGTGCAGTTGTGAATTATAATGAACAATTATGAAGCAGTCTAGATTTGAAGATTTTATGTACACAATCACTGCAGGCTACCAACAAGGTCATTTTTAAGATCCTATGTAATTGATGTTTTTATTAAGGACTTCAGAGGAAGAGAGCAAACCACATAAATTCAGGGTTAGCTAAAGACACTTGTGAAAACCTCTGGAAATAGTAAAAGTGTCATTTTTTAAGTGTGAATCAATTCTGCTGAGCAAATATAAGAGTTACCAAAACCTTCTATGCTCCTTTCCTGATCTGAACCTCATCAAGTCAAAAAGCTACTGTCCTAACTTCATACCCCTCCTAAAAAGACTGTACCAAAGTTCTTAATTTCTTTTAGTTTCTCCTAGGTTTTGATATTTGCATATACTCACATTTTTCACTAAGATTTATGGGGAAAATTTAAGAATACACAGAAGTTTATGGTTTGACAAAGCTTTTTCATATGATGCCAATAAATAATTAGAATAGTCCCTGTCAGCATTCAGATAAGTTAATTATTTAGGGAAAAAGGATTAAGAAGGCAGGGTTAATCTCTTTGATATAAAGGAAATTTTATTCTGATTTTTCCTTGTACATAGCAAGAGAGGTGTTGTCTTGTTCACCCACTTAACGCAGAGACTGGTCCCAGTTGCCCTTTACATAGATTTAGGTGTGTCCCCTGAGCCTGCTATTCTGCTTCTGTGCACAGGGTATGAAGAACTGATGTACGTCATTAAAAAATCAGCAAATCCCTCTTTGCTGTCATTTCAACCAACTTCCTGCCTGATGATACTTCTCTTCCTTCCACAGCCCATGCCAGTGCAGTACCAAAACCATGTTTTTTCAGTAATGTTTGTGTGCTTTCAAAAAAAAAAATAATATATATGTATATCCCCAGAGAGCACTAGTTGTGTTATTGCTGCATCAGCAGGTTCTGGCTTGCTTCCTGTGATCACTAGGCAAGGAGCAGTGGCCACAGGCAGAGTAGCTCCCAAAATCAACAAACAGCCAAGCTGATGGGTAGGATCTGGTTTTGAACTGAGAGCAAAGAACTGAGCTGCGATTTAAATCAGAACTAGTAATAAAAAAATGTGGAAGATGAAAGGGGAATGGGAATAGACTCAAATATCTGGGGACAGCTATAATAGCTCTCATTCTACTGTGTACTGAAAAGTATCAGGTCAGCTGATAACAAGAAAATATATTCTAATCTCATTATTGCTGCTGAATATTGAAGTGGGAATAAGCTAGGTAAGCCTGTCTCAACCTTCCCATTTTGTGTCATCTTAACATGTCAAAGACAGAAGAATTAAAGGCCTGTCCTTGAATAAATTACCTCTTCCACACATACAGAAATGCTGTATAGGTTACTGTCTCTCTCATTTTCCCTTCAAACCATTCCTCATCACAATCACAAATCTACAGCTAATCGTCAAATGGCACCCTCCATGACTAATTAACTATCAGGGAAGCTAACATTACCAGGAATAAAGTATTTGATGGGGTGTTTCCCTCTATTTCACATTCAAATAGCCTGTTATAAATTGATGATACCACAGCTGACTTTTCTTTCAAATGTCAAAGCCTTTCCTATGTAATAGAATGTGAATTTAAAGTAGAAAGGCATTATCCTTTATGAACCATATCACTGCAATGCCATAAATCACTTTTCTAAATGATTTCTCCATGTTACATGAGTAAAATGCTGAACCTATCAATCCCTCTTGCTTTATGAGTCTCGGGACAGCACAAAGGCATGAAAGCTGAAGGAGTACATATTAATCCTTCTGAAAACTCACGACTCAGCTAATGTAAAGAAGCGAGCATGCCTGACACTGCTCATTTGAAAGCTAAAAAATGAATAACTCAAATGGGGAAGGTAGTGCTGTCCCATTCTCACAAGGAAACATAACAAATGGCAATCTACTGAATATATATCAACACTAGTAAAAACATCTATCGTGGAGCTGTCAGCACAACAAAGACATGAACCTTTTGCAGTGGGTTCAGAGGAGTCCACAAAATTTATCAGAGGGCTGCAACACCTCTCCTGTGAAGACAGGCTGAGAGAGCTGGAGTTGTTCAGCCTTGAGAAGAGAAGACTTTGAGAAGACCTTACAACACCTTCCAATACCTTAAGGGGGAGGATTAAAAAGACAAACCTTTTAGCAGGGCCTCTTGTGGTGGCACACGGGGTAATGGTTTTAAATAGAAGGAATGTCAGTTTAGATTAGATATAATGAAGATATTATTTACATTGAGGGTGGTGAAACACTGGAGCAGGTTTCCAGTAGAGAATTCCTCATCCTGGGAAACATTCAAGGTCAGGTTGGATAAGGTTCTGAGAAACCTGATCTAGCTGAAGATGTTTCTGATCATTGCAGGGGGGGTTGGACTAGATGGTATTTAAAGGAGCCTTCCAACCCAAACTATTCTATGAACCTGTGATCTTCCTTAATATATTTAACTGGATACTCTTGTTTTGCCCTTTCTACTAACTAGTAGTTGTACACTGATGTCAGGCTCAACAATATTTGCAAAACTTATTACTTCAAGATTTTTAAATGGCTAACATTTTAGCAGTATCATTAAAATTGAAGTGATTAGCAGATAAATTCCTTACTAAAGTGAAATGATGGTTGTACAAATATTCCTTCCCCTGAAAATTATCTTCCATAATGACCAGTCAGTCTCAAGGGGTTGGGTCACTTCTTTCATCCAGAGGTGAATGAAGGAGACACACACCCAACAGCACCTTTGCCTTGCTGGAGAAACCTGCTCAACCTTGTTTTTGGGAATTCAGAGATACCCCTTGAATATCAGCAACACCAAATCCAAGTGTCAGTAGCAAAACCCAGACTCCTCAGCCAGCAGCTGTTCATGGTTAGCATACTTTTAAAGTTTATTTTAAGTATGTCCCTAGCTTCCTCCAAAGAGCAGCCAAGGTTGAGGGAAAAGTTTTGCTTTTAAAATACATTATCTTTAACATCCTAACCTGTGGAATCAGTACTTGGTCAACTGTTGGACAGCTTCACAAAACAGACCTGCTGATGTGTAACTTCTCCTAGGATTGAAAGAATCCTTGCATCACTTTCATCAAAGAACCAGAAGACAGAGCTGTAATTTTTGATTGTGTTTCTTTAATAAAATAAACATATATATATATATGTTTATTTTATTAGAGAAATAAACATATATATATTTATGTTATACACTACAAAGAGCATTGCACAGAGCACTCCACAAACATGTAAAAATTACTGACATCCATTGGAGGACATTGTGTATAAATAGTTCAGTTTCAAATTTGAAGAGTGATTCCATATATCTATTGATCAATAGTGATCTGATAATCGGCCTCTTTGCAGACACATTCCAGCTGCTAAATTACACAAAAAAATAAAAGACTGTACTGTGAAATTTGAAAAAATTCTCAGTGATATTCTAACACCTCTGAAGGCAACATGCTTTTGATTTCAATATGAACAGAACATAAATTCCCTCCATATTGCTTTCCAAGAACATACAAAATTTATGACATGGTGAACTAATGAATCTAGCTACAAATCTCTAAACTATTTCTCCTTTACTGACTGTACCATCAGAAACTTCGAAACCTCTAATTAGGGACAAAGCTGTCTCATACTTTTATGGGGTTTGACCACTTTTAATTTCTTCTGTTCGGCAATCTAGAAAAGCTAAATTTATAGACATAAATTTCATGCTTTAAAATACACAAGTGAGCACATTGTTTACCGCTTTCCTTTTCACCTCCACATCACTAAAATAATTATCAATGTACTTAGAGAAATCACAGTTGACAGAACCTAAGAAACAAATTAGCCTAGCAATACGAAGGAAAAGGTAATTTGATATTTAAAGTTCTTAGCAAATTCAGGTCCCCTAGAACAAGTCAATATCTATTGGCATTGGAATATTATTGGAAAAAAACACAATTCACTACACAGACACAAGTCGTTTCTCATATGGTCTGACAAATTAGCACTTCTGTTAAGTTGGCACAAACATTTGGCTTGAACAATTTCCTAGAAGTATATCCATCACAGTTTGATGCCTGTGGCTGAACAAACTTCTCCCTTGAATAGAACAGAGATGAGTTACTTTTGACACCCACAGAAATGTAATTGCCCCCAAAATCCTGACTACCAACAGTCTCTGAACTCTGCAGTGACCCATCAATGTTTGTCAGCTTACAATGGCTTTAAAGCAATTTGTAGTTTGTCATAAGAACATTTGTCTTTATATGAATTGTTCCTGATTTTCTAGCCAGAAAAATCAAGTAGAACTACTTGTCTATATTTTTGGTTCAAATTTGTTTTAATTGTGTTTACAAAATGCAAAAAAAATATGCCTCAGTCACCACTCATTAAGTCATTAATACTTTTTTCCTCAAGTCATAATAAGAAATACAGGCCCAGAAGATCCTTATTCAGTAATTTAGTTTACAAGGAAAACCAGAAAAAGTTTACTAGTTTCCAGAGATCTAGAAGTCATCTTTTAAGCAATATGCATTTTATACAATTTAGCCAAAACTTTAACTTTAGTAGTAAGCTACCCTGCTTCCTTCTCCAGATGTAGCTTCTTGCCCTCAGTCTACTTAACACAAGAGGGATCCTGTGTTGCTTAGAATAAGTCCAAGCAAAATAAAACAAAAATAAACGCAAAAAACCCCACCAAAACCCCAAAACCAAGCAAAAACCAAAACAAAGAAACCCCCACAAGGTACACACAATGCAGAAATGTACTTTATTTAACTTTTAAGCTACTTTTTTATTTTTTATGCTTTCAAGCTATTCATGCACATAGGCAATTGCAGAAATTTCCATGCAAAGTAAACATTTGTCTGCATGTTATCATGTTGCTTATGATGGCATGAGAGCAATTCACAACTGTAATCACAAGGTCTTAAATGTTCCTTTGACGTGTCTGAACTTCTGCAGCATCCTCTCCCACACAGAAACGAATGTGCACAACAATACATGCACAAAAATGGATGGACAGGTTACACTTCAGATCAGTGGGATTATTCCTTTGAGTAGACTGACTTACCTGGATAGTTTAGGTGATCTCTTTGGAGTCTCATCCAGCTTCACATCCTCCCCTCAAATAACTCATCTCAAAACCCAGTGCTTTGTGTAAAATTTACTTTCCTTTTCCATCTGTTTTATCCAGTGGTCTTATGTTCTGGATATGGTCTTATGTCTGGTTGTTCTGCCAAGCTTACTGAGGCTCAGAAAAATTAAACAACTGGTGCAGGGTCACATATGTGTCAGCTCAGCCAAAATTAGCATCGAGTTTTAAAAACAGACATATAACTGCATACAAAATAGGAAGAAAAATGTGAAACCTCATCACTCTGAGGGTTGTTGAGTTTGGTTTGGTTTTTCTTCTACAAAGAAGCTTAGACAAATTATGATCCTGTCAAGAAGAGGTTCTCTTCTCCCCTTTCTCCTGGTAGATCCTTGATTGTGCCATCTTTTTGCTCAGAAGGAGCAAAGTTCATAACAGCTTTCCTCTTCTTGTACCACCTCAGAAGGACAAGTTGTAGAAATGAACAGTGCTGGATCCAATTTTTAAAAAATGAAAGACGTAATTGGCTGTTGGTACCTACATTAAACCCTCTGCTAGCCAACAGAGACCCACTATTTGTTGTAACCTTTCTTGGAAGCTGAGAGAAAAATAGTACAGTTGTTCACTAACGTGAAGAAAATTAGCCTCTTTTTCTGCCCTGATTTTTAAACTTTCTTGCTTTATGTCTGTAAATAACTGCATTTAAAAGAGTTGTGAGATGTATAATAACTCAAAGGTAATAAAAGGTATGAGGTTATAAAATATTTTCTGTATTCATATTACTGTGTGCCTAAGAAAAGAAAGAGCAGATTTGAAAAAGAAATTCAAGTAGGATCTGTGTGAGGCACAGACAAGCTTCAGTTTGGCTCAAAAGTTGTTCATATATATATTGTTCCACAATAAAACATGCATTAGTGTTAAGAATATATGAGGATATAATACTATACTATCTTACTACTAAGGATAGATGAGATTTTAATAATATATCGCCTCTCTACATTATATGAAGGCTTTTACTTCTTGACATCTTCCCAAGGCGCATGTCAACTGCCTTATGATTATTTAATATGTGTTTGTAAGTCTAAGATTTGAAACTTGTAAAAGGTCTTCTGAGGGGAAAAAATTTGTGTTCACCCATAATTTCTTTTGTAATTCCACAGCTCTGCAATATAATTTGTGTTTAAAATGAAACACTGACTAGCACCTTCTAGCAAAAGCATAAGCATCTGGTCCCAACAGATTCCTAGAGAAAGGCAAGAATTTCAGTTGATTGCCACATTTTCACAATATCCACCCTCTCAAACTAGAACTTGAGATTAGGGGGAAAAAAAAGGTAATAAAATTCACTTCTTTTATTATATAAAAGATACATTATTTTTCTTCTAGCAGTACTATTGACTAGCTCAGTTCCTAATATGGAATATTTTCATTTTCCCTGACTTTTAAATGGAACAGGTGATGCAGAGGCATTTATGGTTCTATATGCATGAGGCTACAGATTTTCTTATACATTCCAGTGCTTCAGATTTCTCTAACATCTTTTAAGAATTTCAAAATCACTCATTGTGTGCTTACTTCTAATTCCTTCTCACCACATCAAAAAAAAAAAAAAATCTTTGGTCAAAATCCTTGGTGATTTTCAGTTTCTCTCCTCAAGAAAATAAAAACCCTGCAGTATTTGACATGCCCTTCAGCATTAGTACTTTTGGAATAAAATATGTCTTCCCTTTGTTCGTTATCAAATCTATTTATATATTTCCATTGGGAAATATCTGAGACTCATAAAGCAATGAGAAAAAGCACTAATCCATTCATTAACTGAGCATTTGATCTTTTTCCAAGACTCTTCAGGACAAAAAAAAATTAGACTTTGCTATTTTTCTTCAACAGCAATATAATCTTTAAGAGAAAATAATCAAAACCACAAAGCTGTTTTCTGATAGGTGTTTGAAAACATAATCTCTGAAACTCTGAAAGCAAGCTGCAAAATGCTTTTGAGAAGAAATATTTACAGGTGCCAAATTATGAAGCTCAGACACCATGTACAGGGGTGGCATGACCAAACTCAGCCACACACACACTGAAAAAATAAAAAATACTAAATCCCTGTAATGTAGTGTTAATCTTTACTCAAGATGTCTCCAACTCCTCTAGTAGTATTTCTTCTCTTTTTTACTTGCATATAAAAATAGAAGGATGAAAGATGTTTTCCTTATTCCCCTCCTCCCCCTTTTTTCATTTCCCCCTAGCCATTTCATCACCTCAGCAACTTAAAACAAACCAACCTCCAATGTAAAAATTAAAATACAACATGAAATAAATATGTCATTATGTTTCAAAGCAATTTTAAGGATAAGCAGGTCAGATTTTCTTCTGATATTAACTGATACACAGAGATCTCCACTGTTTTCTGTGCAGTTAAATATGCTTATGCTTTGGCAAACACAGGAGAAAGAATGTAATTTCAGATTTGCTCTTGCTCTTCTTGTGTGCTGAAATATTTATACTACACAGATTCTATGCTGGTTCAAATAAAATGTCTCTCTCAGATACGGTATTTTTCAAAGCTTTCAGTGCTAGAATGAATCTGAAGCAGATCTTGAATTAATTTTAACACTGGCTTTGCACTAAAAAAAGTACAGAAGAGCTTCATGAAAAATCTGTTAGATGCTCCAGTTGGGGACAATCCTTTGCAAAGGACAAATTATTTACTGTTCTGTTAAATGTTTCCTTAAAACAAAAAAATGTAAAACTTTCCACAATGATCAAGAAGGTACTCATCCTTAAAATCCCTGCTAACCCCAAAACATAGAAACAAGAATTCTTAGACAATATTCCAAGATTTACAGTGTAAATTGTAAATTTCAATGTAAAATTCAAGATTACCCAGTGTATAATTTCAATGTAAATTTCAAGATTACCCAATGTGAAAACATAAGCACATAAAGTGTAAAGTCAGACTACAGATCCTCACAGCCCAGCATTATGTTTGTCAGTTAGAAGCCAATTCTGGCTTCTAAAGATGACCAGCACAGGAAGTAAAAGTAAAGAAAAGCAAGTAAAAAAGAGAAGAAATACTACTAGAGAGGTTGGAGATATCTTGGGTAAAGATTAACACTAAATTATAGGGATAAACAATCTGCTCTTCAGATGCCCTCCTAGCCATCCTGTGCCACTTTGCATTTAGCAAAACAACACAAGTATTTCTAACATGAACTTACCACGTTCTTGCCCATACACATTCTCAGGACCTAAAAAGGCCCATGCAAAGGAGCCTCACACCTCAAGACCAGGTGTATGAAGCACATACTTCTTTCTTTTGAACCTCTTTCTCCTACTTTTCCTTTTTCTCCCCTAGATCTTGTTTTGGGAAAGGCAATGAATCATTGATCCCAGTTCACACACAGTTCATTAGCCACCTGAAATAATTCCTTTGTCCTTGGCCAGCAACCTGCACATTACACCCATAGTGGGCTGGTTGTGGTGACCCTGAGTAGCTGCAGGTCATAACTCAGGGCAGGTAAATTGTGATCAGCAGCACTGGTGCTAAATGGAAGCTCACTTTTCTTTTATATTATTCTTATTCTTGTTATGAAAACCTTTGAAAACGCTTCTTAGATTGCTAAAAGCCTTAAGCATTAATTGTGGATGTTTTCTACAGAGACTTCTAGAAGCTAATAGTTCATCTGTTATAACTTCAGCATAACTTCCTTCAGGTTGTCAAGCAACAACCATCACCACGTTGCTGAAAGCAGACAAAGATTTAAGCCAGCAGCCTTGCCTGGAGCCCCTTCCCAGGGCTGCAAAAAACCCTGGAGCAGCTGACAGCATGGACAACTCCAGTCAAATGTATGATGTTTGTGCCATGCTTCCTCCTCTCTGCCATATGAAGGGATAGAGGTTATCTTTAAGTCACATTGCAAGTTTTAATAGGAAAATCCCACACGGCGAGCACGTCAGAGATGCCGCAAAGGGCAGCTGGGGGAAATGGCACCAAAACGAGTGACTGAAGGTACAGGAGAGACGGAGCTGTAAATGATCAGGCTGGGTAAATTGTGGGGAGGAGAACATCGAGCTATAAATGATCAGGCTGGGTAAATTGTGGGGAGGAGAACTGAGTCACAGTGCTGAAGAGAACTGCAGTCTCTACACATTGCTATGCCCTAAGGTAGGTAGGTAGACATGTATGAATGTGAAGAAGTGTCAGCATTGTAAGGCATAATTCTTCTTTTTAAAAAACAATCATAAATAATTTTTAAAACATTGTTAATCTTCAAGTAGGTTTCCTAAAAACTTGTATTTTATGACAGAAAACAAAAATACATAACAGTACAATCTCTGTTTTAAAAGTAAACTATAAACCCTTTTCTTCAAATTTTTATTCTAGGAGCTCAAAGCTATTATTTTTATAACTGTTTTGTTCTCTTGCATTGCATTGTACATCACATATTCTATACTATAGAGGATTGACAGTTTTACAAGGACAATAACCTTCCAGTGACTGAACACATTACCTAAATTTTAAGAAAAGCTGATTTCTAAGAAACTAAGCAGTTCCCTACCTTCGCTTGTGCAAAATATATCTTTAACCTTCCTGAAACTGCAGAGCTGACAACACTGGAAAAAAAGTCTACCTCTACCTTCACAAAAAACCCTCTTAGTTACCATCACAAGTTTAATTCTGACATAAGTAAATTTATATAAAGTAACCAAGTAAATTGGGTATTATCTAGCAGGCATGACATCTAAAATGTCAGTCTCTGCTGAATAAAATTAAAACTGATAGTTGGAAGAACAACTAATTCACTGAAAGTTACTTGAAACAAATTTTTATGTGTGTTGTATGCTTTTCTCAGGGTCATTACAGTTGTTTCTATTTTCAAAATATCCCTCTTTTAAATGACACCATTAATTGTATATTTAACAACTACACCCTAAGACTTCTCTTGAGTGCTGATCTATTTGTATGTAATATATGCCACTGACCAAGATTAGCTATATATGAACAAATCTCAAGGGTTTATTATTTTGTTGCAATTCTTTTATAATCCTTTTTTATTCAAAGTTGTGCACAGTGGTCATGTATAAAGTAAACTGGGATTTTGGAGTGGCTCGAGGCAGGGATTGCTCCATTCTCTTGAGACAGACATGTTTCTGTCCTTGAACAATGAGATTAGCTGATCTTAGGAAGTTACCAGGTCATCTCAGCAGTACAGCAGGGTAACATCAGTGAAAGTAATATTTAGTTTTTTCTTGTATGAATTACAGTTGGAAGTCCTTTTATTATATTAGAATCATATATTAAATTCATACATTACCAGATGTTGAGACAATTAGTCTTTAATGATTACAACAGCAATTACTGTTTCTGAAACAATTATTTCAGGCTAACATTCTCCTTCTTGGCTATCACAGAAAACTGTTCTAGGATTCCATTTAAAATTAATTAAACTTGAAAATTTATTGAGGTCAATGTTAATTTGAAGATTTGACAGTACCAACCTTTTTTTTTACACGTAAGGAATTTTTTTTTCTCAATACCACTGTTGGAGAAAAGGTAATGATCTAATTATGAGAAGCTATGGCTTTCATTCTAAGCAATAAATTATCTTCATAAGAAACTTGGATACACAGCAAATTAAGTACCAAAAGATGACAGCGAGGTTATCTTCACTTTCAGTATTATATTAACTGACATGAGTGCACAATTCTTTGATGAACACATCCTAATAGTTAAGTGGTATGAAGATGTTAATGATGTCAATATTGAAGTTTATGTAACAGCCTGTAATCACAGAAAAAAATAATTCTCCCTGAAAATACAGCAATAGTAACAATTTCCATCATTCTACAATTTTTCAATTTGGATTTATCCACTGAAACGGAAAAGATACGTGAAGAGAAAGAAAACGTAAGTGGAAGTCAGAAAACTCCAAATTAATTGATTGTCACAGATGAGTGACAAAAAGGAACAAGTCTGCCATGGACCTGTGCTTTGCTATTTCCTACCTTCACTGTAGCCTAGAAAGACAGGAGTTTCTCAGAACATTGCATTTCCAAAGAGTTTCTTTGAATTTGTTGATCTCTGTGTATCAGAAACTGAACAGGACAGCTGCTGTCTCCTGATGGAAGCAGAGATCTGGGGCAGAAGAAAAAGGGAGGTATTTTATTGGGAAGAAGCACTGCCAAAAATCACTTCAGCCCAGATAGCTCCTTGGTTCATGGTGGTTCACAGGTGTGCTCAAACACAAAAGGACCTAGTAACATTTTAAGAAATTCAAGCTGTGGTTTCCTTTCTTCCTTAGTTGAAAGGTGTAAAACTGAAAAGCCCCATGAATTAGGAAATAGACATAATGATGATCACATGATAGCAGACACCCTACCTATTTTACAAAGGGCTGGAGCATTTCTCCTATGAGGAAAGAATAAGAGAATTGGGATTGCTCAGCCTGGAGAAGACTGACCTAATTGTGGCCTTCCAGTACCTGAAGGGAGGCTAAGAGAAAGGCAGGAGACTTTTTACCAGGGTGTGTAGTGACAGGATGAAGAGGAATGGCTTTAAACTGAAGGAAACTGAAGGAAAGTAGGTTTAGATTAGCTGTTAGGAGGAGCTTTTTTCCTTTGAGGGTAGCAAGGCACTGGAACAGGTTGCTCAGAGAAGTTGTGGATGTCCCATTCCTGAAAGTGTTCAAGGCCAGGTTGGACAGGGCTCAGCAAACTGGTCTAGTGGAAGGTGTGTCTCTCATGGCAAGGGTGTTGAGCTAGACAATCTTTTAAGTCTCCTCCAACTCCAAGCCATTCTATGAAGTTGAACTAAGAATCTGCCCTGAGGCAGAACAACTTCTATTTCTAAGTCATTCCTCAAAGTCTAAGAAATAGCCATTGGTTTCCACTCCCTACAATATCCTATTCATACTTCACATGACTTTGGACAGGAACCAAGTCATTACCTTACCAGAAAAAAAAATGAAAGTGCATACTTATGGTGCAAAAGATGCCAAAATTGGCTGAACTTTAGCCTTTGAAAAGGAAAAACAAAAAATCAAAACCAAATCAAAACAAAGATGGTCTGCAAGCAAATGTGCTGGGGGAAAGTAATAGAATATTGGAATATTGTTTCCTAAGTATCAAGGACTTCCACTAGGTCTTGCAGCTTTATAAGTTTTGGGGTCGTAATTCCAGAAGGTGACTTAATTCAGCCACTGGCTGCCAAGCCCTGCTTTGGTCCCAGGGTTGTGTTATCAGACATACAGCAAGATTTCTGCATCAGGCAGTGTCTCATTCTTTCTCTTCTACCACAACTATGAAGATTGAATGCGGGGTAGAAATAGCACTGTAGGCATCTTGATTATATAAAAAATCCAGTCTGGATCGTGTGAATTTTACAGGTGGTTGAAAAATTACTTCTTACTCATCTTTCACCACTTACCATGGAAATATTTGAGGGTAAGTTTATTTTTCACCAAATTTCTGGTGTGAATAGAACAAACATAAAGAACATCATGCAGACCTAGTAATGAAACCCCTGCAGATTCCCCAGGGGAACAAACACACAATACACTGAGCATAAAGCAATACCAGCCCTAGTTGCAGGAAACAGGAGAATGTGCTTTTCTCTTAAACAGCAAAAGCTACAAATTCTTCCTGGTTACTGTTTGAGGACTAAAGTACAGAATAAACAGAAAAGTACATATCACTGTGGACAATACAAACACTAATTACTTGCTACCAAGGCTGGACTTTTAGTTTGTTTGCTAAAAAAAAAAAAAGGCCCAAACCAAACAAACACCACCACCACCACATCTGGGTATAAACCAAGACCAAATGCTGCTAGCATTCACTTGAATTTGAGCAGTGAATCTAAGTCCAAACTACATGAAAACATGTGAACAATCGTGCACAACGTAACACAGACCCTGTTTATCTTCAATATTCTGTTCTATTTTGTGTGACTTCCCTGGGTTTAAAATTTCCTTCTCTTTTTAAAGGGAATCTAGGACAGCATCAAGTGAATGTATGATGAATGATACAATACATAAATTTTTATTTTGGAGCTACATTTTTATTTTTATTTGGTTGCTTGAAAGGCAAGAGGCAATATATTGCCTCTTGAGGTACATGTGGATGAAATGGAGACTTTTGTTACGTATTCTGTAAATTGGTAATGGAAAAAAATCCACTAAAATGATTAAAAAGTTAGCTTAATAGAGCATTTATACAGACCTTACAAAAATAATATTCTAGTTATATCCTGGCAATTGTTTTGTTTTGAAAACTAGATATTAAAATAATTGGTGTACAGAAATATTTTGAAATTCAACTATCAAGGGTTAAAAATACAGGATAGTTTAAATAGTAGCCATTAAAATTAAAATGTTTAAGTCAGATATCCAAATTTTACAGCGTCTCTCAGGATTTTCTTGTTTTAGAATGTCATTAATGTATAGAAGACTCCACAAACCTTTATGTGAATGAAATTTTTATTTACACACTGTATCCAGAAGCAGATACATAAATCCTTATACAATTATTTTTCAAAAATGTGCAAGAAATTACTATAATTTTGTTTACAAACCAAAACACATTAAAATCAATGGACTTTGGATAATTCACTCTGTGGCGTGCTGAGTACAAACAGTGCACACCAGGTCTGAATCAGAGAAAAGTGTAAACTACAGCAATCTGGATTGCAAGTATTAACTTCATGGCACTCCATCATCACTATAAAAATTCTTTAACCCAATAGATATTCATAAAAAATTCTTTTAGAATTTTTCATTATCTGTGTAGAATTTAGATCACTTTCCAGATACAACAATGCCATATTTTTCACATTATGAACTACCATTTAGGCCATTTTTTATTTATAAAGAATGCCTGTAATTTTTATTTTTTGCAGTCATAGAAAGATTTAAAGAAATTAAATTGGCAATCATTAATTCACCTATAGCTTAGCTCAGAATTTGAAAGTTCAGTAACAGAGAAATACTTCTCATCATAGCCCATATATTGCTGGTATGCTGTTTTAAATTTATAATTCCAGTATTCACACAGATGAAATGCATCAAAACAAAAACTGCTCAGCTTTTACTTAGTCCAGCAGCAAATATTCACAGAAAGAAATTGGCTTTAACAAAATGCAAAGTCAGCTCATCCGAGAACAAAGAGTTTAATTAATAACTGCATTTCTGATCCTTCTGACAGAATTACATTTTGATAAAAAGATGGCATTCACTATGTCAACAGCGGGATAAGTGCTATATCCTTCAAACAGATCAAAGAATACACATCACTTTCAGTTGTTTATAACACTGGCTTACCAAAAAAAAGAAAAAAAAAAAAACTGCCCCCCCGCCCAAACCCACCAAAAAAACCCCACCAAAATAAAACCACAGAGGAAATTGTGCAAATTTATTATTTCCAAATACAAGGTATTGTTTTACTCTTCTAATTGGCAAAGAAAAATTATCAATAATGTCAATAACTTCAGACACTCAAAAAAGGAGTTTTATTTTAAAATTTCACTTTCAAAAACATCTTTCCTCAAGTCAATTGCATAAAAAGCATACCTTTTGAACCCTTAAACTGTTGTGCTGAATAAATAGCCATATTTCTACTCTATAAGGATCACAGTCTGTTAGTTTTTATTTCTAGTGTATTTACTCCCAAAGGTCCCCAAAACATCCTCCATCATCCTTCTTTTATTTGTCAAGGACACTTTGTTCCTTTAATTTTCACGAAGCAGAATCCAACACAAATTTTGTAGTTATTTGAGTGCTTTTGACTCATGACTAAATGCTACAGTGTTTCTTTTATATTAATTTTTTAATAAGAAATTGTAAGTATCTTTAATGTTTTCAAAGTATTTTTTCTGGGTTCCTTCTCCTGGCTGGCCAGACACCTCAGTATGAAAAAATACTTTGAGGTTCTGATTAAAGAAACCTGTAAAAATAAGTATTTGTGTCTACTTCCTACTGATTTAATGTATTTGGAGCTTAGTAAAAACATCACCACCATTTTTCATTCGGAAGCAAAGTGCTCTACAGTTCTTACATCCTAGACCTCAACCACTTTTAAGTGTTCCTTTCGTGGTAGCTTTATGGCAGGGTGGAGAAATGACAAAGTTAACTTGACCTGATTAAGTTCACAGATGAAGAAAACAGCAAGGAAGGCAATTCAAAAACTGGATAGCTGAAACAGTACTTTTTTCTCTTTTAAAAAAAGCATCATTTATGAGTGAACAACTGAAATTTATAAAGCCATGGGCAAGAATTTTAGCATGTGTGTTCTCGCACGTTTTTCAATTCCACAATAAGACCAGGCTATTATAGCTTCAAATATTTAGGTTTCAATGCAATGACTGCTAAATTAATGCATGTGGCACAGTATAAACATATGTTTAATGTATTCAATAGTGGTATTAAGTGGCAAAGAAAATATTTTATATACTACAATCTTTCAAGGATTCTGTAGAATGCATAGGCCCTCTAGTATGGGGAAAGAATTTTTAAAGTGAAGAAAATGCCAGAGGTTTTCTTCCAAAAGTATGCATCTGAAATCCATAAAAATGATTTTCTTTTTCCTCCCCACAGAAAGAATCAGAACACTGTACCATACAATAGGATATTGTGCCTTTTTGAATAAAGTTAGTGATCCTGATTCAGGGGAGGGGGGACAAGACTTGGCTGGGTAGGGGGAAAAGTCAGTAGAGGAAAAAAAAAGAAAACAGAATTCTCCCTTTCATACATATATCTCCATGGCAGAGCCAACAAATTACATGTATAGACTGCTCTAGATTATTTTCTTTTTTAAGTTTAAAACTTTATCAGACTAAAGAGGAAATCCTTATTCTCCCTCCCTTAAAAGCAAAGGCAGTCTTTACCTACCTTTGAATTTATCTTTTTATTTTTTAGTTAAACATTATGGTCAAAAAATAAATTAAAAAAATATAAATTTTGTCTATCAATTCAGGCAACCCAAGATGTAGTGCTACTGCACCACCTTGCAGCAATACTGTATTCACTTCTAAAGACTCATTTTAGGGGACAGAAATGCTGGATTAAATAATGAGAAGAAAATGACCCAAACAAGAAAGATCTATCAAAGATGGATTTTTTTCCTAAGGTGATCTTTACTCATTAGCCACTTCTACCAGAGATGGGGAATATAACATTCTAAAATACAAAACAGGGGGCAGAGGCATGCAAAGCAAGGCCTCTCAGCAAGGCAGAGTCAGGCCTCCTCCCAAGCCATGACCCCTTTAGCAAGTAACTCATAAAAGTGATAGAAACATGGGAGAAAAGAAAACCAAACTAAAAATAAAACAGGAAAATGCCATGGATTAACCTTGCATGATGAAAATATTACAGTGTAGAACCTGTACTCCCCACTGAAAGTCTTTTTTTCCCTACAGAAAGTTAGAATAACTGTAAGCTTTTCAAATGCCAGAATCTTTGACAGATATCATAAACACTTACTTAATTGATTCAATATTTCATATGTCAAAACATATTTCATGATAGCAAACTGAAACATTTTCTGCGGTCACTGTATATCCAAACATTTCTTCCCAATAATTTGAAAGGCTAGGAGAATAGCACTTTAGAGATGCATTTTAAACATCTTCCACATAAAATGTTATCAGTCCTGTTCCTTCCTCCTCAAAGAAAACAGAAAAAAGGGGAAAGTGATCCAAAGGGCATTAGTGTATTACTGTATTTTCTGAAGTGAAAGAAAAATGTAGAAAAAATGGAAATGATAACATTTCAAGTAGCTTGAATATAAATATGGTAGAAATCATCCTATTAGAAATTTTACCCCATCCCCAAAATGGCTTATAAATTTACGTTCCCATGATAACGAGAGACTTCCTACAAATCCAGGAAACTTCCCTCCCTTACTCTGCAAGAGTTGACAGGAGGGAAAAGGAAAGAAAGAGGGGATCTGGTAGGTGTTCATTTATTAACTGATGGCATGATTATAAAAGGTAATATTTTACAAGACCCCAATATCACAATTTCCTTCTCGGTACTATACATTGACTTTCTACTTTCATAGACTGTTTTTTAAAGGCCATTTTTAGAGGACAAAACACT
This sequence comes from Cyanoderma ruficeps, assembly GCA_008694505.1. Classification (NCBI taxonomy): domain Eukaryota; kingdom Metazoa; phylum Chordata; class Aves; order Passeriformes; family Timaliidae; genus Cyanoderma; species Cyanoderma ruficeps. Next base: position 25,593,769 of record VZDJ01007755.1, on the reverse strand, counting down.
GAGATGAGAAGAAGGCTGAACCAACCTTCTCAAACACAAGAGTGTACAGACAGTACAAGGCTTAGGAGGAAGGCTTTTTTTTTTTCCCAAAGATATGCTGCATAACCATGTTCTTATCACACAGCTCTGTCTATACACTGGGGCATATCTCTATAGAAATGTCTAATTATGACACTAGGAAACAGTTTTTAACTTAGACGTAAAATCAGTAATTTAGAATACCAATGTGTTCTTATCCATAATCGTTTTTTTCCAGAGGTTGTTTTAAAGGGGAAAAAAAATCCATTCAACAAGTTTCATTTGACTTTTACTTATCGTTGAATACACATGAAATGTGCTTTCAATGCATAAAAATCACAGTGGATAGCAGCAAAGGACTTGGGGGAAATTAAGGAGAATTTGATCATTCACATTGTGATTAATCTGCACATTGATGAAAGATAGCTATTTCACACTTCTAAAAATAAACTTGAGATCAGTCTTTCCAACAAAACAAAACAAGAAAAAAAAGCCTCCCGAAATACACAAAACCCCCCAAAAACAAACATAAATCCAAATGCATTACTTTTCTTTTACACACAAAAATGAAATATTTTTATGGCAGCAAAAGATTTTGATAATAACGAAAGTCTGTAAACTGTAATTCAATCTCTTTTTGTTGTTGTTGTTCCCAAAGTGCAAGATGCAAGATTCCCGTAAGCTTTCAGTAGTGCTTTTCCTGTAAATAATCNTTTGTTTGGCAAAGGCAGTTTTTGAATCAGGTCTATTCTGGTGTACTGACGTATTACAAAACGACACAGGTACTGTAAAGAGCGCACCTGCATGAACCGGGACACTGGATTTGTCAGTCTCACGGGGTAAGTCGCAGATCCAGGCAGCCGGGATCTGGAATAGCAGAAAGCTCCATTTTCAGAGTCCCTGATTGAATGTTCAATTAAGTCAACTATAGACGTATGTCCCTCCACATCTGGCTGTTCATAAAAACTAAACCTACCGTTGGAGTGTTCAATTCTAGTGTGAAGAGTTTTTCCATGGGAACGAAAACTCAAACTTAAAAGATAACGATCATCAGAACTATCTCGAACGAGAAACGAGCCATCAGGCACATTAGCTAATTTTCCCTCTGCCTCCCAGCGTGTAATGGGGCCCCAGTACCATCCTTGTTTTGCAAGTTTTTTCAGTTCTTCTGTGAGGCTTGTCACAACCATAGGACCGCTGTTCTGCACAGAGTCATAAACTCTTCCAACTCCCGGGGCAGTGTTAGGATCAAAATTCAAATGGCAGCGCATACTTTCAGCCACGTGGGCATCTGTGCCATTTAATCCATTGAAGTTCCTTTGGATTTGATTATTCTGCATTGGAGGTAGCAAAGGTGAGAGTGGAGGGACATCGCTGTGATTAACTCTTGGGCTTTGCAACATGACTCCTGTGGTACCAATCAACAAACCATTCACTGTCTGGTCCACAAAGATATCCGGTGCAACGACTACATCCTGATCCACTTGGCTCTCATCTTCATGGAAAGCATTTCCCCCCACTTGAGAAGAAATTGTCGAAACTTCCATGGGTGAGGAACTATCCAGACAGTAACTACGTGATCCTTCCAAAGGATACATTCCCTCATCTAAAGGCACAGTATACTGAATGTAGTCCTGAGGCATTAATCCAATAACTACAGGCACATGTTCATCAATATGAAGATGCAAGTCCCCGTTCTGAGATTCCGTATTTTTTAATGCATTGGTTTGTTCCTGGAACACATTTTCTGACTGCAAGTCGTGGAAGTCCTTTCGAACACCATTCAGTGCTGGGCTTGGATTAGAGGAATGGACCAAGGCCTTGACCTTCACTTCCATTTTGATGCAAGTCTCTTCTGAATTTGTAGGTCGAAGGGGCCACGGAGTTGGGCTGTAATGGTGATTACGGAGGGAAGTGGATCTCAGAGGTCTTTGAGCTCGCACATCTTTGAAGGTTATTGGAGCAGATGAGGAAGAAAATGTGTCATCATCTGCAGAGCTTACAGATGGTGTGCTGCCTTTGCCTTTCTGTTTTTGTTTTGCTGAAAGCCTCCTTTTTAACGTACCCATTAAACTTTCACTTTTTGATCTATTTTTGCCTCCTTTTTCATCTTCACTATTGACTTCACAGCTAGCCAAATCTTTACCATAGCAGCTGCCAAACAAGGAGTCATCTTTTCCAAATTCACTTAATGATGGCTGCTGAACCACTACAAAGTCACTTTCATCTTTACTTTTATTTAAGTTAAAGGACTTGCGAATTGTTTTGAGACTAATTTTCTTCATTATGACAAGTTACCAAATCTGGCTGATCAGCAGTGCTTGCGGTGATATAGCCCTAACACACGAAGAGCAGCTTCTGCTTCATTTATGTGTTTGATCCAGCCTCATTTAACTTCAAGAGCCATTTCCTGGAAACAAATAAAAAACAATTAAATTCACAACAGAAATATTTCAAAAATTATCTATAAGGGTTTCCCCCTCTCCAAGCAAAACAGGAATTGCAGTACTTTGACAATGGGCATGACATAAAAGTAAAAATAGGGAACTGATTTCGAAACAATCAGGCTTTCAAAAAATTAAACTCCTGCATCGGCCTTGGAGATTTCCACAACTTTATTCTGCTTTCACCATGGTATTTTTTGAAACATCCACACACCTTATATCACACTCACAGCCACATATATTTAATGCATTTATATATAATTTTCAAACACGTAAACACTCCTCTCTTTCCGAAGGTTCCTAAAAAAATCCCCACACAAGTAACTACAGAAGATAAAACTACAGAAAACATTCTATTCAACAGAATTCCTACATGCAGGTTAAACTGGTTGGTCCCAAAAACAAGGTCTTATAAGGTTCTACTTTCTCTACACAGGAAAGTTGAGTAATATTTAGAAGGTTACATATTTAGAGGAAAACTAACTAGTGAAAAAATAGAGTTTCCTAAACAGCAAAGTAACATACATTTAGAGCAAGTCCCTTCCTGAACTTCTGTGAAAGAGAAGATTTCCCATCTGTTTTAGGCACAGAAGACCAAGTCTTTTTATTGCCTAAAATTATCAGAACTTTTCTTGCCCCAGTACTTCTGCCAAGACCTAGTGGACACAGCTGCTCAAGTTCCCGTCAACTGCTCCCACCTGGCATCTTGCAGAATCAGGTACCCACAAATTCGATCATTCAGATCGTTTTTTTTCTTGATTGAGGTTTGCCTGTGTTTTAGGGGGCTTGGTTTGTTTCATTTTAATTTTAGCTAGACCTTCCAAGGTAAACAGCTCTGCAAAGAGAAGGATAACGCATGGGAAAGAGAAGAGAGGGAAGTTGCTACTCGCACAGAAGTAGGTACTACAATTAGCAGTAACTGTTATTCCACGTACCTCCAAATACGTGCGATGTTTGCAGCACAACCTGCGGCAGCAAGCCTGGCTCCAGGCTAAGCATGGCAAGCTGAAGGAGTCTAAGAATCTTTCAAGAAATCTTCCAACTTTGGTGGACTGAGGGGAAAGTAAAACAGCCCTTATATATACCCACTTTTCTCCCAGAGTATCACAATACAAGCAAACTGAGAAGAACAGTACAATGGACTGAAATAAGTTTTATCAACTAAACAAAATAAGCACTTAAATAAGCACTCAAAACCTGCATAAAAGCATGGAAGCAATGATTACAATAACCAAAAAGCAGTCCATTGCCTATTGCTGTTGCCCAGCCCAACTTTCGTAGTCCTCAAGTACACCAAGGCTTAAGGATCATATCCAAAGCAAATTAAAAGGCACTGAGACGCATCTATGGATTCTGAACTTTAAAACACCTTGAAAAATTTTAAGTAAGCCCTGCTGCTGAAGGGATGGACACTGCTCCATAAAAAGCAGAAGCAGTAACAATTGATTTACTTGGAGTGTACCCTAGTCCTGTCCGCATCAATCTATGTCAAAGACTGGTTCTGTGTCTTTGTCATAACCTCTAGTATTTCCCAAGTCCATCTTTAGAGCACATTCAGATGTTTCCACTTTATTTTCTTAATTACCAAATTAATAATACTTTCCTTTTTTTCAATGGGGAGAAACTAAAAGGTTTCTCTTGTCTCTAAACTGATTTACTTTCTACCAGCAAAGAACAAACATGACCAAAACATTTCCTAGACAAAAGCCTAAGAATCAATTACTTCCTATAAATGAGTATTAAGACCCTAAAAAACCATAACCAGTATTTTATAACATGTTCACTAGTTATTTTCCACTTTTTACATGATACCTGTTGTATCAGGACTCATCCTGAAACACCATCCTCCAGTTACACAATTTGAACACAATCCTGAGTTATGGGCATGAATTTTCAAAGGTCAAAACATTATGTTTACTTTTCTACAACTGCAGATAAAGGGAGACTTACATGTCAACTTAAAGGAGACTCAAATGTCATTGACCTTCTATTCCTAAACCATTTGGATTTCACCACCTTTCCAATTTGCAGAACTCTTTTTGTCATGTGTAACCAAATTAACCTACAAAATGAGTGAAAATTACAACTTCAGGATTGCATGCTTCTCATAAACTAACAAAGTCAGAGCATTGATTCATTTGATAAATTTAACTGATTTTTTGTGTATGTAGTACCAGAAGCCTGGGAACTGTAACATTAGCTCCACCTGTGAAATCCATAGTGTTCTCCAACTGCCTCTGACATCCAAGCTGATACGATTTCCACTTTTCCAGAAATGTTCCCCCCTCCTCATAGAAGGTAACTCCTGGGAGGTCTGCAGATACCAATCTCTTCATTCTTATAGCCAGTGACAGGACTCAAGGAAACAGCATGAATCTGAATTAGGGGAGATTTAGGTTAGATACCAGGAAAAGTTTTTTCACACTGAGGGTGGTTGGGTACTGAACAGGCTTTCCAGGGAAGTGGTCAGAGCACAAAGCCTGACAGAGTTCAAGAAGCATGTGGACAATGCTCTTAAACACATGGCGTGATGCTTGGGGTGTCCTGCACAGAGCCAGGAGCTGGACTCAATTACCCGGATGGGTCCCTTCCAACTCAGTATATTCTGGATTCTATAAAGTGCATGACTTATTAGTTGTATCCTTATAAAAATTTATGTCAAGATATAAGAAAGGTTTGATAATCAGCTCTAAAGCACATAAACAACATGCATCTATCCAGAAGCCCAGTGCATTAATGCATGAGAAGTTGATAAAAATCTAGTGACAGTCCAGGTCGAAGCTCTCCAAAGTAAATTGAACACATACCATGAGAGCAAATCTCTAAACAAGTCATCCATATGAGATTCAGTCTATGATACCTCCTACACATATTTTATCCGAGACAGGAGAAAACAAGTACACCCTGAAGTTAAATACCCCAATTGATCCTGATACTCCTCTTTCTTTGCATTTACCCAAAGAGTACCAGCTAACTCTGCATTGCATATCAATGTATTTAAAAACATTGTATAAACAGCTGTCAATATATGATACACTCATATGCTTGCAAGTATAGAATTCTCCGCAGTCGGCATCTAATAGAGCTGGAGCAGAAAAGCCCAGGCATACAACCCTTCCTGGAATACATTAAGATGAATTATGCAACTTCTTCACAACCCTCAGCACAGCAACAGCTTCGCTAGTATTTTGCACGAAGTACGGCGTGACTGAAGTCTCCCACCAATGTGCTCTTCCAGTGCCATCTGCTGTACAGTGAATTAGACAGTCTAACAAGACAACTCTAGAAATTCTTCTGGTAGATACTTGCAACTATAAATAGACTTGAACTCTGCCACTGAATTCCCAAAGCCTGGTGGCTATCTGTGCAGAAACACCTGGAACACACAAACTGAAAACAAGAGATTAATCAAATCCAGAAAGAGAATGAGATCTTAATGCACAGAATAATGTGGATGAATGAAATTCAAACTTAAGAACTTTCATCACAAATTCTGTATCTCAGAATCTTTAATATTATGCAGGTTAACAAAATACAGGCCAGGCCTTCTGGACGAGAACTACCAGATTACTACCCAGCAATGTCCACTTCTGCACATAAAAATAATGAGAACTAAATTTGCACACCTTACTTGGAGGAAGAGCAATATTTATCAAGCACATCCAAATGTGAAATTATTAGTGAAGATAATTAGGACTAAAAGTTACAGGCTGCTTCTTAGAAACCTGAAAAGCAGGCCATGCAATGGGTACATTCATTATTATGGTGGCCAGCACTGATGTATGAAAAATTATGGAAGTTTTAAATATATATCAGTTTCTGCAAATCTGGATGGAATATTCCAACATTTCAGAGTAATTTTAGTTTGTTGGTACAAAATATTGATTATATTGTCTTCATTAATTTCTGATCTTTTTCATGCTTTTATGTCAGGCATACTCATTTCCTGAGACAAATACTATAAACAATGGTGCCAAAACGCACTACAATAGAAATAAACCAGGATTAACTTTAAGGAGTTAGGATAGAAAACATCATACTGGAAATATACAGCAAAATTCAATTCATGTTTGAACAAAGAATTGTCCTGAAAAAGTCTAATAAAAGTATCATCACAAAAACTACTTCAAAATATTAGTCAATGCTACTTCAGATAACTTTTCTAAAATAAATGTTAATTTGCTTATTTACTTCCATAAAGTGAAACAGTTGAGCACTGAACTTGATTTTTTTTTAACCCACATCATTCAGCATCGTCTCTGAAAAGTCTGTCTTTCATTTAGAAATATATAATCTTTATTCTTATACTGGATCATCATAAGACTCACATCATTTACGATTTCAATTTATAATATTTTAACATAATTACTTGTATTAGGAAAATAACTAAAAATACCTCAAGAGTGAAAAGTTTTTGCATTCCTGGGTATGACAAGCACTAGATTCTCATTATAGTCAGATAATGAAGCCTATTCTAATCTGCAGAAGTATAAGGTGTCATTCTTCTGCTTTCCCCAAATTCTCACTGAAATATATTCATGCAGTCTTTGGAAGAGCACGTCAGCATCTTAAGGTAATGCAGATTTCAAGCGCTGTATTTTGGAAATTCCTAAGTGTCTACATTTTCTCCAAAGTTACTAAATCTATTAATATGAATTATTAAGAAGTTGCTCTCCATACCCATTCCCATCAACTTTACTTCAACACTGAAGTATGTCTGTATCACTGGAAGTTTTTCAACCAGTATACAAAATACTCAAGGTATTTCCTGCTATGTACTTAGAGTTTCAGGCTATATGAGTACAAAAACTACACATAAAATACTCATTAAGCAAAGAGAGATTCAGTGTCTACTTCAAACACCATCAGTTTCTAAAAGAACATACACACTACATGGCAACTTTTGGTTTTCTCACTATACATGCCATAAGCACACTTAAGATGGTGATGCTCTTCCCTTCACCAATCTTCACGTAAATTCCTACATTATACTCCTTTTCACTAAGAAGAGTCTTTAAATGAAGTAATCTAAATTCCACTGCATACTCTTACACCTTGGAAACAAAAAAAGGTAAATGGTTTTAATAGAAGCTGGCTTGCTAATAGATGAACACTCTCCTAAGATGATCACAAATTTTATAAAAGCCCTTCTGACCTGCATACCTGCTTTTCTAGTGAGCGAAGGCTCAAGGCGTACAACTTCACATAGGATTGGAACAAGAAAAGAACAGATGAGTAGCTCATCTGATAGTACATTAATACTTATAACAATTCAAGAGTACTTAAAGCCTCCTATTTTTAAGCTAATTAATCAAAGACCTGAACACTGAGTTATTTACCACAAATTTAAACTTCTACCCTCTAAGATTTGAGCAGCTGAGGTAAGGATGATCAACCTCTCTACAGGGCAAAATAATTGAACAGGTTTTATACAGGTTACAATTTAAAACAAACCAACCACCCAACAGTAAGTCATGTCATTTAGTCGTATCATCTCTCCTATTTTTTTTTTCCTCCTTTTACAAAGGTTAAACAGAAAACAGTCCATGGGCACCACTGTTCTAACACAGTATAGAGTAACTCTAATCACTACCAACATTTAGCAGAGAATAACCAAGGTACATCTTTGGTAATACGTAGAAAAGTGGGGTAAATTAATAATGAAAGCCTGACACAATGGAATTTTTCTTTGTCGCTTCTGATTATGGGAATTAAAAGTATCCAAAACCAGGAACACAGCCACTGGAAAAGTCCAAATACCTTGACTACTTTTCCCTGGCCTGCTGTTGAAAAAGAATGCTCTTTAACATTTAGATTTTCTTGATTTTTTTTTCCATTTTCTTTCTTTGAACACTATATAATCCATGAGTGCTTGCAGTGACTCCTGTTCTTTCCCATATTTGGTTGCAGTACGAAATATTTCTATCTGATTGGTGGTTTTCCTCTGGGGAGTAACTTAAGGGTGTTAAATGGCATCTCTGTTACAGTTCATATGTGTATATACAGTCTCGTAACTACAATAATTTCATCACTACGATAGCCAAAGCCAGTTACTAATATTAGCAGTCCTCAGCCAAGGTTACATCTCTGTTACCCAACGATGGCTGGGACCCCTGTCTGCTCCCGAGCTACCATGGGCACACTAATGTGGGGTTGTTAAACTGAAGTCTCAAGAACACACACTCATGATACCAGAGCTGCTGTTGGAGCAGGAAACTCCAGGGAAGCTGGGTGGATGACAGCCAATAACCACTTCAGCCATTCCTGCTAAATCTCTCACAAACTGAGAACCAACACCCAAACAGGGACCCAAGCAGACTATACTTTCCATACATTTCCTAAAAGACAGACACAAGTACCACTTTTCATCACTTTCTTTTAAGAAAACGTATGATAATAAAGCATACTGCTAACAAATTGTTTCAAGCATGTGGAAAAAAAAATCAGGAAAACTAAACCACAATTTGGCTCTAAGACCCTGATTAACAGCAAGGGGAAAAGGAGCAAACAAAAATAACTCAGCAGTTCTATGTATGACAAGACACTGAAGAAAAGAAAAGTGGAACATTTTTGATGAGTCAGATGGGAGAAGTCACTAAAGAAACCTGACGTGTTGATGTGTTTCACTGCAGGAAATCCCATCCATTGACTGCAAATAAACCTTTGCTTTTAGTTTTCACACAGGTGTGCAGAAGCAGACGAAGAGTGAGAATAATGCTCAGTCAGGCTCTGTTTTCATTTCTTACCATTTTACAAGAATGCAGCAGCCAGCCTTGCAGCAGACTGTCTGTCAGCAAAAATTAAGTTTAGTTTCATAAGCAAAGGTTAGATTTCCTGGGAGATAATGCATGAGAATTCCCTTCCAACTAAGGGTCCATCTCCCACTCCATCCTGACAGAAGATAAATACACCAAAATGTTTGCCCTCCGTTGTAAGTTATGGGGTAGCCTCAGCACGATAAATAGGAGGATTTATGCTTATCCAAGATATTTATGCAATCTTCTTAAACCATAACACAGTTAAGTTAGGAGTCTGAAAGGTTGTAAAACTACAATGCTCTACAAACCAGCGTTTCATTTCACAATATGGACCAACATCACATTCTGTAAAAGGAGTAAATTTTGAAACACTTTTGCTCTAAGATCGCAAAGAACAGATTCTGTGCTTACATATGTGAGAACAACATAAGTGTTTGAAATTAATACAGCAAGAATGAAAGGAAGAAAAGGAAAAACAGAGTAAACCCAAAAAAACATTGCATTTCTGTGCTTCTTTTCATTAAAAAGTATGCATAAATACCTAAATGTTGGAATGTGTTTTGAAAAGAACATAACATACATAATTGTACGGATGCAGGTACTAAAACCTGATTCTGAATGCAGTTTGATTTCTGAATCCTAAATGATGCATTTCCAAATGTAATTTTAGAAATGCTATCCATCCGTTCAAAGCATATGCCAGAAAGACAGAAATAATAAAGCAGACTATTCTCTCAAAGTGATTTTTTGTGGTCAGCAATCATCTGTCTACTCTTAATGTTAGCGACAAAATAATACAATTGTGAGAAACACTTTTTCAGCCCTTCCCAAAAAAGGAAAGAAAACACTCAACAGACGTGCAACAGCTAAATACTACCACTTCACATTGACTTATACTGATTTTGGTTTTGCTTTCAAAGTTCAGGCTGGTGTTTCTACGGTAAGCACAGAAACACTGTTACTGTGTACAACTTCCAAAACATGAACCAAGACAGCTGGAAAGGGCCTGCTGCAAACAAGCACTTTGATGAGGAGACATAAAACAGGTACCTTGAATGATCTTTCCCTACTGTGCTATGAGAACAGACATTCAACTTCTCAGGCCAAACCTCTGTCACCAATGAACCCCACAGTATGAGGGGCACATTCCACATGGGCAATACAAAAATACACCACTCAGTTAACACGCAACACTACATTACATGTTTGTTTCCTGCTTCCAGGGGAAAAAATCACTAGAAAAAAAAAGGGAAGACATTGTGAGGAGAAAGAGGAAAATACAGGAAAAGCAATAGAAAGAAAAGCCTCATTCCATATGATACCATTACAGAGATGATTATTCTAAGAGATATCGAAAAACACCTGCAGGACAACACAGTTATGGGTCACAGCCAGAACGCTGTGTCATGAGAGGAAAGTCCTGCTTGTCAAACCTGACTTCCCTTTATGACAAGGTAACCCACCTAGGTGATCAAAGGAAGCAAACTGACGTTATCTTTTTGGATTTCAGTACTCTTTGGTACTGTCTGTCACAGGATCTTTCTGGACAAAAGGTCCAGCACACAGCTGGACAAACACAGCATGTGATGGGTGAGCAATTGGCTCACGGGTCAGGCACAAAGGGTTACAGTGAATGGTGCGACATCAAACTGGCGACCTCTCACTAGTGGGGCTCTGCAGGGCTCCATCCTTGGGCCCTGTGCTTCTTTCAACACCTTTATAAATGATTTGGACACAGAACTGGAAGAAATACTGAGCAAGTTTGCAGATGACACAAAATTGGGAGGAACAGAGAGGTCCTGCAAGAGAGACCTTGACAAGTTAGAGGGCTGGGCAATCATCAACCATGCAAGTTTAACAAGGGCAAGTGCCTGATTCTGCACCTGGGATGGGGCAACCCTGGATTTACAGACTGGGGAATGAGATACTGGAAAGCACATGAGATACACAGAAAGGGACCTGGGGGTCCTGGTTGATGGCAGATTGAACCTGAGCCAGCAGTGCCCTGGCAGCCAGGAGGGCCAACCGTGTCCCGGGGGGCATCGGGCACAGCATCACCACCCAGGTAAGGGAGGGGACTGTCCTGCAGCCTCACCCCACCTCTAGTCCCTTCCAACTCAGAATATCCTAGGATTCACATTTCTGCTGAAAATTATACAGGTTTGCACAGCATCATTACATAGGTCACTATACTACAAATTTTTAAATATTGCCAATTCTCCCTAAATTACGAGTTGTTAATTTGTTACAGTCATCTTTTTTGCCTCTCCCAGTCACCTGACGTGAAAACAAAGACAGAGGAAGTAGTTTTAAATTACTATAGCACCAAACAAGCATGACTGATAGTTTTGCTTTCTTTAAGGTGCAATATGGGATACCCTCTTCTTCAGGAGCAAAACTGAGAAAACAACATATCAGGAGAGCTATGAAGTCACATACATAAGCAAAAAAACAAACTGCAAACAAACCAACCCCAAAATACAACAAACTCAAAACAAACCTAACTTTTATTTTAAACACCTCACTTGCCACACTATCTAGCCAACAGTGGCTTCTTAGCTCGTGTTTGTAAAAGAATTATCTTCACCAGCAAGTGGTAAACTCCTCACTTTTCCACTTACATTTATGTCACTTCTGCTTACCTGACAGACAACCAGTAACATATGTAATTGCTCTTTATTCCTACAAATAACATCCACCTGACATCAAAGATGTAAAAAAAAATCAGAAAAAAAAATCTGCACAAATTAGCTCCAGGTAATACAATTCCTTTCAAAATATACAGATGGAAAAAAACCCCAACCCAACCCTTTTAAAAACACACCAGAAACTTAGTAATTAAATTCTTCAAGCAATAATTCAAATTTAGTCATCTAATATATTCCAGTAGGAACAAAAGAAACATTGTTAAACTCTAAAAGATAAACATATTCGACAGCAATTTGTCTACCAAACACACGAGCTGAAACAAAAGCACCTCAAATAAGTTTTCAAGATAGAGACTGGCTTGAAAATTTGCAACACAGAAAAAGAGGATTCTGTTTTTCTATCAGATGTAGCACAGTCATGTTCTGCAACTGGAGAACCTGTAATTACAGGAAGATTCACTTCCCCATTTTTCAGCTCCTCTAGAAGGCCCAAATAAACAGCACAACACTGCGGCCTTTACACCATCTTGTACCATTCTGCCTTGGATCTCACGACTGAAGCTGACTTCAAATTAACCTCCCCAGTATAGCTTTTCACTGAGGCTGAATGACCCTTTGAACCTGTTTGACCAGGTAGAATCTCCAATGTTCTTACAGCTATCACCCCCACCTGCTTCCACCAGGACACTTCCAATAAGAATAAAAGCCTTCTTTCCTTAGAAGATAATACTCTATCCTCTCAATTCAAGCTAAGATGCAGCAATTCTTTATGAGACAGTTAACCCTCTACATAAATGGAAGGATTAAATGAACCCATTTACGGTTTGAGGGGAACGAACACAGTGCCCTGATTAAAGAGAAATAAAAGTGAAAAGCTCTTCCACAACATCTGTACAGAGTTCACACATGCAGAGAAATCTCCAAGCATGCTGAGGAGGAAGAAGCATCTAATGAAGATAATCCCCAGATTCACAGCGAAAAAAGGACTGACCTCTGTTTTGGGACTTTCTTCACTAAATTATCAGAGAGAAATACAATGTATTTGTTTGACACAGATGTCACAAAGGTCCCACCATTCCTCTCCAGACCATATAAAAATGTTTATTGCCAATACTACATATTCCTTGCCTCGCATCAAGGCATTTGGTTGCCATACAACTCGAATTTAATAACCTGCAGACTCCTATCTCTGTAGCTTTCCTTTTTTATGCACATTAAATCAGTTCACATCTTTAAGTTCTAACAGTGGAAAACTCCAACAGAATACAAACACCAACAACCGACATTATTCATCTGTGCATTGTGAAAGAAAAGCAATTTTGTGAAATGATCATAGATTTAATTCATTCTTTTTAACTAAAGACAGCAACATTTTTCCAAAGCAATAGCCAATTGTGTTACAACAATCATACATAACATACACATAATTTGAAAGTGTATGCATCCTTTAAGTAAAATTCATTGAAAAGCGAAATAGATATTCAGTGAAATATGAAAGATCTGGGATGAAAAGCCATTGGCTACATTTCAACAATAATTACATTCAGTCAATCAAGGTCATTCTAATCCCTGCAATAGCAACAAATACATAAAATACTGCAATAGAGTGTCTTACATAAAGAAAGAGGCTTCTATTCAAGAAACCAAGTTCCCCAGCCACTTCTCAAAAGTTCAAGGAAAAAAAAGTTCAAGAGTTAAACTCACATTCAGAGACTATTGTTTGTTTTAGCATTACTTCCCATAGAGAGAAAACTTCACCGTGCAAGGCTTCTGTGTATGCCCTGCAGCCCCTCAAGGGCTGCCCAACCAAGTTTTATCAAATGAGCAGATAGGCAATGTCCCAATGAGAGAGCATCCATGGCAAACATCCATAAATTAGTACATATACAAAAATTCAAGGGCATTTCTAAATACAGGAAAAGCCTTCTCTGGAACTCAAAAGGTATTTTGAAAACCAAGAAGAAAAGGGACCTGAAACAATGCCATTTCTCAGAGAGATACTGTTCACAAAAACTGTTTCATTGTAACATAAAAATGTTTACCTCTGACCTTAAAGATATCACCCACATTCACCACCAGTAAAAGTGGTTTGTTACTGTGACCTGCTCTTCAATTCTGATCAACTGTTAAAAAGAGAAAGGCTTAGGAGATACTTTTTATATCACTACACTACATTAAGAAACCAGTAGCATAAAATATTAAACCTTTAAAAAATGATCTCCGAGTTCCACTGACAAGTTTACTTTCTCAAAAATTTAAAACATTATCACTAAAATAATCACAGTCAACTTCTCTCAGCAAGTAAAATCCTTTGTGATTTCCCTCTTGAACAGCATAGTGAGAAAATTCATTTTATATCCTTTATCTCAATAGGAAACATATAGTAGACATATATAGGAAACATAGTAGACAATTTCATTAAGGTTCAAAGTCCAAGAACCCAGAAGTTGAGAAAAGCCAGAAGACTTTCCGAACCAATTCTCTTTCTTCTTTCACATGTGGGACAAAAACGTTTACATTAATGCTGCTCTCCAACATCCTTTAAAATGCATAGTCCTACCATTTACTTACAGTACACCAATTAAACTCAAAATTCCAGACAGAATTATTGGCTTTATTAAGGACATTTTTGCTGTCTCAGTGTCCAGCATTTAAATGTTAGTGCACAGGCATTCGATGCTCTATTCAACACTTCATGAGTCAGAACATAGAGACATTAATTTCCGCTTTTTATAGCCGGATTCATGAACTGAATAACATGCACCATCAGGCAAAACTAAGGTAATTGAATTCTGAAACCTGAATTTTGAATTCACATAATGTGGAGTTATGGGGGAAAGGGGTGAGAGCTGCTGAGGTTTTGAGAAAACACTCACCTACCTAAATCTGAAATCTCCCCCACCTCCCTAAGATGGCAGCGAGTGCAGTGCCAGGAGTTGACTGCAACAGCAAATTGTTGTGTGCTGCAAGAGATCACTTAAAGTCTGTGGTCCCTTTCAGGGGTTTGCTGACAACGGAGGAGTAAGTCCAAAACAAGAGCTTGTGTTTCATCACTCTTTTGAGATATACCAAACCTATCAGTAAACCTTCTATCATTGTCCTCTAGTCAAGATTCAACTTCCTGACTTCCTTTAAAACTTCACAGTTCAGCAGGTATTTTACAAAGTCATTTCAGCCCAGCTGTTTTGTTCATTAAAGCAGTAAGCAAATGAATAGCCCATGTTACAGTACCAAGATGTAGCAAGATGAGGACCAGAGGATCCATCAGTGATATGTAGCTAAAGATGTTTAAAAGATGCAGAAAAAAATAAAAGCAAACCACCAAAGTTATGGAGGACGGTNAAAAGAAAAAAAAGTAGCAAAACCCAAACGCCTTTCAAGGTTAGTTCTAAACCATTAATTAAAGTGATTGAAGTATAACCTGCAAAGAAAGTAAATTCAGACTAACCAATAGGCCAAGGCCCAGAGTTTAAGTCTTGCATAGCACAAGCTCTGAGTTGGCTAAGCTGGCGTCCCCAGCACAGCACAAAGCATTCTCACAACCCCTACCCCATTCTGCTAGTAACACAACAGGTCTGACTGAGGTGGATGGCCTGCTTTCCAAAAATACAATTGAAAGCAAAGTACATTTTGACAAACTGCAAAGGTCAGAACTGCAACTACTCTTACCTAAAACAGAGATAAGAAATCTGGCTTTCGTCCAAGTTGGGATGATTTTTTTCAGTACCGAACCATAAGCAATCCCACTAAAAATCCACAGGAGCTGCAAGGACTTTGAGCGTACTACAACAATCAGTTTCCTTAAAACTTTCACAGACATGCAGACCTTTCCCGTTCTTTCACATACAGGGAGCAGCTTAATCTAGGTAGTATCAGAATTTCAGAGATTTTTTTTTTCTTTTTAGTTAAAAGCTCCTCAGTAGTCTTTAGTTTTATTTTTTGTATAAAAGCAGAAGTACTTAGTGTTAAAAGAACTGTATCAGTGGCTACCTCTCGGTTAACACTTTTACCTACATGTCTAAAACTGTCTATCATCACACAGAATCACGCCACATAAAATTCAGTGGCAACCACTTCTTTTTATAAGCATCCTGAGAAGTGAAAGCATGATCATATTATCCCTCTGGATCACATGATGAGCTTGCACAAATGGAAATCAAACTACAAAGTCTAATTACTTGGACAGTGGTCCTAGACACCATGAAAGGAGATTCTCACTTATTTTTAAGATATCCTACTCTGCAGCAACAGTTTCAGATATAGGTTGAATTTGGACAGAAAGTCAGATGCAGTTTTTCCCTCTTCAAATCAGTTGCTTACTCCACTGGGATGAGAAAAAGCACACTATCTTTATCTAGACCATTCCTTTTCAGCTCTGTTAACCTTCTTCAGAACAGCTTTAGAAGAAAGAATATAAATCTTTTCACTCTACAGAGCAGACAAAAGGCTGGTGTTCAGGGTAGTCCTCGCACAGAAAGGACAGAAGTGGAAAATTACCGTGGCTACCTTACGTTCTGAATGAGAGCTCTACCTAACAAGCTGTTATCTCCTATATTTTTACATCACTGGGAAATGCAGCCTGTACTGCTTGCAGTCTGCGAAACCTGTACATGCAAATGACAAGAGAATTTTTAGCTACATACTTCTGTATTTAATTTCATATTTCACTGCAGATACATTTTGTCTATCACATGAATGATAGGCCCAATATCCACCTATTATCTATGGTCCTAAACAAGTAACAGTGACAACAATCTACTTCACTCACACCCACTTGGGAATCCATTTTAAAGGCAAAAGAGCATTTAATATATCAAGCACAAGGAACTCACTCTTACATGGCTGCACCTCAGTTGTACTCTGGAACACCCATATCATTTAATGAGATACAATTCAACTGGCCTTGTCAAATACTGTCAGCTACAGAACGACCAGTCTTTCATGGTCAGGAAAAGAGATCCAACCAGCGAAACAGAAAGTAAGCTTTATTTTACAGACAAGTCAGCACAACACAACAAACCAGAAGGCAGCGGGTGAAGGGGCAGGAACCAAACTTCCTTCTCCTTGTTTAAAGACTGGGGAGATCTTGAGTCAGGTGATGCCCAAGGGGCAATCATGCTGAGTACCTCCAATGAAGCACACTCCTGGAAAACACTCCAGTAGCAGAACCTAGAGCAGTCAAGCACTAAGCACTATGTGCCCGCTGATCCCCCATGTGTTTGGCTCCGCTGCCCCTCCAAGGTCTTAGGACCCACTGCAGAGAGTAATCCAAGCTCTGCATTTCAGAAAGTGAGAATGCAAAACAGCTTATTTAAAGTATTTCCCTTCCCAATTTCCCTGGCAGAAAGCCCAATAAGAACAGAGTAAATGAATTATCTTCTTTATGGTTTGGAGTCTATTCACACATGGGAATCAGGAGATATGGCTGTGCTCAAAGTACTGTCAAATACACAGGGTAAACACACCTGTAGAGAGAGTATTATCTCTCATTAAATAAGTTAACGATATTAACTACATTTATGAATCCACCCGTTTTAAGTCCAAGGGTGCCTTTAAGAAGGCACATACCATAACACTGCACAACTTGCACACTCACCAGAACAGGAACAGAATTTTGACTGCACGGGCAAAGCTGCTTAGCCATCTTTATTTTCATAAAGTCCTGACTTGTCAGAGTAAAACCTTTTTACAGGACTACACCAGTTCTGACAAAGCTTACTCTACATGCAAATTTTCTCATTTTGGGTCAAAATGAGAGAGCCTTAATTATACATGATTAAGATCAGGAAATTCTTTTTTTCTCCTACACCTACACTCTAATCACCCACAGACACAAACAGTTCACTACCCCAACCAACAAATCTGATGAAGAGTATATTAACTGCAGTTTTTAAACAGACACTGTTTTGTCCTGATGCACACTGAAAGATGGTTGGGTTGGGGCTGTCGTGGTTTTTGAAAATAATGTTGCCAGTATCAGAAAATCATTTTCCACTTAGCCCTAAGCTATTTGATTTTGCTAATATTCTGTCCTAACCCAACAAAGATTAATTAACTGTGAGCAGACATTAAACTCAATGGGACTCCTCACTGTACATTTTATTCAGCTTGGACATGAAAAAACTGTGCCTTACACGGAGCAGCTTCACATCAGTGTATGAACTGTCATACGCAGCATCAAAGATAAAATTTTCACTGTCTGTATGAAGTAATGTGCTCTATCAGATTTACACAAACTCAAAGCCCTTAAGATAGCTATCTCCAGAGCAAGGTCAAATTTCTGCAGAGCCAGGAGTATCGAAGCCTGGCTGCAAAAGCTAGCTAAGCTTCAAAGTTCAACCACGAATGAAAGAGTCATGTACATGCACACTGGCTTTCTTTTCTCCCGTTCTGACATTACATTTAAAGACACACTATAAATAAAAGGAAGAAAAAACCACAAGTATTAGCCCCAAAAAAACCCCACCCAAAAAACAAAAACCGAACAATAGCAGGGATACATTATTTTCAATGCTGATACATAGAACTTTAGTTCCCTTTTTTCCCCCCTGACAAACAACATTTAAAGCACTGCAGATTCCAAAAGCACTTATTTTTGTAATACACAGGACACATGAGTCAGTACTGATACAACTTCCATTCACTGTCTTCTTCTTCACCGGATTAAAGAACAGCTCAGACCAATGGTGTTGGTGAACACAGACTGTCTTTTATCCCTGCAGTAAGGGGCCACAGAATATTTACATTTACAGCAAGTATCTTCCCAAGTAACTGCATTTTTTGTGTAAAATAATGCCAAAGGCCTATGGCTAGTATTTTATTACTTCTCGGCATTACTTACTACTAACCAGCTCTTTTCCTTTCAAAAGCCAAAAAGAGGAAGAAAGTCAATGTTTCAGCATGCATTGATCAGCACTGGTTTTGCCTCTGTTTTCTGCTGAAGAGGGAACAGGGAGAGGAAGGAATAAAAAAAGGCACCAGGCACCTACCTTACACAGACCGAGACTCAAGCTCTTACACATAACTTAGTGACTCGTACCTCTGAATGCACAAACCAACTATTCTAGAGTCAGTCTCCTCAGGCTGACCAAAATTCCAGCTTGGAAAACTCCCCCAGCACAGGTTTCACCCAAACCAGTATCCCTGCACAAACAGCTTCTGTTAGTGAATCCGGCGGGAATTCCTTACTCGCCCAGTTCCCACCAGCTCCTGAAAGAACATCCATTTGAAAAGCTGCCTACCCTGTTCCTGGAATACAGCTTCCACATAGAAGGCACACCTCCTGTAATCAAAAACCTTCGCCTTGCTGACACTCGTCTCTCTTTCTCTATTTTATTAAAACTCCTGATCTGATACCTGATTACAAATCCAAAGGGATTCCGAGGGTATTAAAACCCATTACTGATGCCAAAACCAGCCAATATTGCGGCTTGTAACTGCCCAGTCCTGCAGCATTTACTGAGGCAAAGCCAGGAGAGACAGAATGCTCTAAATCAGAAGGAACAAAAAGGGAAGGCAAGCTTGACCACTGTATTGCAGACATCTCGGGACCAAACATGCTTCAGAAACATTTGGAGTAGCCTACTATGTTCTCAACCTATTTGAGGAATGCAGACTGCTTTGGAGAAGGAAAAACAATCACCTACTCAAGACTCCTACAAGCTACTGTTTTAGCACATTTACCAGAAAACGTCAAGATTAATTAAGAATAAAACTACTCAAGAAAAAACAAGAGATCACACAGTGTAAAACCAAGTCTGACTGGAATCTCATTTCCAACAATATTTTCAAAAGTAGCACTCTATGTACTGTTTTAAGCAATACAGAATACCCTTGAGGGAAAATGCACATTTAATAACTTTGGTAATCTCAAATGCTAAAATTAATCACTTTATCTGCTAGCTGCATTCACCACATGAACTCAAGACCATCAAAACTTTGCACAACTCCTCTCACAGGTCAGTACCATACACACCCAAGCTAAATGACACAAATAGAGCTGCTGATTATACAGCGCACTAAGAAGCAAAGAAAATACCATCTATCTGTGTGATTTACTTAACAATATGCACAGTTTCATTTTCATGGTTTAAAGTTTTAACTTCAGACCACTTAAACTCTGAAAAAAATTACTAACATCTACTATTTATACCTTCATTGCCAGAGAAAATGGCTCTCATCCAAAACTATTTTACAGCAGTTAACAGCGAGATTATTTGGTATTTACAACAAAAACTTACTCATTTTACGAACCTAAGATTATTTTTAAAATCTGCCAACCTATTGCACTTGGCAGATTACAAAAAGAATGTTTCCCAGAAGACAGAGCACGAGAGGCTATGTGCTCTAAATAAACACAAAAGGAAGCAATGTTAGGGGAGCAGCACCTGGACAGAAATGTCTATATACAGCATTCTATGCTTGGCTTTACCTGCAAGAAAGATTTTTTTCATATTCCTTCAATGGAGTTTAAAGTCAGAGGCATAACCAGTCAGCCAATGTATTCACATCCATGCTAAACAAACACTCATATTTAACTTGCATAGTTTTCTTGGTGATGGAGCAACCAAGTGAGATTTTTTTAGGTAACATGCAGCTTACACTCGTGTCATAAACGAGGCCAACAGAGTTTCTCACAGTCCAAAGTGTTATGTGAATGGGTAAGGAAACAGAAAAGGACCAATAGTTTCCAAAGTATTTTATCTTAATATTTTCCAGAAAAAAATTCTTGAGAGAAAATAGTTTAATTGATCTTCTAAAAATATGTAAAAATAGGTTCTTAAATCCACGTTACAAACTAATGAAGAGCAGTTAGAGTTGCAAAGCCATACACCTCAAAGCCTTCTGAAATTGTCTGGAGTTCCAGATGCTTATTGTTTGCATGCCTGTACATGACAAAAGAAGACTATGAAAACTGGCAAAAGGAAATATCCAGAGCAACTTTTATTTAAGTGAACTTAAGGACTTGAAGAGATTTGATCTGAAAATTTTAATTCTCACAGTAAGTAGACTAAGCCAGATTTTGCTTCACATTGCCTGGTCTGTGTAGACTCCAGCAGAGTTTGTGTACCTTTTTCAATACCTTAATGTATCAGTCAGTCATTACCTCACACACAGACAGCTTTCCATTTTCATCCAGGGCAATAATTACAGGCCAGTTTGTTTTCGGTTTGGTTTTATTCCCCAGGAGAGGCTGAAGTAGGCGACAGGTTTCTGCTTCAATAGCTTAAGATCATTCAGCTATAGTGGGAAAAAAAATTCTGCAACAAAAAACCCCAAAGCTATGAGTTTCTAAATGTTTCTTTCCAAAGTAATGTAACTATTTTTAACAAAGAAATTTATTCAACTTGCATAGTGCAGTGTTTTAATTCAGAAACCAATTATTTCAAGAGGAAAAAGCAAAAAACAAAAATAAAAGAAATGTCCCGTGTACCATGAATCTTTATATTCTGCTGTATCAAAAATATATTTGAGTGGTATGAAACTGCTTTTTAATCCTGGACAATAAATATCCCATTACAAGCACAACCTCTTCTTTTCTACAGAAACATACTGTTGTATGTAACTTGACATCTGAAATCATCAAGAACGATTTTCAAGAATATTTTTCTTAAAGAATACTTCCTTCTTTAACACTACAAATGTATTGGGAGGCACCAGGACAGAGGTGGTAAGAACTTGGGACCTTTGTCTTCTGAAGACTGATATTTATTTCCAGAAAATTAAGTGTGCAACAAAACAGAATCCAAATTAATTTTGGAATAAAAAAGGACAAGTCCCTGTAAGGACAGGGAACATTACAGATATAATTATTTTTGCTCTGAAAAATAAAAAACATGAAAAAGAATAAACTCAAAGTTTTCAGTTTAATACTTTACAGTACAAAATATACAGTTACATGGCATAAGATATCTCTGTGCTGTTTTTCATCCCATCCAATTTATACTCAAGCCATTTTAGCATCTGCATTACATTCCCTTTTATACCATTTGTATCTTATTTTCTTCCTTGGAGAATCAGAACCGCTTGAGCTACCCTCTCTAATTTGCTGCTAACACACATTAAAGCCCTATCAACAAAACACTGAGGCACACACCAGCTGAGAACAGTCTCCTTCCTATCTACTTTATGTTATTGCACTGCACTACCCAAACACTACCAAACTAGTGCTGTGTAGGCCCAAGAGGGCAGTAAAGCAAGAGAAAAAAGGCACTTGAGTAAGGGATTACCCTGGACTATGGCCCCAGTTTTGCCAACAATAGCATAGCAAATATGTAGTGAACTCTGGGCAGCCCTGCCAAATGAAGCCCCACAACTGTTTATGTCCAAATTACTGTAAGACTATCAAAAAAATCATAAGAAAGAGCAGAAATAATTGACTTGTTTTATAAGAACAATTTTTTGTTACAGTTCACTCTCTCACTCCACCAACTCACCATGCTAAGGAGAGTCAGAAGTTGTAATCTACTCATAGAACAATAAGGACCAGTTACCATTCTTCAAACCACCCCTCTCCAAGAGTGACCCAAGGTTACTGACCAACTTCACAATCTAGGAGCAAAGAAGTAAATAACATAGTATAAATTAATACACAACTGGTTTTTAGATTTCAGTTAGTCAAGTTTTTATGAAGCTTAGAATTATCCATCACGTCTCCTAAATCTCCTAATTCCACTTTGATGCTGCAATACATGCAGTGCAACAAAGTGATGCTCATGAAACCCCTGGAAACAACACAGAGCTTCTCCCTAACAACTCCATACCCTTGCAGCTATCCAGGGAGTTAGCTAATGTGGGTATGTCTGTATGACAATATCACTTAGAAGTATTAAGGCTTAATTTCAATAAATTTTAACTTTAAAAAAATCTATTTTAATCTCAGAATTTGGGATATAGGGAATACATCCCTGACTAAGCATACAACAGGTGAATCTGTTTCAGGTGGAAGCTCAGTTCCAAACACATGGATGCCAATGCCACAAACTGAAGAAATATTGAATAGGAAGTGAAGACTCCATTCAAGTACTGTTGAACACATCAAAAAACTATGCATTTTGAAAAACCTGAAACTGTCTTTCTTAAGTTACACATAATGTGAGTAATGACTACTCTCTTATTGCAGAAGACTCAATATCTACACATTCTCTAGTCATTTAGAGTCTTCCAGCCAAGCTAAGTAATTTATTTCATAATTGCACCAAAGCTCCCATATTTTCTACAATCCAAAGACATATCGATTTGCACAATCAAAAACTAGAAACAGAACCAGTCCTATTTTTTCCACTCAGAGCAGAAATGCAGAAGCGTTATTCCTCGGGTACTTGTGCAGACAGCAGCTCTCCAAGATAGGAGACCTGCATCAGGCCTTCTTTAACTACAGGTGTATTAAGAGGATGGACATGGCATAAACATTCCTGGCCTGTAGGAAAGAGGGGTTGGGACCTCACAGTGAAACGGCACAAGAATTTTTTAAGGGGAAGTCAGTTTCCCTGACTAAAGCATATTCTGCGACCAACTTCTTTAATGCAGTAACCTACTCCACAAGAAAAAAACCAAAAACATTGTGTTCCAATCTAAGATGATTTTGAAAGCATAGGAAGGCAAAAATAAAAAGAGGACAGAAAGACATAGCCAAAGTACCCTCACATTACAGAAGCATCATCCTCTGCATTTCTCAAAACCCCGTTGTTTTGCAAAGGCTTTTTTCTTCAGCAAACGGGCTGGCATGGGCTAGTTGTTTTCTAAGAGAAGTGGCATGATTAGGGAAGGAGAGTGTGAAGAGCAGCTCGAAGAACAATGAAAGCGAGTAAAGTTTGCGGATTTGGTAATGCTTTTGTTAAAGTCAAGTTCTTAAGTGCTGCCTGTCACAGAAGGGAGCCTCTCTCGCTCGCCCCTTCGGGAGCCCTTGGCGCACCTTCACCTCGCAACAACCCGGGGCTCCTCCACCGCACAAACCCCGGCAGCGGCTGCCCAAATCGCCATCTCCGGACACCCGCCCCGCCGGAGACAGGGACACACAAGCCTCAGCTGAAGGCGGGTTTCATGGCGGGGTAACAGGAAATCAGCCAAATTCCGCCGCCCCCCATAAGGGCACCAGTAGGCTCGGGGTGCATTCGGGCAGCGGCCCAGGGAAGCAGCACGGGAGGGCCCCGCTGCCGCGACTGGCGGGGGCGAGAGGCTGGCCTGGACCCCCCTCCTGTCACGGCGGGGGCAGGGCAGCGCCTCGCCGTCCCGGGCCCGGCACCGCTTCCCGCCTGCCCGCCCGCCTCGCAGGCCGCGCCGCGGCCCCGGTGCCTCCGCAGGGCCTGGCACCGCCGCGGGCTCGGGGAGCCCAGCAAACAAAGGGAGCGGAGGCCGGGGCCGCGGCTCGGGAAGGGGGCGCCGGGCAAGTGGCGAACAGCACCGGCTCCATCCACCGGCTCTCCCTCCACCGCACCAGCCCTCCGCGGCCAGCGCTGAAGGGAGCGGGGAGCCGGGCCGCGCTGCGCCCGTTGCCCCGGGGACGCTCACCCAGCGGAGGCCGCGGTGTCCCGCTCCCGGCGCGGGCCTCTTCCCGGGCACCTCAGCGGTGCGGCCCGGCCTGCGCCGGCACCCCGGCTCGGCGGGGAGCAACCTCCGGGGGTGGCGGAGCGGCACTCACCGAGGAGGAGGAGAAGGAGGAGCTGGTTCTGCTGTTGCTTTCGCGGGCCCCGGCCCGGCTTCGGCTCCGGCACCCTCCCTCGCCGTGCCGCCTCCTCCCTGTTCCTGGCGCCGCCGCCGCCGCCGCTTCCTCCGCCTCCTCTGCCCCCACCCCTCCGTCCTCGGAGGGGCGCACGGGGGCGGCGAGCCCGCGATGGCCGCCGCCTGCCGCAGGCACGGTTACGGCTACGGCGCCCGCGCACAGCCCGGCGGCGGCAGGAGGGCCGCGGGCATCCCCGCTCCGTCCTCCGCCTGCCCGGCCGCCCCCGCCGCCCGCCGGACTCCACCAGCCCTCTGCGGCCCGTCTGCCCCGCAGAAGCCGGGGCCCTTCCCTTACTCGGGTCTGGGCGCCTCGCCCCGGGCTCGTTCCCGGGAAACCCTTGGGGGCGGCCGGCAGCCGCGGTGGAATGGAGGCAGGGAGGCGGGCTGGCTTTGTTAGCCCCGGCCCTCTCCTCGCTCCCCCACACGCTCCGGTGTGTGACCGCTCCGCTGGGCTACAGCAGCTCATCAACCAAGTTCACCGGGAGCTGCCGCCCCTCTCGGTTCTGGCGGGGGCAGCCCCTCGCTGGTAGCGCCCGGCCGGAGGGGTCTCTCCGCCGCCCCCCGCTGCCCCGCGGAGAGGCGCCGGCCATGGGCGCTCCCCCCTAGGCCCGCGCTGCACCGGAGAGGGAGGGAGGTGATTTCTCCTCCGCTTCACCTTCCCTCACACCTCCCTTGGCGTGAAAGCGACGCGCCAGAACAGGCTTTACTTTTGTGCTCAACTCTGCTTCACAGATCTCCTCGAGAAAACTGACACTAAACTTCAGGCATATCAGCTGTGCTGCAGGAACTTCAGCCAAGCAAGCTGCTTTGATTGCTTGTTCTCTGGTCTCTTTTTTAAAAATAAATTCTACCTCGAGAGCAACAAAACAATTCTTAATTTAGGATGCGTGAGACTGATGGAAGCAACTAGCAGGGGGTGAAGAATTAAAATCTATGGACAATACAGCTCTTAAAAGTTGTCACAAGTCGTGTTTGCTGACTGATGTGGAGTTAGTAAAATACTACCTTTATTTCCTGCTTGTGGTGTATGAAACTGATGTAAATCAACAACCCGATTTGCACAGATAAGCATAATTTGCTTACCTATGTAGTCACATGACAGTCAGTATGATTATTTGTATGACTTACTCTGAAACTACTGATTTCAAGGTTAAAAAGAATCCATTGAAATGCAAGATTGTGAGAATATTCATGCACATTCTGCTTGAATTCTTCTATGAGATAAGAGGTGTTTGTGAGTTGAGGTCGGCGACTTGTTTAATTGCCAAGGTTATTTGAGGTCAGACTGTGCCCTGATTGCATTCACATTTTTATATCTCGAGAATTTATAGAAAGTTAAAGACTTTCCTTGAGTTTCCTCCAAGGGTTGTATGCTTCCTTATGTGTCTAATCAATCTCAGTTTCTGGCAGGCCAGGGCCATTTCAGGAGATGACGACTCTAATCAGAGTTGCAGAAAGAAATTTTTATTTTCAAATATAGAGTT
This sequence comes from Cyanoderma ruficeps, assembly GCA_008694505.1. Lineage (NCBI taxonomy): Eukaryota > Metazoa > Chordata > Aves > Passeriformes > Timaliidae > Cyanoderma > Cyanoderma ruficeps. The sequence continues at coordinate 25,567,697 of VZDJ01007755.1, read as the reverse complement.
TGGCTTTTTATTTATATATAGAATGACTTATGTTTTTGTTAAGTGTTTTTAGATTAAGACTGTTTGTTTTACAATTATGATTACATATTATCAGTGGGATAACAAAGCTAAGAATTGCTTCAAGTGATTCACATGAAACCTTATGGATTTTAACTTTTGTTTGTAAAACCAATATTGTTGATATGAAAAATACAAATTATTTTCTAGGTTGGCAGTGGTGTTCAAAGAAAGAAATAAAATTAAACAAGTAACAAAAGATGAACTTTTTCTTTTTTTTTTTTACAACATAGAGGGTTACTTTTTTTTTCCCTAGATGAGCTGTTGTAAGTTTAGCAACCTAGTTAAAAAGGGGAATAAGAGAGAGCAAGAAATGCTCTGATTGGGAAAATTTTGGTTTAATTTTTGTGCAGTTTTGTAATTTTCTCAAACACGGAGTTTTTCTTTGCGTGTGTGTGTATGTTCTTACCTTCTTCTTGGGCCTCCTTTTCCTTTGGATACAAGCATTTGAACAATTAATTATTTTTAGAATCCTGCCAGAGTTCATGCTTGACACATATACATAATATTAACTGAAGCTGTATTTTCAGTAGCAGCTGCAGGATGATAGTAGCTGTAAGTGAAGAAGCCAACTGGGCTTAAAATGTTTGTCCTTCATTCTGCTTTCATGGAGCTTTTACCATGGGCGACTTTTGTAGTCGTCTACATTGTGTGTGAGACAATTTTTTTAAATCATTGTAGAAATCTTATTCTACAGTCTCCCAAACTATTAAAAACCACTTGAGTCCGGACGATGAGGTTTTCTAGCCCATGTGTTGACCAAAGGTTTCCATGTGTCTGAAACTGCCCCCTTGTCAGTCTTACGAATCAAGCAACTTAACTTTTTGCAGAAATGGAGTTGATAGATAGGAAGGTTGAAGAAAAGTAATGCAAAACATTTGGTAGCTTTTTTCCCCCATGTCTTCCATACCTTAATTTTCTTCTCATTAGGGGTGGTGTTAAATATGGCTTAAATTAGCAGCACTACTCCAAGTACTCACCTTCCTCATTTTCTCTCCACCTCCTCTCCTTCTGCCCATGTACACTCTTCACTTTTCTCCTGCTGGCTCCAGGCCTCATTGGTCCTCTCTAAGCCAGCTCAGGAGGCAAAATTTCTTGAGGTTCATTTTCCTAACAATAAATTGTGACATAAAGAAGAACTGTTGCCTTATTTTTCACATGGCATTCTTTTTCATAGGCTACCAGTGTGCTCTCAGCCTTAACATACAGCTTCACGTTTAGGATAGACTTTTTCCCATCAAAATGTGGCAGCAAACAGCTGTATCCCAGTGAGAGCAACAGTTTATCACCAATTCTGAATTCACTTAAGTGTGCTACTGATGTTGCATCTTGGGTGGCAGTCAAGCAGAATGCAAGCAAGGTCACTTAGATGAGTGTTTCTTGGTTTAAAAACACATATATTGAACTAAATTGGGCCGTTTGTACATTCAGGCATCTTGTTTTAATGCTCTCTGTATGTATCACCTATCAGACTTGCCTCACAGTTACTAGCTTTTTTAAAATGATGAGAACTAGAAATTTGGTCTTAGCAATAGAATATCCAAATCCTTCATATCTGATTTCCATATATTTGGGAGCTTCTAAAATCAAGAACTCTACACCCAGTTTTAATTACTTTGGGGTTGCATGTTGATGCACTCTCTATTTTGATACGCTTATGTGTTTTTTCTCATACTCAAAAGAGAGATTACAAACTATTTCATTATTTTTGAGATCAAAATGTGTATATACAAATCTGTAGTTCAGAGGGACAGATCAGAAACTTAAAGTATGAACGTTTGACAACAAAGCCAATATTATGTCCACTATACCTATTTTTTTTTGTTATTGCTACCTATCTGCCTGGTTTTCTAACAACTTCCCTGGCCCTGGCTCTTTGGCCTGAATTGTGATGGGAGGTGCCTTGTCTCATTGTTCCTGCAGGCATATAACTGTGGTTGTATTTTAAGGACCCAAGTGCCTTCCTTTCCCATTCTGTTCTGTATATTTCAAAAAGGGAATTTGTTGTCATTTTGCTAGAATGTTCAAATTATTGTAATGCTTTGTAGCAACTTGACCTCTTAGATGGTAAGTGTTCAGATGGCTTTCAAAAATTGTATGCTTTTAAGGAAAGCCACATAAACAAAATCGCTAAATTGTTGGTCATTTTTTTGTAACTATGGCCTAATGTTCTGATTTTTAATTCCCCTATTCTGTTTTTAATGCACATTTTATGTGCTCCTTTTTTGTATTTTTAGATAATATTGTATATTTATATTCCTATGTTATAATATGTATTAGAAATCCTTGTATATCTCATCATCACATATGGTTTTCAGACACTGTAGGTTGTTTTTTCCACTTCATTTTCTCAAAGTTTTGCACATTTTCTGTTAATAAATTCAATTTCTGTTATAGAAGTTCATTTATGTAAATATTTTCAAAGTTTTTTGGTGGTGGTGGTGGTGGTTTTCTTCCTTTTTTGGGGGGGGACTTTCCCCTCCAGCCAGTATAATACTATTGTTATGAAAAAAACCCACCAAAATGAGGTGAAGTATACAAGAAGTTCTTTGGCACAGACAAACCTTTTGTCTCAGATTGGAGTTAAACTGGCATAATACACTAACACTGCTGAAATTAGTTTAAGACATAGATGGACTTAAGACCTCTTGTCTTACAGTTACTAAAGAACTGTCACACATGAAAATAATGTGCTACATTTTAATCAGAGTACTGCTATTGCTTCTGCTTCATGCCATGGTTATGTTGTGATACGGTGTATCTCTTAGGATTATGGATTTAAAAAATGGTCCTTATTTACTTGAGTGTTTTTCTAAAATGCACCTATTTTTGAGTGCCACTCTCACCTCTTTCATTTAATGTCATGTCAAGAGGAAATAAACTAAGAAATTATTGATGGGTACTTCTGAAATTAAGATTCTTAAATTCATTGCAAAGTTTTCTACTGATGATGGGGATTGTTCGTTTTTTTAGCAAGAGCACAGCTCAATGTTTGCTTGTATCAAAGTTTTCTAACAATTACATTACAGTAGAAAACACTGTAAAGCAAAACGACATCTCTAGTAACAAATCATAGCACAAGGGGACTAGCTTTTAATCTGTTGAGTAATGGAGAAAGGGAGGAGTCATTTTAATTGTTTATGCACCAAAAACTGAATAGTCAGGGTAAATTGGGCCCCACAAATTGATTCCTGTTAAAGTCAAAGAAATAAAATACCACTTTCCTTGTTGACAAAGATGCACAGTAAATCATGACTGTAGCTGGCTGCAAATAGCTCTATACAGTGAGGTTAGCCTATGTGTCTTATTCATTGATTGCCCCTATTGCCTGTACACTCACTTGTAACCTGGTTCAGGCCTGCATTGAGTCATGCAGATTTGAAGAAGAAAGGCAAGGTGGAGAACTTGTCCTAGCTCAGACCTCATCTGTATAATCACTGTTGACACAGAGTCTGAACTTCTCAGCACAGAGGACTTTGACCTGGAGTAGGACATAGCTAACAAAGACAATATATATGAAGCCTATACTCTCAAAGCCAATGCATTGGTGCACATATGCCTTGTTTAATCTGTTTCCCCATACTAGTTCATCAAAATAATATCTATACAAGGCTAAAGTCATGTATTTTTCTTATAACAGTAAGGCAGAAACTTCACATCAACCTTCTTCAACTTGTAGTGTTTCTTCTGTTAAAATGTAAAGTATGTATCCAGTAAGAATTTTGATGCCTACTAGTGTCACACTTTTTTTTAAAAGAAAAAAGAATTATGTTTTGAACATTATATTCTCTCCAGCAGCCAGATTTATTATATTAAATATCTAAATTTTTCTTCACCATGAAGCTCATGAGCTTGGCTTTTTAGGCCTTACTTCAGTATTCACAACTGGCCCAAGGACACCTAAAGAAAATCATTTTGGAAAGCAAGTGCCAAAGACAAATCAAAAGAAACCCAAATGTCAGTGTACTATACTTAAACATTCTGACCTTTGGGTCATGGTTTTGCCGTAGGTCTGGAGGATCAAATGAGATTTGTGGGATTTGATTGAGATTGTGACATGGGTGTGTGTTGCTGCATTTTCTGCTTTCTCTGTGGAGGAAGTGAAACTGGCCGAAAAAATGTTGCACTTGAACTGCTTTTTCAGAGTAGAGTTTATGACAAATGTGTGCCCCAAAATTTTCAAATCTAAAACTGGTAATTCAAAAATAAACAATTTTATTTTTCAGAAATTTATTTTTCTTAAGCAGGACTACTTAAAAGGAAAATAAGCTGTTGTTTATTTTCTCTTCTTTAAGGGGAAATAGAGGAAAGAATAAAAAAGGAGAAAAGGATTTAGAGGATGACTTACCCTTTCCTTTTACAGGCATAAATAATTTTTAAAACTTATGAGATAATATTTTTTTTGAATATTTTCTTCAGCCTGCTCCTGTTTGAGTTATATGAGGACTAAGCATACAGCTGTAGCTAGAATTTTATTGAAAAACCTAAATATAAAAGTTCGTGGACATCAAGAATCATACTTACTTCTTTAGACCACATAAAAGGATGTCAAGTGTAGATGCTGGGTCAGAATGCTCACTGCAAGGGATTATATTAAATTTGAAAATGTCTGAGAACAGTATTAGCAGGTGTGCCTTGAAATTAAAGTTCTACTTGCTGTGTTACAACTAATTGTTCCTTTTGGCTTTAAGTGTTGCAGGCATTTCCTTAGTTATGAAAAAGAAGGTCAAACGGGTTCTTTTCCGTCTTCCTCTTAAGAATATCCTTTTAAAAACATGCATAAAAGCACAATAAATACTCAGTTCATGGGCAGAAGCATATTAAAAACCAACAAACAAACAAACCTGCCCCTAAAATGGAGGTAGGGTTGCAGGAAGTCATTTCACAATACCAGCTGAGCTGTTCTTGTCGAGCCTTGATTGTCCTTCCCTTCCAGTTCACAGAAAAGATCTACATTTACCCCAACGCTGTAAGGCTCTGCCTGTGATGCCACGAGCAATTTCCCTTGATTTCTGAACTCCCTCTGACTTCACCTAAATCCATGGCTCCTCCAGTATTCTCATTTCTCAGATGCTTATCCTTGCACTCTTAGCTAGATCAGGAATGACTCTGATATTCTTATTTCTCAAGATCTTATCATTAGAGAGTATACCTGCAGCTGCTAGTTTTAATTCAACAGAGTTTGTAAATAATTTTAATCCCTATTTTTTATATTTATAAAATGCAAGTAAAATAAATTTCAAAAAAATACTTCAGGCTGTATCAGTCAACCTTCTGTAATAAAATTTACTATTGTTGAAGAAGCAATGTTTAAATCTAGATGGTTTACAGAGGTACATATGGAACTTCTCACATTTAAGTCACAGGTTCAAACATGGACTTCATTAACTGCAAATTAAAACTATCAATAACTGACATCTGTTATATAGCCAATATGGAATGAGTTGCTTTCTGAAGTGGATGGTTCAGAAGACATAATTGGTGAACTTGTTTCTAAATGCACTCTAAACATGCACATTTAAAGATGTTTGTTCTCAAAAATGAATAATCTTACCTCTCAGAAAGAAGTCAATAGTACCAACCTCTACAATTTGGCACAAAACACTTACTACTTTTGTAATTGCAACAAGTAATAAAATACTGATGTTAAGAGCTCTGTTGTACCTGTAACCTACTTTCTCAATTAAGTCAGAGTTTTCAGTTACAGTTCTCTACATATGCGTTGATCTCTCAGTAGAGGTGAAGCTGATTGGCAATGCAGGGTGGAAAAGCCCCTTGCCCACAGTGGGCATTTTTAATAGACATTGGTCACAATTCAGATCACTGTAAAATCCTGAAATGGCATTGTGTGCATTAGGAACCAGCCTACTGTGCCTCTACGTATCATTTTCAAAAACATCCCACGAACGTTTATGAGGATGTCTATGGAAGTGTAGGCCACACTGAGTCAGTTCATTAAATCTGGGTTGTTCTCCAGAAGTAAGTTTATCAAATTCATCACATAAGGCACACTGAACATTTGAAAACTATGAGAACAAGATTCGGAAAAGGTGAAAAATCCTCATATGATGATTGGGTGTCTAGGTTGTTTTCAGTATGTAAAACAGTCAGAAATACTCTGTCAGATCACCTGTCTGCTACTCACTGACCCAAGACAGAGTTGCAGTAGTAAGTGGATGATCTTTTGTATAATCCTTCTTCTATCCATGAAAGCTTTTTCGTTCCCTTAAGAATTTCACTGCTTTTTATTTATGAAGCAGTAAATTTTGTCACTGCTGGTTATAGTGTAGCAAAACTCTTTTTATTCATATCATTCTGTTCTAGGTTAATGTAACTGGAGGCATCTTTTGGAAAACAAGTGCAAGAAAGAATCAGTGACTGCTATGTGCACATGCTGAAGATCATATCACAGCTCTCATTTCTTTGTTCATGCAGGAACACAATGCATGCAGGAACACAATGAATATGCAGTGTGTTCTTCCAAAGCTGGAAATTATTACTGATGTAAATAACATTGCAGCATCTTCTTTCCACTGCATATGTAGTGTACTTCAATATGTGTCCTCATACACCACTAAAATCAACGTTGATAAAGTCCCCACAAAGAACAATCTAATCCTGAACTCCAGGACTGAAGTATTTCAGCTGAAATTGATAAATAAGGCTATTCTTTTAGAAAAAAAAAAAAAAGAAGGTTAATATGTTTGCTAAATGTGTTCATATAGTGTATACACAAATACAGCCTCTTTTGTGGATAAAAATCATATTTTAGCTGGATATCAAATTTTGCTGCAGAAAAGAAAATGCTTTGATGGGAGCAATGGCATTCTATGAAATAGCATGCATTCAGGGCAGATTTTCAAAGATGTGAAGGGCACTTAGATAGATCAGTTAGGTGCCTCATGGATTTTCATGCCTTTGAAAAAACATCCTCTCTTGCTCTGTTTGGATTTTCTTAATGCAGAATTTCTCTTCTTTTATGACTCATCTCTATCATGTCTTTGCTGTGAATAAAACATATTCTTCGTTTTATAAATATGTTGATAGGCAGCACGGAAAACATTAATCATTGTAAAGCTGAAGGATACTTAGCAAAAGTGAAGTGCATGAATTGAGGAATATTGATTTAAATAGTATTCAATGGCTACAAAAAGCTCTATGCAATCTCACTATTTTCACACCAGAAAGGCCATTTTATCATACAGAAAAAATAATAAAATTTCTGGTTTTCCCATCTGAAAGAAAAAGAAAAAGACGGTGAAACAAAGATATTAAAAACCATATTATTTAGCACTAATATTAAGAAGTTATAGAACACATTGACAAATATACAATACTACCTTTTTCATAAACTACCATTTTTTCATAAAAATAAGAAAATATTTAAATACTGATAACATGTAAGTATATACCTAGTGGGAGCAATTTTCATTTTTCATATGTAGATAAGTAAAGATAGATGCTTACATATCAATCAGAATTTAATTTTTCATAGGTGAAAATTTGAAACCAAGTCTTTATTCTATGTGAATCCTTAGCAAAATTGGTGTTCACTTTCAGGATGACTGTGGCTTCCTCACTCCTGTTTAAATGCTAACTAGAACGGCAGTTTTATGTATACTATTGAATGCTAAATCATTCCTGTAGTAATGCAAAGACAAAATTAATGGGATTTCATTTAAAAACTTTCCAGGTTCAGATTCAGAGGAATTCAAACTACTTCTTTTTTATGCTATTAAAAAAAAATTAAAAATCAAAAATAGCTAAATGGAACATCAAAAGCAAATGTATGTAAACAGAAGTGACTATTTTTTTTGTATTAGAAGAGGAAATTGCTCAAAATTGCTCTTGTAAAAGTGCTCTATTTTTTAAGAACTGTTTTACTATTATTGATCATTGCATCAAATTATTGCTGGCTGTTGCTCATTCTTGGTTGTACTGGTATCAATAAATACAAATTGTACAATTCCACTTTTTTGTCCACAGCATTCAGGTTCAACACTGTAAGTGAAAAACTGCTCTTAAATATATATAATTTCAATGGGATTTATTATACTCATTACCACTACATTTTCTTTTAAGTGCATTTAATCTTAATCAAGGACTTTTTTAGAGCAGTACTATTACATTAATACTATTCCACTTAGCAGGCAAACTTGAGATGCAAAAAAAGTTCAGTTAGTTTGATGAGAGCCATGTGTCATAACGATGTTTGGCAATGGACTAAATTTCTCTCTTATTAGTCCTCATTATCAAAACCCCAGCTAGTAATTTTCTACAATTTTTTTCCAGTCTTACTGAATACAGAGAGAAGCTCTGTGTCTGACAATACCCAACATGTACAGCAATCAGGGAGAGGAAACTTTTCAGATTTCAATCAGTGATGAAGGCAGAATTTTAGGATTATCTGTTTAAGTGGAATTAAATCTATTTTTTTTTTATATTTGACAAAAATGCTACTGTAACTGTGCCTGTATGTTGTCTGTTGTGTGTGTGTCTGATGTGGAGTCTGCAGTTGAGCTTGGACTTGTCAGGCTGGGAGGAGGGCAGCCTTCAGGAGACGATTTGTCAAATAGATTTCAATTGGTCAAATCCACAAACATCTCTTCATCCTCCACTCCAGGTAGCATGTCCTTGATGCTTCCCTCGCACTAAACATGAAGATCATGCTGCTGCAGGGGAGAATCACCTCAATCCCTTTTTCATACTCAGGGCCTGCCAGGGAAGGAGGTGGGATAGTTTTCCATCAAGCTGATCCAGCTCATAATGACGTATTTGCTAGGTCCAATCCAAGGCTGGGAGGGAAAAGGCAAGTACACTGTGCCCCAAGAGTCCACAGTCACACCAGGTGGGTGTGAGGTAAAACCACATCCTTTGTGCATGAAACCCCTGATTTACTGATACCACAATGTGAATAGATAAGACAACCAGAGGATGAGTGGAAGGCTTTGTGCTTTGGCCAAAGTTCAGTAGGACTGAAGCAGCAGCAGAAAGCTTTTCAGAGTATTTTTTCAGCTGACTGTTGTTCTGGTTCTCAAACTTGTCTTCAGTTAGAACTCTAAAATATTTACAAGAAAAATCCTACAAAGATTCTAGAAGGAACCTCATTCATAAATATCAAAATAATTACTCTAGATGGTTCGCTTTATGCGAGAGGAAGACTCTTCTGGGAATGCTCAGTGATTTCAGATTTTCCAGTCTGCTTGTGGAGTTACGCTAAGTGGCTGATTTTTGATGAAAATGGATTAATTGCAGTGAAATTACAGTAATTGGTATTGCCAGAAAGTGTTTCTAGCCAATCATTTACTAGTTGCTCACTGGTGCAACAGAAAGTGGAAGTATGCCTTGCCAGGAAAACTTTCAGGTTACTGGCATATAAAATAATCACTATGGTGACTTTATTTCTCTGTAGCAAGTCATACTGCTTTACATATCACTACTCTGTGAGTAACTAGATTCTTCCATGACATATTGTGACTATTTATATGCACAGAGTTCTCACCAGCTCTCTAAGGACCCTCTTCATATCAAAGTTTAATTTGTATATGATAATTCACTGTTAGGTCTCTTAGCAAGATTGCCCTAAGCAAATAGGCAATGCATCTGAAAAGGGTCATTTTTCTCTAAGAAATTTCATAGAGCGTTACTTACAATTTAACATTCATCTGATAATCAAAACATGTTTCATTCTTCTTATTTTTAGATATCATTAATTCAAAGAGGAAACTTGGATGTTTTCTCCAGCCTGTAACTCTCTTACGCAGATTCAAAAGACAAAAGCTGTATTGTCTGCTTCTAAGGAAAAACTGCTGGAGGCACTTCTTTTGTTTTTCTAATGAACACCATATGAAAACTGGCATAGAATAACTATTTACTTACATGTAGTGGTCTGCTAGGGTCTCTTACATGGTCTACTTTCCTCATCATTACACTGAATAGTCTGTTTACACGACTATTCTCTTTTTCCCTATTATTTTTTGCAATGCAGCAATTTGTTTATTATTTTGACCTGAATTTTTAATGATGCTGCTCTGTCTATGGGTGAATGATACTATTATATACAGTTTACCAGACTTGAACACATCAAAGAGCAATAATATTTAATAGTTTTAAATATTACGGAGTCGGTCTTACTCATTTCCTTATTTCAAAGTTCAGATTTACTGTTCAATAACACCACAACTTTTATTGTTCCTGGTGCTTGGAGCTTCTCATTTGTCTGGTTAAGGATGATTTGGAGGGCATGCTGGAAGAGGAATGGATGTTTTTATAGGCTTTCCTGTATTAAACACTGATGGCTAGATGTGGTTTTGGTGATTGGATATAATGAGTTACATATTTGTTTCCAGCGGCCCATTTTCTGCTGCATCAGTTCCATACCAGGCAGTTTGTGTATTTTCATGAGTCTACTGACATAACAGCACCAGCCACCTTGTGAAATGTGCTGGACCTTGGCCCCCATCACTCTGCTGCCAAGCAGAGGGAAACAGTAGCTGCGTGCTAGGATACTGTTGGATGGGGTTTTTATCCCTTCACCTGTGTATACAGATGCACACAATGAGTTGAATACAGCACTCTGAAGAACAGCATTTCTTTGTAAACACAATATATGTACAGACATATGTAAAATACATATATATTTCCCACATATATTAATTTCTCTGTACAAATTATTTTCTTCTTACTGCATCACTAATTTTCTCATAGAAGAAAAACCCTAATCTACTCTACTTTGTTTTTTAATGAAGAGTAACATTTAGAAAACATTTAGTAAAAAAAAATAGTTCCCTATATTAAACCTTACTTGAGAAATAAGAATACACAGTCCAGGAGAGCCAGCTGAACAAAAGCAAAACTATAGAAAATTACTTGCAATTTTCCAGTTTCTCTGAAAGTTTCAGAACAACTAACCACTACTAAAGATATATAGCATTCATTCCGTGAAGAATGACCTGTAGAAAATGTGCATCAAAAGCCAATGAAGTGAGGCAATGATTTATGTGCATCCCAATATCAAAAGTGACTTTCAAAGGTAAGATGGGTGTTCTGAAAAAATTATTGCCCCTTCTTGGAAAAAAAAGTACTTTCTATTGAACCCATTATATTAAAGTGAAATGGATAACAAATATATCTGAAAGTGATTGCACAAATATTCAGTTCAAAGAAATCAGAGGTCACCGTTAGGATCTGATGTGGTCAAAGGCTTTTTTCTTATGAAAAGCTTGATAATTAAAAACACAGTTTGTATGGGATAAATAGGCTATAGTTTTTCTCAACTATAAATTGAGTTAAATACTTAATTTTTCTTAAATAAAAATATTGAGACACACCTAACACTATGAAATAAGAAATAGCACTTACATTGTTGGAAGAGCATTGGCAGTCAAAACATCACATGAAGAGTTATTTTAAGTCTTGCTTCTCCCTGCTTATACCTATTCTGTCTATGACTGTAACTAATGGTGTGACATCTGGCAACCATATTACCTCAGGCTGTGACCTTGTCAGTTCTTACAGAACTGTGGGAAAAGTTCCACAGTGTAGACCAAATCAGGTTTGGATTTTTTTTTAATTGTCTAGAAGCACAGAATCTAATACAGAGACAAGTAACTCAGCTCTTTCATCTCTAAAGGGTTATACCTGCTTTCCTCACAACAGATTCTTTCAAGAGTTGCAGTTAGGTCTTTTGTAGGCAAAGAAACTGAGTGGTTGCCAGCTTTTGGCGTAGAGCAGTTCTTAAATCTTTACAGGAAGTCTACTTTATTCCAAATTAATTTATATCATCCATCTTAAAGAAATATATAGCAAAAGAGAGCTGATTCTGCAAAATTGTAAAATACTATCACAAAATTTTGCAGCAAATTTTGCAAAGTTGTGCATTTTTCCTATCTGTTCAAAAAGGATGCCGTTTTCATCACAAAAGTAGTAATATTAAGAATTTAAGTGCATTGTTATCTGACCACGTTCAAAGTAATATTTTTTGTTACAATCATAAATATTTCCTTTTCCACCTGCTGTCAAGATAGTAATGAAAAGAAGATAAACCAACATCCTGAGTCTGCTTTCTGGCAAAAGTCACTTTCTGTTGGATGATGCTGTTACAGAGTGAGTTTCTTTGTTCAATCCCTGGGGAGTTTGTCACAGTATTTTCTCGTTGCGTGACAATGATCACTGCAGAGCAGTTTTTCATTTCAGAGATCATCATGTTGCATTAAGCACTGTGAGGAGTGCCATCTGGAGAAAGCCCATCAGCCTAAAAAGGAAAGTTAGGAGGAACAGTAGCATCAGACACAAGTATGAAATCAGTGGTACCACAGAACAGGAAAGAAGTCTTGGCTGAGTTGGTAGTCTCCAGTTACCCAGAGGCCATTTGCTTTCTCTGTTCATCAGCTGGCCATTTAGTAGGTTTTTTGGTTTTGGTTTTTTTTTTAACAGAACTTCTCTTGGCTTCTTCAAAATTGCTAAGGAAAATTGCTCTTTTACTGAAGAAGCTTTCTTAATTTCTTGTTTGCCCCACTGATGAAGCGCCTAAGACACAAAGTGAGGATACAGCTTTGGAAGAATTTCAAGACAGGAACCATCAGTCAGACTGGAGAAATCCTGTACCTCTTTACTTCATTCAGTGTTGAGAAGCACCATGTTTTTTTCTTCTGAAAATTTGTGTAAGTAATGACTGTCTGTATGTTTGTCCTTTATCAAAGATATTATCTAAATGTTTACTCCTTCTACTCACATCATCCCCCATTTTATTGAAAATTGCTGCCACAAACTGATACTTTCAGTGCTGTTATGTTTTTCTTTATATAAACTGGGTGAGAATAAACACTGAAACAAATAAAGCAATTCTCTTTGTTTCATAGGATCACATATACAGGGAAGATAGATCTTGGACAGAATTTGCAATTCTCCATATTCAGAAAACTCACAGTTTCATACAAACATCCTTTTGGTAATGACTTTAATGTTTGGAAACTACCAAAAAGCTTCCTGCATTTTTTGATATCTAAAAGCCCATTTAAGTTCTGCATGCTACTGTAATTATAGGACTGGGTTAAGAAGCTTTACACATTACAAAAGATGCAAGTTTACTGAAATAATGTTAATATTTTGAAAATACGTAATACTTTCAGGTAATGCGAAAAAACATCAGAAATATGTGTACCTAGAAACTGGATATTTCTTCAGAAGACATGTATCTTAGCAAAGAAGTTACCTTATATCTATAAACCCTGAACCATTTCTGGATCTATGGGATGGTTGTACAAGATATGCAGAGAAGTCCAGTAACTGTGGTACTCCAAAAGAAAACTACAATGGCAAAGTAATATCCAGCATTCCTGCAAGAAATAGCTCTTAAATGAAAGACAATCAGATGAGTTATTGTGGATACAGACTTCTCTGACTGCCTGTGGTGGCTTGACCTTGGCAGGCTGCTAGGTGCCCACCCAGCTCCTTTCTCACTCCCTCTCCTGGAGAGGACAGGAAGAAAAAATTAGGCGGAAAAGTTCATGGGCTGAGACAAACACAGGGAGATTGCTCACCAATAATTGCTATAAGCAAAACTTAGTTATTATTAATTTTTTATCTTATAAGAATAGAATTGTGAGAAACAAAGACAAAATGGAAAATATCACCCCCTTCACTCCCTACCCCTCCCCCTTTCTTCCCAAGCTCAACTCCTTGAGTTGTCATCCCTCTATGTCCTCCCCTGTTGCCAGAGGGGATGTCAGTCCATAACAGTCCTTCTGCTGCTCCTCCTTCCTCCCACTCTTTCCCTATTCCAGCCTGGGGACCCTCCCATGTGACATAGTCATTCAAGAACTACTACAGCATGGGTCCTCTCCATGGAGTACAATCTTCAGGACAATATTGCTCCAGCATGGGTCCCCCACCCCAGGCAGCAGTTCTTGCCAAAGGCCTGGTCCCATCGGGGCTCTCTCATCATCCTTCAGGGCATGGTTGTCTTCTGAAGGGGGAGGTCATCCATGGGCTGTAGGAGTACAATCTGTATCATCATGGTGTTCTTGGACTGCAGGGAATCTCTCACCTGGCACTTGGGGGACCTCTTCCCCCTCCTTTTCTGGCCTAGGTCCCTGCAGCCCTGGTTTGCTCACATTTTCTCTTCTGTCTCTCACAGCTGCTGTACCTTTAACCTCTTCTAAATACACTTTCCCAGAGGAGCCACTATCTTGGCTGTGGGGCTGAGCCGTGCCCTGCGATGGGTGGGCTGCAGCCAGCTGGAACTGTGTGTGGTGTGGGGCAGCCCCTGTTCTGTTCTGTTCTGTTCTCACAGAGGCCACCCCTGCAGCTGCCAAAACCTGGGCACCTACACCCAACACGCTGCTTCAGTGCTCCCTTAGCTAAACCCAGCACAAGCTGGGGCCTGATGCACAAGGGGGTCAACAGCACACAAGTGACCAGATCAGTGTGACGACTGAAACCTGAGGGGCACAGCCATTGCTGGTGTCAGCTCTACAGATCTCACATGAGTAATGTATGCACAGTACTCAATAAGGGACTCCTCAGTTTCGGCATGATCATCTTTGAGTTTGGATAGTACTTGTGACCAGATTTTGAGGCAGCCCTGAGCATCCCTAGCCTCAGGTGAAGACAAGGGGAAGGACGTGCAGATGTTCAACACCTGAAATTCAGACACAGGGAAAGTCAGGATAATCACTCAGACTCACTTTCACTTGAAGGTACTTATAAAAATGTTGCTTTGGAAGAGATACAAAACAGCAACAGGAAAAAACTCAAGTCATGACACCCCCATGGTTCCTGTTGGCCTGTTTGGGGTGGCAGAGAGGCAGCCAAAGGCCCATTCAGTCTGAGCTAGAGTATGAGCCAGCCTTTTGCCTTTAACCAGTTTGTTTTTTCTTCTGTGTGTATGAAATAACTCATGTCCTTCACCTGCCTCTCAGCACCATGGGGCAACTTTAATAAAAAGGGCAGCAAATTCATCCTGCGTGTCATGCCCCTCATACAATGCAAGTGCTCAAGTACCTGCTGGAAGACCTTGCCAAGGGAATCAGTGCCTGTGGTCCGGGTACCATTTCCATTATTAAACACTGATTTATTTAATGTCAGTATCAAATAGGCTGCTAATAGCCAAAATTTTGCCCAGTTGTATTTACCCTATTAAATGGAGGTAAGCTTCCTTGTTATCCTTAAATCCAAAGGATTTATCCATAAATTCAAAGTAAACGTCTTGGAAAAAGAAACTTTCATATTGAGGGATCTAAATTCTGAACAGACTTGACAAGTCTTTTCTCTCTCTGTCCAACCTATATTCTCTGTAAGAAAACAGGAAAGAGAAGGAATGTCCACCACACACATAATAGAAAAAGCTAAGTCAAAGACCATGGTAAAACCTTTGTAATAGTAATGTACAAAATAAAGTCCAGCACTATCCATAGGAAACAGAGACATCTGAATTCATTCTATTAAATCAAAGATCTAATCTATATAATCATACAGATGATAAGCAAAGTGTTATTTTATTTCACTTAAACAGAAAAAATAAGGACTAAATCAGCCAAGTTAAAATATAAATATGCAATTTTACAAGGCTTGATATAAAGCCTCATTTTTTTTATAACTGGTGATTCTTACCTAAGAATCAGAATAATGGTCTGTAAAATCTTTAGATTAAACCAAAAATTCTTGGAAAAAAATTCACCTATTTCAAAATACCTTAAAGGCAATGTATGAAAATGAAACAACCTTTTTTCTTCTATCAGCAAATCAAGAACTCAGTGCAGTTCACAACAAATTCACAAATGTTTGGAAATCCAAATAATCTCTAGATTTGTTCTGAATTTTAAGTGACTCTCAGTCAACTTTGGTGTTAAGTAGCTTGAAGTTAGCTTTGTAAAACTTGAAAAAAATTTTCCTCAGTATTGATACACTTTGATAATTACAGTTCTTTCCCTGACTATGTCCTCTGATGTTCAAATTCTATAAACAATTCTATAAACTGCAACTAACTGCTATGCTTTGAGTAATAGGGTTTCAGTTAACATCAAATCAAACTGAAAAGTATTTTCCCAAAGCTGCTCTGTAGAAATTCCTCTAACAATTTTGTCCCTTTTGTTGTTGTTGTTTTCTTTTTTTAAAATCCCAGTTGAGACAGAGGTCTGAAGTTAGAGCAGATCTTGGTTGCAATTTGCAGCAATGTAACCAAGTTTTGAGAAAATGGCTTACAGAACAAACAAAGACATAAAGAATCAAGTGTTCTCCATGTAACAGCGGTCTAACAATAGTTTCACTTTATGTGTAGAGCTTTTGTTTCTGGATCTGGGAACAGCATATGGGCAATTCCTCTTACCCTCGGAGGTCAGATTCCATTATATCTGACCTCCACATTACAAATTAGCAAACAAAGCCATTTGTGAGCCTTCACTGCTTGTTACTGTTATTCATGCAAATCTGCTGCAATGTGCCATTTAGGACAGTCCTTGTTGTAGCCCAGCTACACCACGGATCTACGCTGATGGCCAATAGACTGAGATACAAAGAAAGAAACAAGAAGTTAGCATCTATTTTCCCAGCTGTCCACACCTGCTGGCATTAATAGCAGAAGTATCTAAAAATAAATGAGCCAGTCCTTGGTGGAGGAACAAGGGCCTTGCCCCCAAGAAACAACAGAGAGAAGCCTGCAGGGAGAAAGGAGTAAAGGTGTGAATTCAGTTTATCAGGAGGTTCAGGGCTGTTAAAGCCCCAGGTGGTGGGGGGCGGGGGGGGGGAGAGAAAAGGAAAAAAAAGAAAGTTTACATTGAGAAGCAGGTATATTTAAATTCAGCCTTCTTAGATGCCTATTCATGTTTTATTTTTTCATAAGGCATACTTAAAGACAATTAAATATGATGTTAATAACAGCATTGATTGATTTTGGTGTAGCATTTTATTTAGAGTATTTTTGGTTCAAATGCTGTAAAATCCCAGGATCTTCAGAAAGGGTATGTGCTATGCCGTGAAGATGCCCATTTAAACTATATCAAATTGGGGGAAGCAGGTAGGAGGACACTAGTTGTTTTGGAGTTAACCTCAAATAGCAAAATCTTAAGCATGATTGTGAAATCCACTTAAATTCAAAATCTGTACTGGGGCAGTCAGACTACATTAACTCCTCTTTTTGATGATAACCAAGTGGCCTGTACGAGCGAGTATAAAAAATAGTCATGTAACAGCCAAAAGATGGGCTGTTTGGTCTTATAAATTCATTCTGCATATAATTTACACAATTTTCTGTGACTCAGCAATTGTTTATAAAATAGCTTTCATTATATAAAACCTCATGGATTCTGAGCCAAGTGCCTTTGTAGCATATATTGCTACAAGTTTGGGTTTAAGTTATAGATATTTCCACATGAAAGAAAAATTAATATATTTTATATTGTTAATCAAAAAGGAAAAAAAAACCCAAAATTGGATGGCACATTGATGTGAGTGTGTGGAACATGCAGCACTTTTGCAAAACAAATGAGTTACGTAATCTCTAAGGTAACAAATGAAGATAACTGCCTTTCTGTTTTCCTGACTCTTCCTCTCCCCAAGTTTTGCTGTCTTTTCACTACATGTGTATGGGAATTGTTACACGCAGTAATATGTAGTAGAGTACAGGTAATAAGTCTCCACTGAAAGGCTTATAACCAGTTTCCTTACTACCAGAGTTTTTATGTCCTTCTCTCTTTTGCTGAAAAAGTTTAAGGTGAAAACCAGCGGGAAATTTTTCCTGTTTAAGTTATATAAATGTAGTTCAGTATAGTCATTAGGATTTACTATTTAGGACCTTCTCATATGTTTAGGATTTCCAATGATGATTTTACAAATCATAAAACCTCAGGAATTTTAGAATATTAATTTCTATGTAAAAAAATAGGAAAAGGAAGAACAAATATTGGGACATTAGATTTTTTAAAATATATCATATACAACTAATAATGGAAGAAGTGTAATATAATGACTATGATTGATCATATTTTTTATCTCCTTTTCCTCTTTCATAAGTTTAATGGCCAGCCCTTCCAGTGTTTCAAGTCACAGGCCCAGCAATTTCAGTGATACATGAGGATAAACCCGTCCACACAATTACAAATCTATCTCAATGCTTTGGCAATATATAAAACTATAAAAGTACTGTATTTCTGCCTTCACTGAGGGCCTCTATCCCAGCCAAGGGTCACACTTTCTCTAAAAATTTGACCTTCTTTAAAAATTTAATCTGCTCCTCTGTATGCAAATAAAATAGCAATTTAGGCATAGATATTTTCTATCTGATTTAGCTATAATTAGATCACACATAATTCCCAAGATGATATTTTGTTTTTTTCTTTAATTGTCATAATGTTATAGCCAAACTACAAGTTACAGTTGTGCAACTTCTTACTATATAATATAGTATATCTGAAAATCCACAGTACCTTGTTGTGTCTTTCTACATTTTACAAGAATTTTTCCATGCCATTTGCCAGGAACAAGCATTAAAATGCATCCTGAAATGCTGCACTGTGCATTGTAGCTGTTCTGATACACTCCTGAATTTAAACTCTCTCTAATATCAATATTTTTTATTTCAAAAACAAGTCACATCCGGGCACTTAAGAGTGTCTACTTCATCTGCGTCAGTATTTTTTTTTTGAAGTTATGAATTATTTTCTCAAATGAGTAGGTTCTATTAATACAAGTTTACAGGCAAGAAGCCCATGTCTACATTCTTTTCTGACTCATCTGTTATCAAAAGAATGAGCATCAGCTTTAGAAAACTCTATTTTAAAACTGCAGTCTGAAACTTCAAAACTGTTTAGAATCTTTCAAAGACAAAAATTTGCAATGTTAACATCTCAGATTAAACAAAGAGTAACACAGAGAGAAAAACCCACTAGCTGTATTTGTGTCATGGAAAGACACAAAGACGGGATTTATCATACCTGATCAACGTCTGCGTGAACACCCCATCTAAACCTGGTAATCTATTTAAAGCCCTGCCCAGTGTGGGATGCTTAGTCTAAAGAGGAAGTCTCCCTGCTCTCTCAAATTCCAAGTTAATTGTGTAATGCTGTTGAAAGCTTAGGAGATGCAAGTATTTCCTAAATTGACCAAATACTAAGCTGGGCCCTGAGGCTTCCTTAAAGCCCAGGACTCCGCCTGAGACCATAGCCAGGATGTGGTTCCCTGGCATCCCCTCCTGTTCTTGCTCCTTACCAAATATACTGCCAAGAGCTGTGTTTGACTCTTTTCAACCTACTGAAAGCAGAGGGAACTACTAAAATGATTCCTTTAAAAAAGTGAAAACTAGAGACAGGAGCCTTTTAATGAAGAGCCAGACTTAAGGCTGGATGATAAGCAGTGTTGCTAGTAAAAAGCACTTGTGACTCTGTGTCTGCACCCTCACTCCTTCAAGTTTTACTTAAAAATCTTTCACACTTGAGGACTGGGTCTCTTCTACAAAGGGACAGTTTAGAGCTGCTGAATGAGATAGCTTGCTGTGCTAACTATAAAAACTGTCACACCCATAACAAATAATTTGTGATGAAATATTTAATAACAGGATCTTTTTGGATTTCTAGTGGCACTCTTTCAGAGAGCACACAACCCTGCACAGATTATAAAGGCAGTGGAATTTCTTCAGTAGTGAATTACTGCTCATTTTCTCAGAAAGAATTATAAATGTAGCTGCATATTTTATTGTAATATATCATTTTATCTTAGAAGTAGCAGCACAGCTGGGGTTATCTCAGTGTCACCCTACTTAGCTCCACTTTTTGAAGCTGATAATTGTAAAACAATTTCAGCATGAATGTTTATCATGTAAGGCCTCAGATCTGGAAAAGATATTTAAAATTAGTTGTAAACTATTCCTTAAATTATTTCTGACTTGATCTGAATAAAATATAAACCAAAAATATTTTGGGACTGAGTTGTACTGACGGATATTTTTCTCCTTCTGTTCTGAGTCCTAGCATTTTGATATCAGGATTTGACAGTTCTATTTTTCTGAAAGGCCAGCAAAATGTTAAAGAGGTAAACTAAGATTCTAAGAATAAAAAAAAAGGTTCTTTTTGAAAAACAACCAATATACACCTTAGGCTGGCTGGTGTGTAATTTGCAATTATGTCAGTGGGCTTGCATTTTTATGCACTACAGCTTGAAAATCACCTTGATTAATCCTGAATTTCTTTAGAGACAGAAAAGCTTTTAGAAATGGATGTTTTAAGAAAATGAATAAAAGTGAATACATATACAAACTGCACAGGGGAAGAAGCTTTGAGACAAACAACATGCTACCCAGTGATAAATATATAGAGGGTGTTAGAATCAGAGTCTGTTGTCTGTCAGAAATGAAGATGTAACCATGTAAAATGGAATGCAGAGAAAAAAGATTTATCTTTACTAACATAAAGTTTAAAAAAAAAGGAAAAAAGAGTTCAGAATATTTACAGAAGTCAAACAGTTGAAATAGGCTAAATAAAACCTTCATAAACACTAGACAGTACATTTTTCTCTTTAATGCAAAAATGAGCTGGAAGAATTTCTAGACTTCCATTCATTTGTAATTTCTAGATGTGGATATTGCAAAACTGCCTAGCAACACTGAGTGTCCAGTCCCTTACTGTTAACAGGATTGAAATATCTAGAACTGTTAGCTTCTTATGAAAACTCTGAGCCCTAATCCATCATATTGTGTTTAAAAAGATACTTTGTAAAACATCTACAGACTTTCAGGAGCTAAAGTTAGTGCTACAGGTCATGCATTGCTTTCTTTAGTACTTTGTTTTAAGACAGCTACTATACCAGTGATGTCATTTACTTCATTAAATTTTCTCTTAATATTCCTCAAGAAGACATGCAGGAAATCAATTTTCCTTCTTACTGTGGACTGGGGGTAAAATCCATGTTGCTCTTTACCAGGTGTCTGTCCCAGGTTTTGCTACTTGCATCAGTGATGACTCGGTGTAGAAGGAAAAGCAGGAGTCGGGGGTATGAATCAGTTATTTTGAAAAACTATTTTGAAACATTGCAGAATGAACTAAAGACAATTGTTGGCCTAATAGATGAGTAAAATGTTTTCAAGGGATAATGGCCAGCTTCTGGGAGTTTCTTTGTTGTTCCTTCTTTTTTCCCTCCCCACTGAAGACAGTCAGTTGTGATAACACGCCTAGTGACCAAACAGAAGTTGATGACGATTCCTCTGTTTCTGAGCTAAATCATGATTCTATCTTTTTGCACATCTGAGTCTCCCATTTTCCCAAGTTGTGTTTCTGCTGTACTTCAGTCCTCAGGGCAAAGAAAAGCAGTCTTGTCCTGCACTGAAAGTCAAGTGTAGTGGTTTGGTTGCCCAGAGGGGCGCACTTTTAGAACATTACCTTTAAAAACATAACCAACAAAATAAAACAACAAAGAAACAAAACAAACAAACAAAAAAAAACCCGAAAAACAAAACCAAACCAAAACAAAAAAAACCCCACTAAAAATATTTTTGATTAAAGCCCATTTTTATTAGTTGGCATGCACTGAAAACCACGTGTCATCCAGTGGGTGTGTATAAACACATAGCAGTGAGGCTGCAGCTGGGCTTCAGACAGAAATATGCTCCTGCTAAAGTGGAGTAGGATCATGTCATTTTGGAGTGTACAACCTATCAAGCAGTAATTTGGGGGTAGATTGCAGTTTTGACCTCATGCTAGCAATGAGGAAGATGAGCTGTTTGCTAATAGCAGTTCCCAGCACTGCTCCCTGTTGTGCTGGGAGTGCAAACAGAGCAGCTGCTGCTGCCCTCAGCAGAGCTGTGCACACCCTCTCCCACAGCAGCCCATCTCCGCTGACATCTGGGCACAAACAGCATCATTGCCTGAACCGTGTCAAGGCTGCTGCCTGCCATTAATCAAGCTTCTGTCATCACTTTTGTCAGGTCCTGATGAAACAGATGAAGTTCTGAAGAGAGCAAAATAAGGAAACAGAAGAATATGCTATTCCTCTTCATTCCTCTGCACACATTTATGGAGAAAAGCTAGCCAACAGCTTGTCATTGAGACATAGCTATGCAGCGATACAGCTTTCAGATGGTTAAATGGGTGGTTTGCAGCTAAAAAAGAAAGCTGGGAAGAACAATCTGAGACCAAACCTCTCACTTTGAAGCATCACCACCTAAATGCTGTTTCATCCATAAATAGTGAGGTGATATGAACCCACAGCCATCCTTCTACTAAAATCAGAGCCACTAATAGACCCCTGATTTGGGAGAATTACAAGACTGAGATCTAAGAAAGGGATTTCTGGCTCATATTGGACAAACAATTATCTAGCACTAGTCCCAGAGAATCTACACACTGCTTTCTGAAAGAGTCACACAACTCAAATGCATTCTTAGTGAAATTAGTTATTTTCTAACTGTAGAGCTGATTAAATTGTAAAGAGAGATCTGTTGGCATTGGAAACAGTATTCACATTCACCAGACACAGCCTTCTTAGTAAAAGAGCTGTAGAACTACTTTAGGCTGGCTGAACCTCTCTACACCTGTCTAATCCAGGTGTCTTCCACTATCTGTGGAGAATATTTGCCTAGCAGAAATGAGATCATTTCAAGGCATGTATTCATGACAAATGTCTCTTTTGGAAATAAGTATATATCTGCTTCCTTTGGGCAGTGAACAAAGCTGTAGACAGACACTGGGATACTCTTTCCTCTGCTCCTGACATTAGCAATGTCTAAGAAGATGTATATATAGCTAGGTGGCCCTTTTGCTACACCCTACATTCAATATAAAGGAATTAAATCACTAAAAAACACAACTGAGAAAAAAAAATAAAGAAACATAAACCAAATCAAAACTAAAAAACGAGACAAAAAAACCTTCAAAAATATCATCATGTAAGGAAATGCAGATTTCTGTTCCATAAAGTGAAGAAGAGAAACACTGTCTAACAAAAGCAATGCTAGCCCTCCTGGCAGCCACCATTACATTAATCATTAAAATGTCAGTGTATTCTTCTTCACTAAATATAGAGGTTTGGAATACTTAAATACTACCTGTAAACAGAATGACTTTTCTATGAAAAAATTAAAGGTAAAACATCATATAGTTTTATCACTGTTTCATCCAAATACTCATATTTTACATGAAATTTGCTACTAGTTATAGATGAATGTGTGAACTAAGATGGTAAAGAATTCCATACTGAATAAAAATATTTTTAGCCCAGCATGTGTCATATATCTCGTATCTTTAGGATGCTATTAATAAAGTGTTCCTATATGAAACAAAAAAAGGCATTGGCAAGGATTGAAAAAAAATTTTTTTGTCATTTACACTTTGAAAACCAATTCATTGATAATAGCAGAAAGCTTTCCATATTTTCCTGCTCATGAATACTTCAGATTATTAACATCCCTTAAAAGTTTGGATAATGCATGCCATCAGACAATTGACTCCTTTAGGCAGACCTGGCAAAATAAGAATTAAAAGAAGGTGGAAGTCAGAGACAGGTGAAGAGAGGCTTAGTGGAAATCTTTTCCTTGTATTACTTATACAGACTGTATACACAGATAATAATAAAATTAAAATAGAGGTATAAACCCATAGTGCTGGTGAAACATAAGTAGTGTTGATAAGAAAGTGTCAACGTTCTAACATACGACCTCTTTTTCACTGAGTGCGACTGAACTTTCTGTGCTTTGTATTTACCATGTTAACCTGGTAAAATTATGATCAGAAGAAAAAATAGTAAAAGTGACAGGTTGACAGCTCTGCTGGGTGTCTCTCTATCGATGTCTCATTTATGCTCTCAGGCTACACACGCCAGTACATTAGCAGAGTGCATTAAGCTACCTGCAAACGAGCCCATTTCCCCTCTGCTCTCTGTCATTCATTGCCTACTGCCACCGAAGACCACAGAGACTTGATCTTGCTAATAATCAGCGCTGTGATTAATTCTGGAGGCAGAATACAGTCCATCCAGCTCACTGCTTGGCAGCTATTCTGACTTAGCAGTGTGACATTAGCTAAAACTCATTTTTGTCAGTTCACTAACAAAATATCACTAGGTGAAGGCATACATATGGTTACATTTTCAAATTGACTTCTGAAAAATGTTCTCAGGATATTTGGAAAAATGCCTGTTTTAACGACAGAACTGAAGTTTAGTACAGAAAATAGGTTTTCTGCATACACTTTACAAGTGCTACAGGTGAACTTGAGTATGATTCTTTTGAAAAAATGGTTACAGGATCCAAAAAAGAATCTAAGGGTTGCCATTCAAAACACGCCAGCAGACAGTCTTCGATTTTTAGCAATTCGATGAAGGCTGAGTAGAGAAAACATGTAGAGAATAAAACTGAATTACAATTATATAAAACAAGTTAGGTCAATTTACAGATGAAATTATGAGGATCAAATATCTTAAAAGATCTGTAGTCATTTAAAAATGTACAGATTTTTCCAAGACTGTTTAATTGTCTTAACAAGCTCTGAAAGCTTGCCAAAAAATTGAGAAGTCTCACATTGTTCATGTTACTGTCCAAGAACATTCAGGCAATTACAACTCTTGCAGATGTCATGATGTCAGATTTGTGGGCAATGACAAGCCATGTGATCTTCTACTGCCTTCACAAACACCAACTGATCCTTGTGCAGTGTTAATCTCCAAAAGTTACTGTGCCTATATAAAAGCATGCAGTAACAAATGAAACAGGAACAGCAATACTTAGAGGTCAAAGAATGGTATTGCAATATACCTGGAGTCCAAGATCCAGTCTCAAAGCCTAGGAAGGTCACATGAGAAATCTAGAAATCAAACCTGTGTTAGGGGAAATATTTATAAGTCTATAAAAAGTTAATAAAAATAAGTAAAAATCTGTGATCCATGCATACACCACTTCAAAAATGTGTTTAAGTTAGAAATACAAATATTTTTATAATTTTTATGATTTTGATTGCAGAAAATTTTTCCAGTATATTTCTTTTGAATTGATCTTAAGATAGAGAACATCCAACTCCATTGTAAAATATTTCAGCATATGACTATTGTGTTTTCAACATTTTTTTCAAAAGCTAGAAAAGCTGAGAACATAGAGTATGTAATCCCAACTGTATCTCCGGATAAATCACTACTGTTCGAGTATTTCTTTTGAGAAATTGTGCCCTACTCAAGCCAGGACACAATTTACACTACAATAGTTACTTCAGTAATTTTCTCCCTCTTTCATTTCTGCCTGACGTGAATCTACAGTGTTTGAGTGAATCCAAAGTGTTAGAAGCATGCAAGCCCCCATGCATGAAGAGCAGGCCACCTCTCTTGTGTGACTAGAGCTATAATTTTGAGAAACACGGTAGATTCTTGAAAAGACAAGAATCTTGGTTGGAAACAGAATCTCCTCTTTCTTTGGCACCATTTTTTGGCTATTTATTAATTCTAAAAGAAGAATAACGTTGGAGAAAAGCAATAAATGTAAGGCACTAAACATTGGCTTTATTTTTCTTCTGAAGTTAAACAATGGACAAGTTTGTGAAAATGACTAGGTGGCTGTGATGTATAGGGTAATGACATGAGTTTGCAAAACTCACTTTCTGAAGTAAATAAAGAGTATTACTTAGCTTGCAGATACTATTATTACTAATTAACACTGATAATATTCAAAATTATATTGAGCTTTATAAATGTCACCCAAAGCTTTTACAAGTCCATAAATTAATGATACAAAATAACTACTCCACCAGTATTTTAAAAAATTATTTCCTGTTTTGACTTAGTCTTCGTAATTTAATACAGTTACATCAGAATAAAAACAAAATGTCATCATGTGGGCTAAAATGTGAATATCTTCCAAATCCAAACACTTATTACTTATATGTTTTTTATCCTTTGCAATGATGTACAGCATTAGTATTAGTAGAAAAAAGTAACCTCCATGACTATTTTACAGTTCTCAAGAATATACTGTTTCCCAGAACTGTAAAGCATCTTCAGATGTTTCATATTATCCAAGCCATAAACTACAGAAGCAGGTCCTTTTAGAATAAACTGTCTTTATGATGCAAGTGCAGTAAACCATGCGGTAAATTACATAAAACTAGTAGAGAAGTGCCCTGATACAAACTAAATGCGAGATGTTTTAATAACAGCAAAGATTTTATCAGTGGTTTATTATTTTAAATGACATAACTGTAAATTTGTTCATAAAAAGGAAAATATATGTGGCAATTATGTGCCCTGAGCCAAAACTCCTGTGCAATGCACTGTGTCCTCATGTGAAGCAAAGCAGTTGTGTACATTAAGCATTGCATTGCCAGCTCTTTCTGTGAAGTGGATGGAGATTCAATTCATGGCCATTTANAAAAAAAAAAAAAAGAAAAAAACCCCCAAACCAACTAAACCCGAAACATGCCAATGTTTGGTTTAATTTGGCGTTATATTTCCGAGGGAAGAAGATGGTTGTAATACCTGTGAAAAGGTAATTAAAAAATCAGATGAGAGTAAGAAATGCCTTTCCAGGGGGCACTGATCTTGTTGTCCCCAAGTGATGACCACCGGCACTGCTGGGGGAGAGCTGCTTTCCCCTGTCCGAGTGCCCTGTCCTGCCCAGAGACCACAACCACTGCCTTGGTAGGTCAGTGGACACATCCCTGCCTGTGCTCCCAGCGTCCATGGGCCTGTTCCCCATTAATTTGCCTAACATTTTCTTTCTGGCTTTACTGGTACTGTCTGCATTGACACCCTCCTCTGCCAACAAATTCTGCAAGTTCATCACCTGTGTTTTTATAGGTTTTAAATAAACATCATGGAGGAAAGATCTTCTCATTTAGGTTTCTTGAAGGTCTTTTGTTTTGCAGTTCATGGTAGATATTTATATTGATATTGACTGACTCACCAAATACAATAATCTGTATGAAATTAAACTGTCTAGCTATTATTTAAATGCAACTTTTTTTCTGCACCACTCTATAAGTCAATTGCATATCTGCATATGCAATTCAGCACAGAAGATAGACCCAGTTAAATGGAATATTAAATAGAAAAACAGAGAAATTAGAAAGTCTCACTAGGGAAGAAAATATAAACAATAAATTAATAATATCATAAATGAGCTTCCAAATTTGCATCCGCTCTGCTACAAATACAAACATTTATGCCACATATTTTGGTTTGGTATTTTGTATCTAATTTATAAGCAGTAAAAATCAGGAATTTACATTAAAGTACTTGTTGAGATCATGTCATAAGCTTTAAGATAATGCAATAATTACATGCTATTCCTGGCTGCAGAAAGCAGGGGAAAAAAAAAAAAAAGAAAAAAAGAGAAGGGTTTACATATGTGGCTTCACTGGCATTAAAAGAAAACCTTTACAAAACTGCTATCATCCTACTGATTTAGATTACTAATTTCAGGATCTTGGTAGTCAGTTAAAGCAATAAACACACCGCTTTTGTAGATGTTCAGGTTGTCTTTACTGTGCATGTGCACTAGGTCCACTACAGACTGCATATATAGGTAACCAATAGTTGGGGGTTTGTTTGTTTGTTATTGTAGTTGTTGTTTTAATTTCCAATACTGATGTATTTTTTTTACCAATAGTAGCTAGTGAACAGAAAAGGATGAGAAAGCTTGGGGTAAGAGCAAGCAAGGAAGGCCTTCAGGGCCAGAAATAATACTTTTAAATGGACTGAAACAAATTGAAAGGCAGATTGAGAAATAGATTAACATACAAGAATAATTTTCTTACATGGGGAAGATCTCATCTCAACTCTCTTGTTCATTTCTGCCCCCATCCCTTCCCAATACTCTGATACCTTTGCTTTCCCTCCTTCCTTTTGGCAATCTTCTTTCAGCTGGCACACGACAAAGTTCATTTTAACTCCAGCAATCAGTGATGTTTGGGCATCGTAGCCCCTATTTGATGTTCTTACCAGAGAGGTACCGGGAATTCATGGGGTTTTTTGCATCTGACATGCCCTGATGTTTCTTTGTTTGGTTGCTGTTCCTTGAGATAGGTGAACAGCCAGACAGCAGGGAATTCCCAGGAAACTGGAAGTTGCAACAGTTAAGCTCAGAAGTACAATAAAGATATTATCACTAATGGTATCAAGTCCCTGTCAGATAGAGTCTTTGATATGTTGATCTTCAGAGAACTTTTGGAATGTAAAAGGACAGAAGTCAGAGCAGTAAAGGAGGAAAAAAATGTTATGAATAGATAGCTTTGAAAAGAGGATGCAGAGATAATAAGACTTCATCCTGTAATGAATGAGTCACAGAAATAATAAATAAAAAGAAGATTGAAAACCTCTTTAAAAAAAAAAACTCAGAAAAAGTTTTTTCAAGCTTCTCTCCCTGTATGACACTTGAAAGAAGGGAAATTTAAAACTACAGTGCATCCTACATTGAAAGTGCTAAAAGATGGCTTTTGTAAAAGAACCTTTACAAAACTCTGAGAATTATAAAACCATCCTTGTTTGTGCACCTGCAGTCACAGGCTAAAATAATATGCACATAGATGCACAGCAACATCCACTGCTCATCCACCTTTCATCAGTTTATTGGGATAGAACCCATTTGACAGAAGATATTAAAAAAAAAAGTTATTTGTATTATAGAAACCAAACTTGTGAGGAGTCAGGAGTAGGCAGCTCTTTAAAGCTTATCTTATGCAGAGTGCAGTAAGGGAGAAACAAGGGACAATGTAAATGAGATCAGTGAGTAATTTTCCCAGTAGTGGAACTCCTACACATTTTAACAGCAGATCAGTAAGAATATACTTGGAAGAAGCGATACCCATGTTAAATAATGCCAGTGGAGAGGAAGAAGTCAAACTGGCTCCAGAGGCAGCCATGGGAATATACAAGCTAAAGAGAACAAGCAGGTAAGAGGGAAAGCAAAGCTGCTGGTGTGAGTTCAAAACAGGAGACGCAGACAGAGGGAGTCAGTGCTCCCAGTAATGAGAGACTAATCTCCCCCTATTTAAGTTGCCTTATAGTGCCAGCAATAATTATTGAGACCATCCACCACTTCTTTTCATTTTTAATATCTAGTGAACTTTTTTCTCTGTGTCTGTGTGTGTGTTTAGTTACTATTTTATGGAAGTATACACTTTTCACTTAATGTATCACTCTTCTATTTGTAGCAATAAGAATATTTAAATTACTTACCAGTCTTGATACATGATAGCATAAAGCGTATTGCACCAGCTGATACAGCATGCCCCTGATCAGGTTTGGGTAAACAATCATCTCTTTTCTGGTCTAAAACAAAAGCAGCAAAACTGAAGCTGCTTCTCAAGGTTAGGAGTATTTTTTAAAGTTTAACCTAATTAGGCCTTCATTTAAGAAAATCTGACCAAAATGGCCACAATTACAGTGCAGGTGTATACTGGCAATGGCGAGTGCATGTGTCTCCCCTATGAAATGCTTTTGTAGCCACTAACAGCAACACTGAAGACAGTGTAAGAAAACTTTTGTTCAATGTAGATTGACCATATTTAAAGAGGTGAGAAGGACCCAGACTGAACACTTCTATAGAGCTGAATGATGAGCTCTTCCTCCTGAAGAAATGTTTTTATTTTGGGAAATGCCTCCTTCCTTAATTCCTTCTACTTGCTGCAGAAATGAGATACAAATCCACTTTATTATTATCACAAGTATCACATGGGGTCACATAAAGTTCCCACCAGTCCTATTTGGGGAAATGTGAGTAGCCCAATGTGCATCTGGTTAGAGCTCTTCATATTTCATTGAATAAGCATACAGTGCACAGCCAAAAGGAATTTTTACTCAGTAAGTGATACTTCTCTTGTAACTGCTCTTGAAAAAGCACTGATAGATCCATGTGAGTTCAGCCTCCTGTGCTAAACAAACCCTTGCTGCAGCAATCACAGTACATTTACAATTAGCTTAATAAAGTGCCTTTGTTATATTGTTTTACAGATAGAAATACTGTCCTGCAAAATGACAGATGGTTTTGAGTTGCAGTTAAGAATTTAGTAAAATTTTGATAGAGCAGATGGAGGACATTAATATGATTTTACTGTGAAAGAGCAGTACAGTGATGGTGACCATGTGGAGAAACAATTAGCCATAACCTGAGAGGGCAGTGACATATCTCCTTTGGAAAGCATTTGCATGTGCTGCACTGACCTTTACATTTTTGTTGGGTGCTGATAACAATGTTGTTTCTCATGCAATACATGGTATAACTCTCCCCCCGACTATTATAAGGCCATCTTCTTTTTGAACCTGCAGTTATGTGCAAAAAAATTCACAAGCATATACACACAATGTCATTTGTCCACCTATCATTGATTTATTTTTTCCAATTATGATGACAAGCACGAATTTTCAAAAACAAGATTAGCCCTCAGCTCAGATGACCAACAATGTACCACGTGTCTTTAGTACGTGCTTAAGAAACTCCTTTGTGAAGTTGCCTTGCATTATAGACAAAGCAGTGTAGCCCTAGAGTCTAGGTTACATAAAAAAGAAAACCCAAACCCTCTAATGATTCACCTCCTGCTTCACCCCCTCTTCGCTTTGCTTCACACGAGTCAGCAAGAGTTTCCAGAGTGCTGTCAGACACATCAAAGTGACTTCAGCAAACACTCCGTTATTACTATAAATGTAAATTGTATAATTGTACAATGGTTTGTGGTGGAAGGGACCTTAAATATCATCTATTTCCAACCCCACTGCTATGAGCAGGGCACCTTCTACTAGAACAGGTTCCTCAAATCCAACCTGTCCTTGAACACTTCCAGGGATGGGACATCCACAACATCTCTGGGCAACTTCTTCCAGGGTCTCACCATCTTCACAGTAAATAATTTCTTCCTAACATTTAATCTAAACGCTCCATCTTTCAGTCTGAAGTCATTCTCCCTTGTCCGGTCACTACACGCACTTGCAAAAAGCCCCTCGCCATCTTTCTAGCGGTCCCCCTTCCGTACTGGGATGAACAAATCATCTCCTGGCGTATTTTAAGGCTCTGTCCTCTCGTCCTGTCACTGGTTCTCTGCCTGAGAGGAGAGGCGGTCCCCACCTGGCCGCACCCTCCCCACAGGTAGGGGCAGACACTCGGAGCTTTACAAGCCACTGCCGCCACCCCGGCCCGCGGGCCCGGCTCCCGCGGCGGGGGAGGGGGACGCGCCCGGCGCGGAGCCTCATGGGAACTGTAGTTCTCTATGCTCCCGCCGGCGCGCCGCGGGGCGATGAGAGTTCCCGGCGTGCTTCGCACGCAGCGCCGGGCGGCGGGCCCGGGGCGGAAGCAGGCGGACTACATTTCCCGAGGTGCTCCGCGGGCGCCTCCGGCCGTGCGGGCGGCGGGTCCGCGCGGCGGTTGAATGCGGGCGGGCGGAGCGGCGCGATGGAGCTGTCGGCCCTCGTCAGGAAGCTGGGTAATGGCTCCTTTCCCTCGGCTGTGGGCAGGGGCGGCGTGCGGCCCGGCGGTGCTCTGCGGGAGCCCGGCCGCCCCTGCCCGACCTCCGCCGCCCCTCGCCGCTTCTCTGCCTGCTGCTCTTCCACTCCGCTCCCCGCGGCAGGCGCGGAGGGGGCGGCGGCGCTCCCTAGGGGAGCTTCCATAAGGGAACGCCAAAGGCTTCCCCTTCAGACACGGTGCCTTTCGATTCAGTGGGCTTGGGTAGCTTTTTGTCGGGTTGGTGAGTCCGAGGCAGCTTTCCGTACCCACAACATACTCTGGTAGATGTTCCGGCACCAGGTTATATCACTAGAGGCGCATTTGGCACTCTATTGTATCTGTATATCTTATAATGGCTCACCACTTTATAATCATGCGAACACACTTGATTAGGTTGTTGCTGGTGAGTGTAGTCATATTTGTCTTCCTGGTAGGCATAATACTGTCGGCTTGTAAACTGGCTTTTTTTTTGCTACATCTCTGGCAGTATTCTGTTTCTACAAATAATAAAAAAAGTTGTGTCAGTTAATTTATGGGTTTCTTAATCCCCTTTTTTTGGGCAGGTCATGAACTGGCGGAGATAAGAGAGCGATCTTTGAAGACTATTCTGTTTAAACTAGACCACAACTTGATTTCCTATGCTGATCTGGTCCACGAAAAAGCACTTTTTCGTAACCTTTTGGAGTGGTTCAATTTCCCAGTCGTACCAATTAAAGAGGAAGTATTAAATTTTGTGAACAGTTTGATCAAGGTATAACATACTAACATACATTTATTTTTAAACTATATGCTTTTAGAATGCCGAAGCTAAAAAAAGCTGGATGTTACTTGACTTTGTAGCTCCATGTAATGAGATTTTTAGAGTGTTTTACAAAGGCAGGAATAATAAAGCCACTGTGTGTAGACCAAAATTAAATGGGTCAGAGAGATAGCTGAGAAAAATAGTTTTTTCTGGGTTTCTGCTTTAGTTTCTCTGCTTCTTCAGTTTCTCATTTAGTGCTTTATTTTTAACTTGGACCGTGATTTGCAGCTAAGCATTTGTATTGTTCCTAGAAAGTAAAGCTTTGAACATTGGTGCAACTAATTTGAGAAAATGTTACAGAAATTTTAGATAGCTCAGATTTTTACGTTCTTATGTTTAAATCACTAAGCTGCAACTATGCAGAGTTAAAAAGCAACCCATCCTTAATACTGATAGATGGATGTCATGGTTTAACCCCAACCTGTAGCCAAGCCCCACATGGCCACTTGCTCACACCCCACCAGTGGCACTGGGGGGAGAATTGGATTGCTAAAAGGGAGGAGACTCATGGGTTGAGACAAATGCAGTTTTATAGGAAAAGCAAAAGCTGCATGCAAGAGCAAAGCAAAATGAGGGATTAATTCACCACTTCCCAAGGGCAGGCAGGTGTTCAGCCATCTCCAGGAGAGCACAGCACTCTTGCACATAACAGTGACTTGAGAAGACAAATGCCATTGCTCCAAGTGTCTCGCCCTTCCTTTTCATTTCACCCCCTTTATAGACTGAGCATGATGTTGGAGCTAGATCATCTTCAAGGTCGTTTCCAGCCCAGGCATTTTTGTGATTCTATGATAGGGAATATCCCTCTGGTCAGTTGAGGTCAGCTGTCCTGGCTGTGTCTCCTCCCAGCCTCCTATGTACTCCCAGATCCCTTGCCAGGAAAGCAGAAAAGCCTTTGGTTCTGTGTAAGCCCTGCTTAGCAGTAACAAAAATATCTTTATTATCAACCCTATGCTCAGCACAAATCCAAAACACATCCCTGTGCCAGCCACTGGGAATAAAATGAACTCTACCTCAGCACTCTACCTCAGCATTGGTTTAAACCAATAAAGGCAGAATATAGCTTTAGAATTTAAATTCTTTTCCATCTTCGCCCTGCTACTCGCTATTCCCTGCCCCAGTCCAGAGACTTTAAGACTGTTCAAACTAACTTTGTCAGTTATTTGTCTTAATGTAGCATCCACTTGCTGCCCAGAAAATGATTGGAATTGGTGCAGTGGAATTCTTCTCTCAGCTTCGCTCCGATGTGGATCCAAACTTGCAGGCCATAATTGATGGGATTGTGGATAGACTATTCTTTCTTCCTTCTGAACTCCCTTCTACTTCTTCAGTATGTTATCAAGCTCAGTCTCAGCCTGGAGTAGATGAACCAGGTAAATTACATATTTTGAACTGTAATTTATTTTATATCAAAGCAAATGAAAAAGCTATGAGAGGCCGATGTTTTCGGGCGAATTATTCCTGAGAGATCAGTGAAATGTGTGCTAATCAGATTCTGCCTGAGACACTGTGACCTTATCTAAATCACCTGGTGTCATTCCTGTAATGGAATTCCCTATCCATTTCCTCAGTGTAGAATATCTGTTTTCTGTATGGTACAAAGAGCATGACACAACTTCCGAGGACAGCTCTATGGCAGCGAGTGTGTACCAACTTTGAATAAATCTGTAATTTAGCCAGTATGCTTTGCTGCTGTTCTTTGTACAGTAGGCTTTAGCTTGGAAGGCAATTCAAATCCTACGAGAAAAAAAAAGAAAAAGGCAGTAGTTGATCCTAATAGAATGATTTTTGAAACTACAGTAGTTGTATGCACTATCTACTTATTATTGGATAAGCATTTGGCATGGAAAAATACATGAACTTTCTTTAAAATGTCACGTTATGTGTGAAGTACTATTGCTTGTGTCTGTTACCTAGCTCATTATCTGTTACTATGATTTACATTTCCTCCTAACATAGTCCCACCCACTTGGTTCTCCTCTTCTGCCTTAAAAATTTTAGAACAGAGTTTGGAGGAGAAAATTGCATATCATAATGCATTACCTCCTTATTGTGGGAAAGACACTGCTGTTACACAGTGTATGTAGCAGGAATAACCACGCCTCTGTCACTTATACTGTGCAGTCAGTGATAAGATTAATTTTTTGGTGCTTTCTGCCACCTCTCTGATGCTTGGAGATTTAGTTCACTAGAACTATGTACCAGGTGATAATTTTTAATTCTTTTTTTTCCTTCCTATGCCTATCTAGGGGCAGATTTTTACCTAATGCTTCTACTGTATGGAGAAAAATAGTCTTGTAGCTGTGCATTCTAACATTATATCTTTGTGAAACTACTCAGTTGAAGTTGTTTATACTGTAAATTGTATTCACGTGTGGATGGAATAATCCTAATGCTTCATAACAGGAGTGTTGTATTTTTCTTTCTGTTTCAACTTTCCTTACTGGAAAATAATGTAAACGAATAACTTGGCATTATCTGGTTTGATCCTTTGAACTAAATATTATGGTCTGGAGAGATTGCTTTTAGTGTTAACATTTCTTGTGTATATTTTTATACAGTTTGCATATGAATGACATGTAGCAGTATACAGAAATCCAAGAGGGCAACTTCTCTTAGGTGACCTAAGGAGACAGCAGTTTGGTAGAAAAAGGTTTTAAGTAATGATTTTAAAAAGTTAATTTTATTACTATAGGGGTAGATTAAAGGAAAACCATTTATTTGGCTTCCAGTCCTCCATCAGGCAATACATTCTGTGTAATTGTTTTTGCTATTGTTTATATGGTACACAAGTTATTGTAAAAAAATTGAGAAAATGCATCCTTTACAGTTGCAGAATATGATTATAAAAAAATAAACATTGACGCACTCTTTTTACTCCATTTTTCTGATCATCTGAGACTATTTTAACCTATTAAGGAAACTGATTTAAAACTCAAGGGCAAGAGAGGAAGGTAGTTAAGGAAATGCATGAAAATAAATTGAGTTTTGTTGCATGTGTGCATTTTTTAAACTTACCCCTTTTTTTTATTATTTTAGTTCTGCCTCAAGAGGAATTATTCACTGGATATTTTTGTCAAAGTAGAAGTCATCTGCCACAGTTAGAAATATCTCCCAAAAGAACAGTTGGTATGTGTAGTTATAGAAGAATATGTTAATTACAGCAAGAGCTTGGAGTTGTAATTTACATGGAATTCCATTACAAATGTGGATAGCAAAATGGGCTCTTCTTTTTCCTTTTGTTATTCTGTGACATCTAACACCGCAGAAGCTACAATTATAATGCTTATAAAAATGACCTTCATCTTAATAGATATTTCCCTTTTCTAGTAAATAATGTAGCTCTTTGGAATATCTAAAGTACATTAGAAAGTGCTGCAATTTAAAAAATTATTTAAATTGCCAGTTTTTTCAGGATGATCTGTGTTTTATAATCAGAAGTTGCTTAAAGGATTAAGTACCTTTTATTTCAACAAAACTTAATCTGAAGTACTTTAAGTACCTTTCTACTTTTTAGAAAACTGGTTTAGGTGCTAGGGGAATCTTTGCTTTGTATTTAAATGAAAACCAGTGTTATGCTTTGGTTGTCAAATGATACGAAGTGTTTCACGGACAAGCACAGATCAATAATATTTTGGCAAGTCTTTCCCTGTACCTGGATACTAGTAGCAGTTCACAGGAGGGTGTTTTATTTAAAACACAGTATGGTGCTGAGATCTAGATTTTCAAATATAAGACTTTGCAGTTACTGTAGGTAAATCACCAGTTGAGTTTTTAGTAGCATATCATCTATCTTAGGAATTGCACAATAATTATTACAGATTTTTAAGTTTAAATTGCTTCAAAGTTATTTTCAATTCAAAGTTATTATGTATCATAATTTTTTAAGAACAATAATTTGTACTGCTTTAAGAGTAAAACCATGGGGTGAATTTTACATTTTTAGAGAACATGCTAATGCTTAAAACATTCTTTAGTAGCAGATAAAAATAATAATTTGATTGAAAGCATGATGTGGCAGATTGAGTATGCTTCCATGAATGTTGTGTTCGTTATTTGCTAAAGGTTTCTTCAATAAACATATTTCATTTGGGTTTGGTATGACCTGAATGATGTTTTGGTATTGCTGAAAACTCTCATTAAGAGCATTTGAGTTTGTGCAAGCCTATATTTAATATAATATATTTCTGTATAAGATAGTATATTGTTTATAAGTTTTTTACTTTGCCTTAGATGTATACAATATAATATTTCTATAAAATGTATTTGAAGACATCCGCTCTGGTTTTTTTTGCAGTGAAATGCTTGAAATTTTCCACATTTCCTTGGCTAACTCTGACTTCAACAGATAGACATGTTCTTTCATCAAATGAAAGGTGAAGTAGTAGAAACATTACAAATTTCCTTGTAGTTTTCCTTTTTTAGGAATAGTGGCTGTAAATTTCTGTCCTTTGGCATCATGAACTTGTTCCTATAAATAACCCAATGAGCTAATTTTTGATAAAGGATCGTAAAAACTGGGCTGAAGCTGGGCAGTGTCACTCTCCATTTCTTGTGTTTAAATCAGAGTGTCTTTGGGTCTTTTGTTCGTGACACTTCAGTCCGTGTTTTATATTTCTTAAGTGGATCAAAGATTTTTTTCCACTAATAATAGGACAAGCTGAAAAAAAACCATTATTTACCCCCGTGAGCAGTTGGTAGGAAATCTCTACTTTCAGTAGTGGCTTAACTAAGTTTAGGCCAATAAGTTTAGGTGCAGGGCCTTTTCCAGGCCTTGAGTTATTCCAGCTGTTTCTGCAGTGACTTTTTTTTCCTTTAATTTAGAAAAAGTGTTTGAACTCTGCCCAGAGGGAGGGTTCTGTAGTTGTGATTCCTTATGAGTTGTCACAGAGCTCTCCTAGATTTCTAGCATAGTTTTTTTTGGTGCATGTTTGTTTTTTCCTTTTGAAAGATCTCTGAAGCTGGAGAACCGGTTTAATATTTAATTTCCTTTATGCTGGAGTATAGAAAAGGAACACAGATTTGTAACACTGGACATAGTTGACTTTTTACAGTGGTTTCTGAAACAATTGGAAAAAGTGGACTATCCTAAAGAGTCTTATAATTTACTACTATTCATCTTAGAGAGTAGCTAATAAATTTGTCCCTTCATGTAATTTCCCACTTATGTAATGCCAGTGCTTTTAAGTTATACATGAACCTTAGTAATGAGAGAAACTTCCTTACTGGTATGAGTATATTGCTTGCTATGTACCACTGAGATAATCACTGGCTTCACAGGGAATTTCCAGTAGTTCTTATTTTAATTTCAAATTCAGAATCAATAAAGTTATTTCTCTTTTTGGAGCCAAATTTTACTTGTGGGAATTGAGTTTGTTCTTTATTGTATATAGGATTCATATAGCTATGGAATAATTCAACTGAAAAAATGAAATCACAATAGAATTACAGGGATTTTTTCCCTTTAGATTCTTCAGTGTTATGATTATAACTTTCTTGTAAAGACTTGTTCAGGCTAATAATTACTGGTTGGTTTTCTTTTCATTTTAATACATATTTAAATATGAACTTGTAGCTCTTTGAGAAGTAACAACCAAAGTTTAATTTGGAGTACATGTGAGCTTCTTCAAGATGTGATTATGCAAGATTTTCCTGCAGAGATCTTCCTTCAAAGGCCAAAGATTGTACAGGCAAGAATTCACATAAAGTTTAAAGTTTTTACTGGTATAAGTTTTGCCAAGGATGAATTGATGCAAATGATTAAATTTGTTTTTACACTACATAGTTAAACAGAAGTACCTTCATGCTAACTCCAGGTGCATGGGAAAGGAGATATTGACTATGTATTTTGGTTTTAAAGCTTTTTTGCTTGTAACAATGTATATGGCTAATCAGCAATGAAGTAATACTATGTTTCTTCTGGATAAGATAAATTTGTGTGGGTGTTGTCTGTACACCCTCTAATGGGCTCCCAAAATGAAAGTAGTGACTTGATTTGAAATATAATGTGAAACTTAGCTTCTTCTTTAGGCTTGATAGTCTTGCATTCCGTCATAAACCAGTAGTTGAGCCTATTTATTCTTTGCTGTGATTTTGAAAAACACTTGGAAACGTTTTTGTACTATATTTAGCGTAAGACTTGCTGGCATGGTTGTTCATGAAGGTGATTATTGTTTAGGTCTCGGTGTTGATGGTTTTGTCTTTGCAGAGCCTTTTGTCTCTTTTAAACCTGGCTTTTGGAAGAGATGGAAGACACCAGTTGGCTTTGCAGGCTGTGTCATGCTTGCAACAGCTCTGCATCTTCTTGAGAAGGCGGCTTAACTTCCATAGAGATCCAAGTTTTTCTTCCTCAGAGCAAGGTAGGTAATTTTAAGTATTTGAGATAATGTTGGTTTTGCTACAGATAAGGTTGTCTAAAATGACAGAAAAAGCCCAAAACCAGAACCTTATGGCAAATGTAATCTTGTGAAATTGTTTTGCTAAAGGGATGGTGTTAAGTACTATTAATGTTAATTAAAAAACTTTTTTTGAGTACTTGCATCGTTTTAAAGTACTTACTCAGTTTTACTTTCCTGTGATTCCCCATTCATTAACTTCTCCCAGTCTCCCAGTAGCCAATTGTTTGTATGTCAGCAGGGGAGGGATTTTTAACTGAAGCTACATTAAATCTGTCAAATAAAAGTGGGCAAAGTTTCAGAAAAGCTTTCAAGCTATTAGGTCTTAAAATGTCGTTACTAATTTCATGAGCTGTGTGAACTTTTTTTTTTAATGCTGATGGCTAAAAATAGGTTAATCATTGTTTTGAATTTTACAGTCATGAGGGCAGCTTCACAATGTTCTTAATATTCAAATGTTGTCACTTTAATTGTGTAGATTACTTATGATGGTCTTTTTGTTTCCATCTTGTCTGAATTGAATCAAAACTTTGTTTCTGCAAATTGGTAGTCTGGTTCTCTTCATAAGATTCTCACTATATTTGATGTCTAAATATGGTACTGGCTGCTAATTCAGTTATAGCATCAACAAGTCCAATAGCCTTACCCAGACACTATGTTTCTTTTTTTTAAACTTAAGATTTATGATTCAACTGGAATCTTCAGTGGTTTTTGCCTTGGAATTTGGTTTCCAGACTTTGCTGCTTGCCAGTGATCAGTTGTTCTAGGTCGTCAGCATTTATGTGGGGTTTTTTCCCATATCCTACCTTAATTACTTTTACTGTTTACTATGCAGTACCGTTCAGAATAATGGATACTTCTAAGGGAAAATATATTCTTTGTGTTACATAAAGGCACAGCTTCCCAGAACTCATCTATGTCTTACTGTCAAGAAGCAGGAGGTGCTCCTCATTCCCAGAATCTATCACCTGGCAGTAGCAGTCCTCGGCCCTCTGTGATTGGACGGACAGTTCAGCGTCCGAGAGGAGATGGTCAAGATTGGGATGCAGTATCTTCTAGGTGAATGAAACAGGAAATAACTTACACTTCAGTTAAAACCATTTTGATATAGGATTATATTGTCAGTTCCTTGTCAGTGTGTGCATTGATGCAATGGTTTTGGTAACTTGTGAAGATTCAAATCACGTTTTTGAATTAAACCATTCTTAAAGTAGTGTTCAGAATGCATAAAATCGTCGTCACGTTTTGTACCCAACCACCATTTTAAACAAAGTCTCTTCCTATCAATTGTTATTGCTTGTGCATGTATTTGTAAGACACAGAAAAGCATTTATTCAGTCTATTGCTGGAAAGTCAGGGATTTTTCTTTTTTTCAGCAGATGACCTCATAAGTTCTTTTAAGTGGAATGGCCATCCTGTAGGTAACAGTATACAGTATTGTCAAAAATGCTATGCTGCATAAAGATTTCTATTGAAGTCTTTAAAATTTGTTGTTAAATGTGACAACAAATTTCAGTTCTATAACATGTAAATACTTTACTCTTACATGAAATTATAAATTGCCTGTACACCCTCAAAATGTAGTTTTTGTGTGTGGCATTGTTGGTGGTCTTGACGCAACTTAAAGCTGCTGTTCAAGTACCAATGTCTTCTAGTATGTGGGATTTTAAAAGTCCTTGTAAATCTCTACTGTGTGCTTGTTGGTAATTCTTTTGAGTCTCTGTGATGTCTGGGCTTAGTGATTGAGTACCTCCTAGGTATATTTAAATAGATGAGAATAGCTCAATTGTAAATACATCTTGATAGTCATATTAAGAAGTTATTTTTATTTAAGTCTAATACATTAATTTTTTATTATGGAACTAATATAGCACTGTCAATGAATTCCAGGCTTTATGCCTTCTAGGCCCTGGCCATTTTCCGAAGCTGAACAGTTAACAGCTTAATGACAGCTGATGTATATTGTGCAAGAGAGAGTGGTGGCCGGGCTGTCACTCTAGAAATGAAAGCTGCATAAGAATAAGTACCAGTTCAGGCAGTGATGAGACTTCTAGAAACCAGGGTGTGCTAATGGGGTCATTTTATCAGCTGTTCATGACTGCACACCCTTATCTTCTTGCATGCTGTGTGCTGCAGTAGGCCTGCTCACTGCCCGCAAATCTTATTTCTTACAAAAATATAATTTAGCCCAGAGGTAGCATAAAGAACAACATGATGTTGAATAGAAGCTATGATAGAGGGAAATGACAGTAGTGTTGCTCTGACATTTTTGATTTTGATAATGAAGAGCGGCTTTTAGTGAATCTTGTCTTTCTACATAATTGTAATGTAAAATTGTTTATTGCTATTCTATATGTAACTCTTCTTTTCCTTCTTCTTTAATCTTGAGACTCTTCAATCTATCTGTTTGTCTGTTTCAAATTCTGCCTGGAAACTTAACTTTTCCTCTTCTGAATTGTTTTTATGATTGATACCTCTCCTTCCTTTTCCTCTGGTAAGTGCAGCCAAACTCCAACTACATATTGGTGAACCCTTCTATTTTGCTTGTGGTTTTCTATTGACTTCTTAATCAGTCAGGATTTAACTTCTTATAGGCATATTTTACATTTAATTGGATAATAGAATGTAACACAGTGATGCCACCATTCAGTTTCTTCAGCTTGTTTAATAATAAAAAAGGGAACCAGTCGAAACCCAGTTATAAGTCATACAGGTTTTTGAAGCAAATCAAGATTGCTAAACATTGTTTGGGATAAGAAAACTTTAAAAATATGTTCTGGTTTTTATTAATTATAATGCTGACAGTGGAATTAGATTATTATTGAAAACAGTTGAAAATGAATACAGTTATGAATTATATATTTTTCATAATATATGAACCATATATACTATATTTAATAATATATTCATATATCATAGACAAAGCATTTAATAATTAAGATACCTATAATTTAATACACTCTATATGCTTCGTAATATATACTTGATGACACTTGAGGCTTTCTTGGACAAGGGACTACTTCCTGTTTTACAGTGGAAAAGGTAGTCCTGGGAGTAAACATAGCTCATGCTTCTTAATTTTCCTTTTAAGGATTCTTATGGCTAGCTGTATAGAATGGTTTTAATATAGTAATTGTAATTCTGGCTGAAATTTGATTTAGTAAATGATCTTGCTTCAAGTAACTGATAGGTTTTGTTCATTAAAAAAAACCAAACCTCAAATCAACTGATATTTCTCATGCAATGTTGTATTCATTGCTTGTGTATTTCTTCCAGTACACAATGCCAAGTGATTTTGAAGTTGATTGCCAAGACATGAGGCATTGTGATGCTACCTGTTCTGACATTCAGAAAAACAACCAAACAAAATGCCCCTCTTCCTTCAACGCTGGTAGATAGCAGAGAAAGACTGGGATGGCAGGAGGAATATGCTTAAGGCAGGAGTCATGAAAATACTTGATGCTGTTTTTACCATCTCTACCTGTGTGTTTTCTCTTTGCGAGAGTTAACTCTGTTTCTTTTTTAAAATTTTTGTTTGCTTTTTCTTTTAAGTGGAAACAGTACTCAAGCAAATGCAAACTCCAGAATCTCTCTGCATTCCCCATTTGACGTAGGAAATATTGACCTACCAGATATTGAAAATGAGGACACTTTGGAATTGCAGATGAAGCAGCTTAGCCTTCCTCAATTCTGTGTTTCCATCTTGGAAAATGCAATACCTCTTCTAAGAACAGGTGAGAAGGTTTTGAGTTAAGTATTTGACTTACAAATCTTTCCCATCCTTCATACAAGCTACCCTTAAGAAGTTGGTTGACGAGGTGAGTACCTCAAATAAATAAGGCACAGATGATTACGGACATACTGTGGCTAGTTGCAACAGATCTTTCCTAGGGACTTTGTTCAGGTCACAAAGCTTGAATCTTCTGATTGATTTCAAGAATTGCTGCAGGAGTTTTAAGTGTTTTTACTGGCAGTGGCAGGAAGTGAGTATATGGTGGAAAAATGGTGTTGCAGGATAAAATGTCATTCAGAACATGAAAAAATGATCACTCTTAACCAAAGGTGTTCTCCAAAGAGTCTGTTTAGGCATAGAGTTTTCCTCCTCTTCAATAAATAATAAATATTCTGGTGAAAGGCTTCTTTTTATTCTTACAAATGCAGTAACAAATGGTTTCAGGAAGATAAGTAATGATAGTCTGATTGCAGATTTTAATTTATAGAGGTTCTAAATTGCAAAGCCCTTTTGGAGGACAATCTTTTTACTCCTAGGTTGTCTAAAATGGTATTTAGCTGTAAAGTGTAATGTAATTCAAAACAGGTATTGGTAAATGTGGTCAGGGTTTCAAATACAGGAGCTGGAAATGTGCATCTGTCTGTGACTATGATACTAAAAGTTAGAGGCTTCAACTTATAAAAATTCTATGAAATGTGTATGAAAATTATTCAATTCTTTTTTGTCATAAACCAACTAAAATGAATTAAAGTTTTGGTTTTGCCTTTCAGTATAGTGATATTTAAATATTAATTAGTCACAAGCACATTCATTACTTCTAGCATCTTTTATTTATAATGTAAAACTGCAGAAAATTTATTTTCTATCTT
Organism: Cyanoderma ruficeps; assembly: GCA_008694505.1. NCBI lineage: Eukaryota > Metazoa > Chordata > Aves > Passeriformes > Timaliidae > Cyanoderma > Cyanoderma ruficeps. The sequence continues at coordinate 25,524,445 of VZDJ01007755.1, read as the reverse complement.
TTCTATTTCTGTCTCTTGTCACTTCAAATCTGCAGTTAAGAGACAGTTTTTCTGCATTTCAAGGTTCTTTCTTTCAAGTGGACCTGTCTTTCTTAATCTTCCCCTTAGGATTTTTACACTACTTAAACTCTCCTTGGTGATACTTCTTCGTTCTTCCACTGTGCTGTAATGAGACACAGATTGTAAGGAAACTAAATATTTTTATCCTGTTCCTGTTGATCTGAAAGCCTGTGATCTGAAGGCACACTGTGAGACAGTGTGATGCTGTGAGACAGTAATACAAAGTTTCTCACGTGATTCTGTTTTGGGTTGTTGTCTTCAGTAAAACCAATAAGCATTTTTATGAACATCATCATCAACTTACATGGTATAGTGTAGATTTTATTCTAGATGTTTAAATTACTGAGTAAAGGGAAAAAACAGTAAGCTTATTGTCAAATTTGCTGATTTTTTTTGCAATATGATGTGTATTTCGGTTAAGCTTAAATTCTGTTCCTTGTGGAGATGTTCGTTGGAATTTTTCTTCCTTTGTGCTGACCTGCCTTGTAAGTGAACTCATTGAAGATATCACTAGTGGTGTGGGCTCATTTCGGTTCTGGTTTTGTGGGGGGTGTTTTGGGTTTTTTTGGTATGGTTTATTTTTTTTTTTTTGGTTTAAATAGAGAAATTTATTAAGTTAAATTGGCCTAAAATCAGTGGAAAACAGAAGATCTGTGGGATAGGTAAAGCCTTTCAAAAAGGCCTTTTGCCATTCCCTGTCATTTCTCACCCAAAGCAGATCACTGAAGCTGCAAATTGCAGAAGCTGTGGTCAATATCACTACATCTCTAGTCACAGAGATAAATTTTTTGTCCTCAAGTATATGAACAAGGTTTCTGCACTGTGTAAAATTTACAAGAGATAGAAAAATAATGCTTAATTATAACAAACAAGTAGACCTTTATCTTTTTACAACAGATTTTGTTTTGAGGATTTTGAAGGATACAGAATTTTTATTTTAGTTAAAAGATAAATTGAAAATTCAATGGTGGTGTGTGAAATTCCATCTCTGATTTGAAATAGAAACATACCAACAAGTAACTAAGCCAACAGTTGCACTACATTGAATATTTAAGGGAAACTGTCACCGTATGGTTCCTTAGGATGTCAGACAGTTTTGGCATCCTCACTTATGTGAGGTTGAAAATATTTGGTGTGGCTCCAGATATTCTGCCTTGTTCTTTGTGAAACCTAACTCCTCTGTTTTCTCATTATCTGAGGACATTAGGAGGAGGTTTATGTTTGTGGTAAACGTAGGCTGTAGATTTCTAGGCTCAGGCCAAGTTTCTTTGTGGCCTCCTAGTCAAGCTTAGATTTGTACAAAGGATAAAAGGCACTAATAGACCAGATTAGCCTTGTAATTAAGAGACACTTAGAAGAAGAGAGAAGTGAAAATGAATAAATACCAGCCTAAAAGCAAAGGGGAAACTTATGGAGAACTGTGGCAGTAGCTCATGTGGGTATTCATCTCCTTGTTTTTTAAAAGATCTTAAACAAAATAATCTGTGAAGAAAGGCACTCCTATACCAAAAATGCAGATTAATGGGAATAGGTAATATATACAAAAGATTTGTAACACAGTTGTCTGGATGGGGGAAATAAGTGACTTTATTACGAACTTTAAAAAAGTTCAGTAATCAGATTTCCAGCTGTAGTAAAGTTTACAATTCTTTTCTTAAATAATTTTGTGATAGTTTTTAAGGAAATTCAGATTTTTTCCTAAGTATACAATTGCTTTAATCTATTGCAATTTTGGCTGGTTGTTGTCTTCTCTTATTCACAGCTATTAGTGATTGAGGACAGTTAGCATTAGTTTTGTAGAAGCATATAGGAAAATTCAAATACTAGAATTTCATATGAGGAATAATCTCTTGTTTACAGTGGTGTCTTCTGAATATCAAAATATAACATTTTGTCTGTATTTGAATTTATTCTCTTATTTGTGTTTGTAGGCAGTAAGAGAGTAACAATGGAAGCTCTTGAATTGCTTGTTGAAGACATGTCCCTTATTGGTGATGCTATTTCTGAAGATATTTGGGAAGATGACAGCCTTTTTGCACTGGAATTGGTGAGGTTCTTCAGGTTTTGGTCAGCTGTATCTGTCTCCTTTTATAAGCTTCTGACATTTTCTGCAGTGATTCATATATCTAAGCTTTTGCTGAGCTATGCTTTTGAAAATTTCAAGTGATTAGTACTAGTTCTCTTGATGACACTTGTTATAATGTAAGTTCTTTTACCAGACAATACTCATACTTTCACCTCAAGAAAATAGGCAGCCATTAAGAGAAACACATGTGGGGAAGGGAATCTGAGGGAAAAGCACCGACTGTAAATGTTGGACACCAATTTGATGTACATAACAACTTTGCCTTTCTTTACTCCTTATGAACTATCTGTCTAGAATTAGGGAGATAACTTCAGATCCAAGTTTGGAATTCTAAGATACATGCATGCTATCCATTTCCTACACAGTAACTATAGGTCTGCAGAAATTTCAGATACCCCAACAATGTTGCTTAGCTGGGAAAAAAAGGAGAGGCCTTTCTGGCCCAGCAGAGATTCAAAGCATTAAGGTGCTGTTGACTAAATAATATAAATTGCTGAGCACAATTGAGAGTTTTTATATACGTGAATTATAAAATTAGTGAATAAAAGATAAAATTATTATGACTTGCTTTTTTGAAGACAAGTGAAAGCTAAAGCATAAGGTAGCATGGGTCAGGCACGTAACAAATCTGCAAGAGCTGCAAACTGAAACTTGCCTAAAGACTTGAATTAAATGTAGTCTTAAATGCACTTGACTTGAGTTAGAATTCATGAAAATACCACTGAATACGAAACAATAATAGCTGCAATATTAATAAATTTAGGTATTTCTTTAGGCTTTCCTATTCTCTATTTTATAAATGTTAATATTTATAGGACCAATTAGTGAATGAGAATTTTTTCTTGGAATTTAATCTGCCTATCTGTGAAAATCTACTATAATTGATCAAAATCACATCACTGCTAAAGATTCCTTGCAGAACATTTACTCTTAGAAGCTTAATACCTCTTGTCTACTTGTTTTATGATCTGAATTCAGTATATTTCATTGCCTGTAAATCTGTGAAACTACAGTAGAATATGTGTATGTATACCATACTGATTATTATTGGTAGGATAATGTTTGTTTCCAGGCTACTAACAAACAAACCTCTACAAATTAGATTGTATGGTGGTATACAGTTAAATGGGTTTTTGTAAAATAGGGAGAGGAAGAAATATTTTGCTGTTTCCTTTGAGAATCAATAAAGGTAAAAAAACTCTTTGATGTTTTCAAAGTTACAGTGAATTCGTTTGAGAAGGGGTTTTTTTTTAATTATTTTTTAAATTTTAAGCTAAAGCTTTATTAGCAGGCTCAAAACCAGGACTTAATATTTCCTTATTGAGACTGAATTTCAAAATAGGTAAAATTTCAGAAGTTCAAAAGTGTAGTGAGCAGAAATGAAGGTGGTGGGAGGGAGAGAGAAAAGTGGGATAGGGAAGGAGCAACCAGGAATGGGTAGTTATTGAGCAAAGTATTCAGAACTAATAGTGAAAGTAGACTGAGGTCTAGGGCTAAAGCATGGGTGATAAACACAATGCTGTGTATTTTGCAGCATTTATGGAATTTTAGCTTCTGTGGCGTAATTGTGCCAATGATACTGCAGGTGCTGTGTAAACACTGTAAATATGTAGCGGTGTTTCATTTTTTTCTAATTATTGTATTTCTGCTTTTGTTTTCAGAAAGACAAATTGCTTCTGGTCTTGGGTTTGCTTGGAGAAACTATATTATATCACAAAAGCAATATAAGTGCAGAGCAGCCCAAGGTGATGCTGGTGCATCACCGAATGGCATTTATTAGCATTTCACTCTTCACTGTTAGATTGCTCCAAATACTTCTCCCTGTAGAAAAGGTATGTCATCACTAATTATAAGTAATCGTCTCTTGGTTTTGCATTTTAAAAGGGCAGTAAGAGATACCTTCCTCAGGGATGTATACTGAGAAAACAGCCCCTTGGACAGAGAAATCATTCTGATGTGCATTGGGTGATGTATGATCACAGATGGCAACTTTGTCCGTTCTTGTTACCAGTGTATTCTGCAGATTACAAGTCTCAAAAGAAACATTTTTAATACAGTTTTTAAATGAGTTTTTGAAATTGAGTGTTCTTTTTTTCTGATATGGTGTATGGTTTGCAAAGCTCTGCTGCCCCCTGCTCCTTTATAGTATGCATGCAAGTGAGAGTAGAACTACATAACATTTAAAATCATCACTCTTAATCTGATGGACTGTAGTAAGCAATCATGTTTTTGTAAATTGGAGTGATTTTAATTGTTCTTGGCTTCCACTGCTCTTTAAAAATCCTGTTGTAGCTCTTGGGGTTGGGGTTTTTTTTTTGATTTTTAGAGTAGAGGGTTTTTTTTATTTCAGCTGGGAAGGTCTGATGAAGTTTTTGTGTGATGGAAAGTGCCAGATGTTTAAACCTGAATGAGTTAATTTTTTTGACAAGTTTTTAGTGGAATGTAGCTTTTCTTAGACATTAGTCAATAAGAGTGGAAGATTGATTTTCATTTACAGGGTTTTTGTCACAAGTATCAAGTACCTGAAAATAAGTGTAGACATACTAATCTAATGATTTTTCATAATCTTCTATGCTCTTGTGTACCTAATGCAAAGTTTCCGTTCTGTGTATAACAGTTGGAACAAAGTTACTGTATTTGAGGTCAAAATTTAAATTGAAAGAATGTACACTTACAATTAAAAATTAAAGAAAAAACCCGAAACAGCAAGAAAAATCCCAGTCCTTAGTTTGCAATACGACCATGTGGAATTGTAGACAGCTTTTTTAAATAGAAAAGTAATTGTGGCTTGTGTATTCTCTGCCATCTCGTGGTCAGACCGTGAATTGACTCTGGCCAGCCGTGTGCTGTGCCTGGATCATACACAGCTTTTTTGACTGGTTGCAGGTCTGGTATTAGGAGTAACATTTAATTACATATCACTTTTAAATGAAGAAAAAATAATTCTTCATATAAAAATCATTTCATTAAATGTGTTTTTCTTAATGTTAAGTAGCAGCAATAGTGATTGTATCTGTTGAATGACTGCAAATGCCATTGTTGGTTTTACTGTATTTTCAGGCTGTTATTCTGACAGTTGCTTTCTTTTTCAAAGGCAAGTAAAGTTACACAAAAGAGTTTGCTGAATGCTTTGTTCCTTCTGTCACTGGATGTGTCATTCTCCTTGGAATACCCAAGCATGCATGAATCTGTTGCAGCCTATCTGGAGCAAATGAGTACTGAGAACTACAATATTTATAAGCAAGTTTCAGAAGCTGCCTATTCGATTGAATGCACTTGTAGCTTTATGGTTGAAGTTCATAAGGAGGTGTGAAATTTTATTATATAAAATATTTCCTGTAGGGAAATTTCTTTCTTCACTTCGTTTTCTCTCTGGTAAAAAAGTCTAGCATAGCAGAGGAAGATCCCCAAGTATGAGTACTCTGTATAATGCAAAGTTTAGTTAATTTATATTTGTTTTCATTAATATTAGTCATGATGTTGGTAAAAAATAATTATCTGAAGTAAAAACAAGGAAATAAGCAATTGGAAATCGGAAGAAGGCAGAGGACCTCTTATGGGTAAAGAAAGAAGAAGCAGCAAATACTTTGCTTATTTATACAGACATATACATGTATATAAATATATATCTTTCTATATAATACATGTTTATATATTTACATAATACTTTATTTATTTTATATCTATTAAAATATATAGTATGAGCGTATGTGTGTTGTCCAGGAATAAAATATATCCTTCAGTAAATTTTTAATCCTGAATACTTTGGGAATTGCAGCTTTAATAAACAACTACTAGACTGGCTCAGATTTTTGAGATTTTATAAAGAGAACTGCTTTGTTAGTTAAGAGATTCTAGCACAGTACTGAAATACTCTTCTTCATTATCCACATGGATAAGCAATTTTGTACAATACTGGTTCCATTGATACTAATATAAATCAATAACATGCACAATATAAATACAGTGTTGTTTTAAATCAGAGTTAATCTATCCTTTGTCTAGGCAGGTTCTGAAGTTAATAAAAACAGTGCTTTGCTCATAAAATGCTCTTTACAATGAAGTTAACTCCATACAATGAAGTTAACTCCATCAAATTTAAATGGCTCATGTTTAATGTATTTGGTAACCAAATATGATGAAGATGTATGTACTTAAATTTAAAAAATCTAACTAGCTTCTTAATAGTGATATGTTAAAAGTTTAAAAGTCAAATCTTTTATTATACTCCTCTCACATAAAACACATATTGATAAAAAAAGAGTAATTTGAATAGTGTTACAGTGTTCATGCTGTGAAATGTTAGACATACATTATTCCTACTGAGTTTAATAGAAGTTTATTTGGACTCAGCAGCTGAAGGGATTTCAGCTCCCTGGAATAGGTTCTAAATTTTTTTTTTGTTGAAATGTATTGAACTAGTTAATTATAAACTTCTCTCTGAATGACTGAACAAAAACCTTCTTAGTGTTTAATTCTGATAAATTCGGAAAGATTATGCAGTAATATTGGGTACATTTAATTTTAATAATTTTGTTAGTTTCATTCTTTCTCTTCATTTTACTTTACAGGGGGACAAGAATCTTTCTGAATTACTAGAATTGGCAGATCAGGCTTTGAGTAGTCTACCCTTCCACCTACACTTTCCCTTGCTTCAAGAATGCATTCACATATGCTCGAATATGTGAGTACATTGCTGTTTAAAATTCTGCTTGAGAAACATGATTTTTTTTTTCTTTTGTGGATAAGGTTTCTCAAATAGGAGCTCACTTCTTTATTCCCTGTAGGAACAATTATTTTGGTTTAGCCATTGAACAGTCTCTTTTACCTGATTTGTGTCATTCTGTGGTGGATTTGTTGAAAACTAAATTTCAGGTCCTAAAAACTTAATGTTATATTCTATGTACAAACTTTTATGATTTTGTATGTAAAGTATGTGATTTATAAGGAAACAGTTTTAAACACTTTGACTTGTCTTTTGGACTTCTTCAAAATCCTTTGCCCTGAGTATATTTGTATAATTTACTTTTATTTTACTTTCAAAAATCCTAAAGGGTTTACTTTATTGTAGATACTTTATATTACAATATGGCATCTCATTTATTAAACAGCATATTTGTATTGCTTTTTTGATTTTGCCATGTCTCTAGTTAGAGAATAAGTTACCTATGGTGCCTGGAAAAGTTCTTGAACTCAAAAATTTAATTTTATAGTGATTCAGAACTTGGCTTTAGGGTTTTTTTTCAAAGGAGACTGCATTTAAGAGCTGTCCAGTAAGTGATTTTAAATTATGAAATGTCAAAATATTTTTCAGTGTTCTAATGCTTTTGGAATTAATTATTGTTTGGTTACTGTTTCAGGCAATAGGAAATTCAATTTTTTAACTAATATCAATTCACTTAATGGTAGTGAGATGGACTTTAAGCTTGATAATGAAAAAATCCTAAAAGTACAGGTGTTTTTAATAATCACACATATGATCAAAGGTATCTACTGAAGCTTAATAGAATTTTATGTTTTCAGATGAACATCTGTGTTTGTCAGGCTCTTAATTTTGATGAGAGTTTTGAAGAAGTATGTTCTTTGATTACCTACATGTTTACAAGAATAAGCATCTACAAACACGAAGATTGATACTATGATTGTGGCAAATATGTTGTGATCTCTGAACTTTTCGCTGTTTTTCAGAATGTATACTATTGCAGAAAGTATTTTTCAGGGATTATCCTGAAATTTAACAAGAAATTTTTTCTAGGTATGTTTAGGTAGTGTAAAATAAATTAATTTTTTTTATTTTTAGTTGGAAGTCTGCCGAGACCAGCTCATTGCTTCAGGCAGAGAGTCAGAAGTTGCTTCTCTGTCTATTGTCTTATCCTTTGTTGAACATAAAAGCTGAAGCCTATCACTGCTGTTTGGAAGTGGTTAAGGTTTGAATGAATGCTTACTTCACATTCTTGATGTTGCACTCAATAATGCATGTTATACAGTTTTGTCAGTAGAAGCATTTTTAATACAAATTCTGTTTACCATGTTATATGCTGAAAAAACAGTGTAGGCCTGGGCTTGTAGTTTGCTGTTACATTCTTGGTATTAAATCTACTTGGTTAGGTTAGACTTCAGGTACTGCACTTAAAAATAATGTGTAAAGAACATGTAAATTCTTTTATATGCTCCTAATGTTGTTGGTGGTTTTGTTTTCTTTGGGGTTTTTGCCCTGTTTTGGAGCCATGTTGTGTGTGTCTTGTTTTTTTTTTACATGGGTATTTTGTCATGGCCTTAGTTTTTTGTAATGATAGCCTGAGGGGTAAAGAGCACGAACTTCCTAAAAGTATGGCTGTACCCTATACTGGGAATGGCAGTATCATATTTATCAGGTCATTTTAGGTATTCAGTTATATCGGCTCACAAAATAAAAATAATTTTTGTATTTTGATATAATACTTGATTAAAACTTTTATTTTCTATAAGGGGCATAATCTGTACCTAGTGCACTTATAGCACAATCCACTAATGTAAAAACAAAATGATTTTCTATTTCTTAGTCCTGTGTAGTTACAGGAATTTTCAATCAGTGATCCAAACAGATTGTGTTTCTTCCAGGACTGTCATGTTTAGCTTTCAGAACTAGTCTTCCAAAGTGCATGGAGAAAGTCTTTTACTGCATGACAACTTCAGGCTGTCTATAAAACAAGATGTGGTCGTGGAGACTGTCTTGAATTTTTAAACTAACCGACTTTATTTTTACTGAAGGACTGTTTAGGTATTCACAATATTGCAAAGCCCAAGCCTTCAATCTGCCAGGGAGTACATTTTCTTCTGCACCCCAAAGTGTTGTATGAAATCTGTACATTCGGCCTTCAGGAGGATAAGAATGAGGTACTGTGTTTATGAGCTGCATCTCTAAGTTGCTGTGCATGCAGAGTAGGTGTTGATATTCTCCATAGCAGTCTAATGCTTACCTGACATTTTGACTAAATTTTGTTTCTTACATACAGAAAAGCTATGCAAATAGTCAAATAGTAAGGTTGTAGTAAGTGGAAGCTTTTTTTTTTTTTTAAACAATGAATTCAGAGACAAGATAATATTATGTGCATAGGATGCTATTAGCTGTAATAAAGACTAATGAAAAAAAATAAAATAAGGTATGTTTTTTACTTTTTTTCCTGGAATATATTCAGCCCTAGTAAAATGTGTGTATGAGGAGAAGTAGTATGATAGTCCACATTTATGGGAAACAAGCACTTTTAGATCTCAAGTCTTTTTATAGGTGGTGTAATCTCTGAAATGATTGAGGGACAAAAAGACAGTTTAAATCTGCAAGACTTTGCTGTAAAATTGTATTTCACCACCGCAAGCATCTGTTTTTAAGAATACTTTTCTGAGTATTATAGAAGTGTTTTGTAATGTTATAGAACAGGACCAAATTTCCATTTATGTGCATGACTGCTTAACATATGTCCACTATTTTCTAGACTGCAGACGTAAGTAGGGAGTTGTGAGAGGAGGGTCAAGTTGCTTATGTTCTTCATAACAACTCCTTTAAAGCTGATCTATAACATCCCTGCAGTCAGAGAAAACATTGACTAACAGATTATTTATATATTTTTAGCTTCCTTTCTGGAATGAGATTTTTTTAAATTTAGTATTATGCACAGTTCTATTTAGAAGTTTTTATTTTTTTAGATATGAGCATTTTAAAGAGAGAAGTAAAAATATCTTTGAGAATATGCTATATGTTTATGCTTTTATGTAATTTATCTTTTGCAAGGAAAGCATTTATTTTGGTTACTCTATTGGATATGTTCTTAAAAAGACTGACAGTTTTCTCTATTAGTGGTTGTTCAAGCAAAAGAAATAAATTTCAGTTGCTGCTGAATTTAAAAAGTCAGATAGTGACTATTTACAAATTTGTCACATTTTGTTCTCTACCTTATAATGTATTTTTATTATGTTTCTAACAAAATAGATAATGAACATCATATCCAAGTATTTTTCAATTTATCTTACTTCTTGCCATGTAACTGCTGCTTAGTTTTCATAAAGCATCAATTTAATCTTCTGGGCATGTGACAATGAGAAAAAAAATGAGAAGAATCTTGTACTTCAAGGTTAGGCTTGATATTGGCCATATGATTTTATAGAGACAGTCTTTCTCTAAAGATAGACTAGAATGATATTACTAAAGGCTGTCCTTGTTTTCTGGGGTGAGAGGGATTTTAGCTGTGGCATAAAATGCAGGGTTTTAGCTGCTGAAGGCAGGTGTTTTTACACTGTGTAAGAAAGTTAATTTTGATAAGCTGGGCTTTTTTCCTATGTTCCCACTGCAGTAATAGTTTTAGTTTATAGATACTCTAATATTGCCTATTATGTAGATTCTGTACTGGTTACATTAATACGCTGTAAGTGCTGTATCATATAGCTTTTTTGGTTTTGATAGAGAGCATCAGATGAATTATGATACAGTTTGAAATATTTGGTAGCCTTCTTAGTTTGGCACTCTGCCTCAAGAAAGTGAAATAGCCACATAACAGGCTTTAAGTCTCTTGTCTTTCTGTGTTCTCAGAAGCATATCATAGACTGGAAATAAAATGCCCCAGAAAGGCAAGGTCAGGAAAGAAACAGAAATTCTTTTACCTGCAGCTATAGGTGTAGAAGTTTAAGTAACGATTTATTTTAGTTCAGAAAAGACAAACGAGAGTTCTAAGGAGAAAAGATTGAGTGCTGTTTAGGCAGAACTATTTGTGTGTTTTCTCTTGGAGGCTTTATTAACAACTTAATATTTGGTGTCACTGACACTTTAAATGTAGCATTCTGCAGTAACAATATTTTGTCTTTGAGACTTTTGTATAACGTTTCCAATTCACAGCATTGACATAGTGACTTAGACACATCTGTGGCTATATGAGTGGTTTGGTTTTTTTGTTCTTGAGCAGGTGAACTCTGCAGCCAAGGCCATTCTGATACATCTGTTGCAAGGACGGTTAATGATGGAAGTAGTGACTTGGAACAAGTTTATTGAGGCCCTCTGTCCTGTCATTCCTGTTTTACAGGTACTTCTAAGTGCTTTAAACCGAATTCGATGTATGCAATCATGTATATCAGGTTAAATAACAGAGAGAAGTAGCAGATGGAAAAGAGATTAACCTACAGACTTGTTTTATCAGATGTCAAATGGAGAAATGTTTTATAGGGGTCCCAATATCAGTAAAAATTGGTACGTTGAATTTGTAGACACGTTTTAGCCTGGTGTTACTTGTGAAATTACTTATTTCATTTCATGAAATTTGAAATGTTGTAGTACCAATGAGCCAGTGCTGACTGGGACTTAAAAGGTTTGAAGATATGAGGGGATATTACAAGTACAGAGTAAAGCATTCATGCTTTTTAAAATTCATTAATAATTACTAGAGTGTCCCCAGTCTTAAATTTGAAAACTGTAGCTCCTCCATGATAATAGTTTTCTATTCAAATACACACTCAAAAAATAGCAGTCAATATAAACTATATTTTTAGTATATTTAGATATTTGTTTTTTGCTGGATTTGCTTCCAATATTATAGAATAATATGCCTTAGTTTTCATGTTTACAAAAATGTGCAAATTTAATTTTCTTTTTTTTTACTGTCAGCTTGATCTAAATGGAACTTTCACCTTTCTCAGTCAGATTTTCAGCCTAATTATTCCGTCTGGATTCTTTACTGGTTTTTCACTAGTACTTGAAATTTCCTTTTTGTGGTCTGCCCATAGTTTCCAGATCAGATAATTTTGTTGCATTTCCCTGGTATCTGCTCTTTTGCCTTTTTGTTTTTCTCTTAGGAAATAAATTAAAGTATCAGTTTTGTCTTCATTTTCTCCAAAAAATATCACTCTTGATAATTATACTAACCTGCAGTTTCCCTGCTATGTGTTCATTAATTGCCTACACCTCAGTGTAGGCAATTAATTTTCAACTAATTGCCATTAGTTGAAAAAGCAGCTTATATAACTTTGCTCTGTATGCAAGTTGCCAAAAATCAAGGCAAAAATGAGGAGAAATTGCAGATAAGATGGGCTATGAAATAGATTGCTCAGAAAGAAAAAATATGTAGAGGAAATACATTGGGAACTTGAGGTAGGAGAAGGGTTATTTCTGGGCTTTCTCAACCAGTCATTAGAGTTTTTTGTGTCACTTGCATACGTATATTGCATATGATTGGCATTCAAGATTAAATAATTGGTGGGCTAAACATGGGAGAAATTTTTATGAGTAGAATTTCCCTTCATTCTGTAGCCTATAGTGGCTTTGTGCAATAGATACCAAAGTAGGATATACCAGAGGTCTGTGTTTACCTGATGCATGGAAAATACATTGTATTTTGCTGTTTTAAAATGTTTGCAGTATCATTACTTGACATAACTTATTCCCTTTTGTCTGTGTGCTAAAATGCTTTGATGAAGATCTGAAAATGGGTAGAATTTAAGGTTTTAGAATAATTTTCTTGTAGGGGGGACTAAATTTTATTTATTGAAATGGAAACTGGCCTTACAGAGCAGCATCATATTAACAGATTGAAGGATGAAGCTTTGGGTCAAAGCACCTCTGAGCCATGTAAAGAAATTTTTGCTTTTCTTTATATAAAAAATCATTTAATAATTTTTTAAAATTATTTTCACGGAGGAATATTCACCTATAGAATTGGAATGTTTTCTTAAAAATAACTGCAGTTGGGTTTTTTCATGTTGCTCCTTCCACACTCTCCCTTAGCGCCTAAATTACAATTAATTACCTTATCTAATTTGCTAAGTTAGTAACCGGATTTTTATAATCTTGGAAATTTCTGTTTGTTGTTTGTTTCTCTTAGGGTTATGCTGACACAAAAGATACTTTAGGTAAATGCATCCTCTCTTTGAGTGAAACAACCTGTGACAAAGGAGAGGGCATTCTCCCAAGAGCTCCCAGACTGCAGGCTGCTCTGCGCCTTCTCTTCTCAAAAAAGCAGTTGTAAGTAATGCTCTGTGGCGTTTCACCACGTATTCTCATGTTGATGACAGCAATGTCTTCTCCTAAATGGTATGCTGTGATTGATTTGAAAGGTTGATTAATCAATGCTGAGTGTTGTACTTCCACCCTACATTATAAACAAATTCATTTCTAACTTGTCTTGATCTGGCAAGACACGTATCTGCCAGGGAAAGCTGGAGTTTCCCTTGGAATGGAGAAATGTAACTCCCCCCTTTTCCAAATTATTATAATTTTGCAATTAAAGGCTTTTCAGGCAAAGATTTGGGAATAGGAATAACAGTTTCTTTACTAGAAATATTAAGAATACAAATGCAGTAGTACAAAAAAACAAGCAAACAAAAAAAAAATCCTAGAAACCCTGACAGAGTCAGAAATACAACCGACACCCTGTTGGTTGGGGTGTTGGAAGCAGTCCAAAGTAAGCCCTCCTGGAGTGGCGGATGTAGTTCTATTGGAGTAGAGATGGTCCTTGTAGAAAAAAAAAAAGGGTCCAGTGATGGCGAGGTGGGTCCAGTCTTCCTTCAGGAATCCAGTGGAAAACCCAAATCTGGTGTCCCTATGTCTCAGTTTTTATCTGGGTAATGGTTTGGCTCCCTGCGCTGGGTGGAGCATCTCACAGTGGGATGATGTAATGTGTCATGTCATTGGTGAGCCTTAATGGCCCATTACCAAAAGATATCCCCCAGAGGGTGGAAAGAGATAAAGAATAATCCCCCACCTGGGCTGGGCCATTATTAGAAAGGCAGATAAGGAAACACCTCCCCAACTGGTTTTATAGAATGGAATAGAATAAATATTTTTTTGGTTACATAACCCAAGACACAACTATACAGCTACAATTTTCCAGCATGAGGGCTTTATATATTTATTTTAAGTATTTCTTCCTTTAGGGTTCGTTCTGTAGCAGCTAAACATTTAGCATTCCATCTTCTGAATGAAGAAGAGGCAAACCTGAAACGCCCATGTCTGGATGGTAATGTCCTTTCCAGCATTTCGAACTTATTTATTCTAGAAGGAGCTATGGAGCTAAAATTGGATGATAAAATGAGCTCAATAATTAAGGTTAGTAAATTCTGTTTAGATTTTGCTCTTCTATCTGTGCAGTCTCTGAAGTTTCTGCTTTCAGAAGGTTGCAATATTTCATACAAATTGCCTTGCTTCATAAAAATAAATCTGTTGATGTTATTCTTTCTGTGTGTACTAAAACAGTACTTCTTATGCTACCATTTGCAACACTAAAAAGAAAAAAACTTCCAGTTTTTCTTTTCTTCTCTGCAAAAAAGATTGGATTGCAGGGAACACAGGCCTGCTATGTTCATAACGATTTCATTCTGTGTGGATAGAGTCTGATTTTTTTTCTCATATATTTTTTTCCCCACAAAAACAATTTTTACTACATCATGCACAAATAATTTTTAATATGAATTATTTTAAAGCAGATTGCAAACTTAAACTTGTGTTTACTTACTATTGCTGCTGTTGCAAAGTGTAAGGCAAATCATGAGTGTATGACTCAAGGGAATGAATATGTCTTTTTTTTTTCCTTTCTGTTTTCTCATATCCCTTCCATTCTCCTTTCTTCCTTCCCCTCAATACTTTCAGATTAACAATATGATAAGCAAATGCTTAGATGCTTGATCCAATTGTCATTAAAAGTCAGTCCCCTTTAAAGACCTAAAAGCATCTTCTGGCATTTCTGTGTAGTTAAGATTTCTGTAGTCCTGCATAAATTAAGCACTATTTGTTAGAACTCTGCAGCTATGATGCACTAGAAACTGTTTGACTTTCATAGTCCACGTATATTATTAGAGATCTGCAAAAGAATTATAACCCAATCCATTCCTCTTACACATATCTGGGCTCTAATCAAATGCATTATAATAAGGAATTAAGATACTTTTGTTTTCTACTTCCTGTAGAAAACTCCTACTTCTACTTCCTACTTCTACTTCCTGTTAGGAAATTTGATTACCTTGTTTTATAATAGCATACTGGATGCAAATATAATATTGTTTTACTTTTAGGCAGAAACCGTTGAAAAGCTGTATGATATCTTGACTTCTGATGCTGTTGACCTGGTTTTACGGAAGTCTGCGGCTGAGCAGCTGGTTGTCATTTTAGAAGGTAAAATTCTTCAGAAAATTTGTATTCATGTGCTGGTCGTTTGTGAGCTTGACATTTTGCTAGGTTGTCTGTATGCTTGTGGTAAGAGTACTCTTTGCAATTTTTATTTCATGAATTTTGGTGAAAAGGAGAAGTGATTGAATTAGAATGCAAGTAAGCAATCCTAGAGCATTATTTCACTTGGTGCATAACTGTAGAGTTTCAAACCTTGATTTTTTTTACTCTGTATACTCAAACTCTGATTCAATAAGGTTTTCTTCAAGGAATTTGAATTCTAATGAGAGAACATAAGTTCTTTGCCATGTGAAGGTGAAATCTTAGTATTACATTAGCAATAGTGTTAGTATTACTGTCAGAAAAATTACTACAAAAATGAGGAAGTGTATCTACTTTGCCTTATAAAATACATTTAGTTATGACTGCAAAAGTTTTCAGATGTTTCAAAATTTAAATAAAGCCTAGGATGACGTTGTGAAGGAAAAAATGCAGTATCAGGACAAATTTCATATGAAGGATCACATTTAATTACTAAGAAACAGACAAACCAACCCAGCCAATTCAAATGACATTCCTTTTTTTGTTTATGTTGTTGAATGTTCTTAAACCATGTACTCTAAAGGGTGATATCAGGGGAAAATACACTCATGGTAATTAAGTAAATACCATTTTCAATTCCATATTAAACTGTTAGTCTTTTAAAATATTAGAAGTGACATCCTTGTTTGACTACAATTGAGTTGCACTGGGATTACTGTAATACTTCAATGTAGAATTCTTTTGGGAATTTATGTAGTGCATTGAAGAATCTAGTGTTCAAGAGGCTATTGTCAGATAAAGATACTTTGAGTCTTGCCTTGCTAGAGATCTGTACTACTGTTGATTTTTTTCCAATGTTGATTGGCAATATTAGAAACTTATTCTAGCCAGCAAGAGTTTGTAATCTTACACAATGTTTAATATTAATGTTGCTTAATATTAAATTTGGGGAGAACCAGTTGTCCTTATTAACTTTTGCTTTTCCTACAGATACCAAAATGCACGATGTTGTGAAAAAGTTGGATGTGATAGAAAAGATATTGGTCTACCTTAATGAGTGTGTACACGTGGATGGCAAGGTAAAAGTCTTGTTAGACCTTTTTCTGCAAGCATTGCACAGCATGGCAGTAGTAGAGTCTGCTTTTTTCTGCACTCACAACACTTTGTGCATTAATGCTGCACTGCATACAAATGTTTAATAACAATTATAATTGCAATATGTATTTTGTTCTAGTTTCGATAAGGCTGAGGTTCTCTTAATGAGAGAAGGTTGGTTTGCCTGTCTGTGAGAAGAGTTAGCCAGTGAATTGTGTATACTGAAGTTCTGTAATGTACCAAAACTTCCCTGAAAGCTTTCTCAGTAGAGAACAAAAAACATTTTAATGACCTTAAAAAAAAGTGTTATATTTTGTGTAATAGTCCCTAAACTTAAATTCTGAAGCAAATTATAATTTAAAATGAGGTGCAATTGTATGATATGTTATTGTAAGTGTATCAGATTGAATTTCAGGTATAAATAATTTTTTGACCAATAGAAAATCACTTCACCAGGGAGGGTCTCTTGTTGTAGATAATGGAGCTTTCTAGTTTTGTGATATGAGTAATCTGATGTTTGATTTTTTCTGAAATTTATTCTTTGAAATCATTTCATGCAAGCTTATTTAGGCTAGAAGGTGTTCAGTGCAGTGGATAAAGTTCTTTGGCTTTCTTGAATAGTATTGTTACTGCATTCCAGCTGTCCAAGCCTTGAGTTAATTTAAGAAACCTTGAGAATTTTTATGTAGTAACCTTTTTTCCTCCAAAAGTGTACAAGAGAAAAGAACTGCTTGATACTTAGTGGAATTCCTTTTTTTTTTTGTCAAACTACTGAAAATTACATTCTTCTTCAGTAATGGCAGTTTTTTCCCCCAGATTATCAGTATCTAAGATTATTTTGTCTCTATAGCATTAAAGAATGTCTTGTCCAATTTATGATAGCTTCTGCAGAAGTACTTCAGTAAACTGTTGAAATACAGTTTAAGAAATTGAGATATTAGGTTCTTCAGGTTCTTAAATATGGGGTTTTTTTTAAATGTTGTTTTTATAGTATCTTATCTTCTTTAGAGAGAGAGTAATGCAACTGATGGTGTGGTTTGGGTAGTGAGTAGATATTGCTCAATAATACAGAAGGACAAGCATGAAGAATATATTGCCCTAAGCAGATCCTTCATAGTCAAGTAAGAGTCTAGGATGAACTTTAAAATAATATTTTTAGCCATTTATAAAGTTTAGCTTAGTTTTGGGAAGGCTCAGGCAACATCTCTCTAGGGCCTGTGACATTAGGACTGTATCCTGAGGGAATCTAGTCCAGATTCTCAGTTCTCCCCTTGAATGGCTTTTTCATATTTCATCATAAAATCAACAGCAAAGAAAAATGAGCAAAAAATCTTACATGTTCTTAGAAAAATTGCCACTGAGAAAAGAAAATAAGTAGTAGAAATAAAAATCAGTATCTAAGTAAGGCTTTGTATATAACTGTGCAAAAGATTCTTTCCATACTAAATAAGTAGGGCTCTTATTCATACAGTATGAAACTAAAATGTATTTGTTGATGCTCTTCACAAATTTTAAAGGCAGAAACTCATAGGCAAAGTAATGATACTGTGAAAGAAATACTCTTCTCAGGAGTTGTGACTTTGGTTGTATTTTTGGCCATTCACTGATACTTTAACTTTTAGCAAACTGCTTTCTGTTCTCACGATATGATGGGCTAGGACCCAGAAAATTATTGTGATATAATAAACTATTTACATTTTTAAAAAATGAATAAACTCAGATGGTTGTAAATACTTCGTGGTTTTTTTTGATCCTTCAGCTGACATATGTTCTTCCTAAAATTGTATATTTTGAAAGCAAATTATACTTCTGTTATGAAGCCAGAGACCAATAGAATTACCATCAATTAAAAATAAAATGAATCAACAAGTATATAAATACTTTTTAATGAATATTCAGTTTTCATCTGGCTGAAAAGTGCTTGTCTAAGGAAGTTCTAGTCTTTTCCTTTAGAAATGATGGAATATATTGCTTGATAGTGCGACAGTCTGTGTAAAGTGCATCGTAATAAATTACACTGATAGTTTTATTTATTTAATGTTTTTCTCTGTTCCTGCAGCTTATGGAATCCATTGTGGCTCCATGTCTGGCACTCCTACGCAAAATTGTGTGTGCTGACCCAGTTGTTCGCCTGTCCCTGGCACAGCAACCCTCTTTGCTACTTTTGCTGTTCAGAGGTGAGAATTGCATTTCTGCTGTAATACTCCTGTCAAAAGATGGTTAGATGTTTAATCAAATATCCTCTAAAGAACTTTGGATCGCTTCATGATGTCATATTCTGATATTTAAAAGATAAATCGCTGTGTGCTAGTCTTCCCATGTTGTGGCATGTGTTGAAGATGTTGGCAGGAAACGGTGGAAAGCAGTTGCTTTATAGTGTCCTATGTATTATTAGGTATTAGTTTTTTCCTAACACATTTTTAAATATCTTTGTTTTATTCAGTTTCCCTGATACTCCAAAGTGATCGTGCTGTTTTAACTGAAACTACAGTATTGCTTTGTCTTCTGTTGTTTGATGAAGTAGCAAGAACAGAAACATGGTATGAAAATCCACTTATTTAACAGCATATTCTCTAGACAAATTTTAAGGTTTTAATAGAAATAAATTTTTATGTATCTCCAGACAAGTTATGTCCCAAACTTTTATAGATCCAAAATTGCATATTTGTAGTCCAGATTGTTTCAATAATTGGGTTACATGCTCTGGAGGCCTACATGACATATTTTTGCACTGTGAATACCTTAATGTTAATTTTATTTTTCAAAAAACCTTGATTGGTCTGTAATCCATCTTTTCCATGAATAGAAGCTACACAAATCAAATAGCTAGCTGTAGACATGTTTTTTTAACTTAATTAAAATTCTTCTGTTTACTTTGGCTTTTAAGTGTAGCAGTTGTCTTTCAAGTATCAGGCCTCAGCTTATGGTATTTTATTATTTAAAAGCTGCATATGCATGAAAAAAATAGGCTTTTAGACTTCACACACATGAAATACACTGAAAATACTTGTAGTGTGTGGTTTTTCTCTAACAGAAAAAAGGAAACAAATATACAAGGTTTTTAATGTACAGTGTATCTGCAATAAGTATTCCATATGTGTGTGATTTAAGAAATAATCATGAAAACACATTGTTTATTAATACAAATTATTTATTCATCAATGGGTTACTGAAGATCTAGCTAAAGGGAGAAATGCATCCATAGCCAAGTAATAAGGAGATAACGTGTGTAGCATTAGGAGAAAATCAAATCTTAAAATAGAGTGTGGTAACTATAACTTCATCTCTTGCAGGGCTGATTGCATAGCCAGTAATAATACTGAGGTACCTGCCTTCAGTTTACCTGTTGCTGTTGTTAGAAGGTATGTGTGGGTGTTGGCTTGTTGGTTCATTGCCTTTGATTGTTTTACAGTTAACTGCTGATTTCCATTTGCTGTCCTTCCTGAAATATGGAAGTGGCGAAATGAAGGGAAACCTTGATCAAAGCATTTTTATGATGATGAAATCAGCATTTTTAAATAGTTTTTTCTCCATGTCTTTGTTCTCTGTAAAAATGCTTTGAAAACTTTATTTGCAAACACACAACCTGGTTTTAATAGAGCATTTATTTTTAATGTGAGCAAACAAAAAACTCTCATCAACCACTTTGAAAAATTATTATTGTTTTTCTTGTATTTTTAGGTATCATCTCCCAGTCAGGATCACTGGTCATCATGTAGTTAGCCCTAATACTGTTGTGGTGCCATTGTCTTCTGAGTGCTTGGCTATGAAACCCGTGTCAGATATGCTTAAGACAGCTTGGAATCTGTCATGGTATCATGGGATTGAAAACCTTCTGCAGCTGATAAATTATGAGAAGGAAGCAGAAATGTGAGCGATTTTATCTTTCAATTTAAATCCCAATATATCTCAATTAAATTAGTGTTTCATGAAGTTAAAATAGATTTTCAACTTCAAACAGTTCAAGCTGTTATTTGTTTGAGAATGCTGTCATTTAAATGTAAAGGATCACATTCCAAGAGGATGAAGGTATGTTGTCACAGCTAATGTTTTACTTAAATTACATTTATACATGAAGTCTAGAACTGGATCTAACTTTTATTGATGGTCAGACTAATTCCAAACAATTTTAAATGGATTCTGTGGCTGTTTTTCTTTATAGTCATTGTGGTTTCTTAGGGAACTGACTCTTTTTTCATACTATGTAGACCCCAGCTATAGAGTTCCATGACTTTTTCTTGGTTTTCTTGAAGGTCTAAATTTCAAATGAATATTCGTCTTAATGGTAATACTAAGGCTTAGTATTTAGGTATCATTTTTCCAAAGAACTCAAAACATGTCATGATTTACATGTGGTGGTGTTGGTTTTCGTTTTGCTTTAGTTTTTTGTTTTGTTTGGGTTTTTTGAAGGGTTAGTGAAGAAAGAATTGGCTAACAAAATTAATGTTCTAAGGAATCTCTGTTTTATCTTCTCAATTAAGCAGGAAGGGGAAGAAGTCAACACTCTGAAACAGTTTGTAAAGATACTGACTGTTAATAATTTTTCTCTATGCCTTTTCAGATTTTTAGACTCTCTAAAGCTTTCCTCAGAAGACATTTTTATTTTGAAAATAACTCACACAAACTATGGACTGCAGGATTGTCTTAGTTTGATCATTCAGGCAGCATCCCACAGGGATGTTAGAACTGCTCTCATTAGGCTTAGCTTCTATGTCCTGAATGACAGACTTGCATTAAAATGCAGTTCTGGGCCTTGTGGAACCACTTTGAAAAGCTTTGTTTGGCAGAAAGCTATGGACAGGTAAGCATATTGACTACAAGAAGCCATTAAAGATTGTTATGTTAAAATGGTAACATCTCTAACTTTTCGTATTTTAAATTTAGAGAATTGATTGAATTGCATACATCTCTGATTCTGAGATAGATATAGATATATATATATATATACATACACACACATATATATATACACACGCACGTCTCTATATGTTATATATCTACATATCTATATTTGAGCTGACAGGAAGCTTAGGCAGTTGAACAAGGGGAAGTGCAGATTCCTGCCCCTGGAGAGGAACAAGCCCATGCCTCGGGNTTAAAATGGTAACATCTCTAACTTTTCGTATTTTAAATTTAGAGAATTGATTGAATTGCATACATCTCTGATTCTGAGATAGATATAGATATATATATATATATACATACACACACATATATATATACACACACACGTCTCTATATGTTATATATCTACATATCTATATTTGAGCTGACAGGAAGCTTAGGCAGTTGAACAAGGGGGAGTACAGATTCCTGCACCTGGAGAGGAACAAGCCCATGCCTCTGGGGTGAACCAGGCTGGAAAGCAACTTTGCAGAAAAGGACCAGGGGATCTTGGTGGGACACCAAGGTGAAAATGAACCAGCAAATTTTCCTTGCAGTTAAAAAGGCAGATGTTATCCTGGGCTGCTTTAGGAGGAGTGTTGGGAGCAAGCTGAGGCAGATGATCCTTCCCTTCTATTCAGCACTGGTCTGGAGCTCTGGCTCCAGTTTTGGACTTGCCAGTATTTTAGAGAGAATCATACGGAGCGCACGTAGTGGAGAGAATCCAGTGAAGCACCACAAAGATGACAAAAGAATGGGAAGACTGGAATATCTTTCCTTTGAGTAGAGGATGAGAGAGCTAGGACTGGTAAATGTGAAGTAAATGTGAAGGAAAGAAGGTTCAGAGTGAAGATCTTATCAGTGTGTACGAGTGTCAGAAGAGAAGGTGAAGCCAGGCTCTTCCCAGTGGTGTTCAGTGGGAGAAGCAATGGCCACAAACTGAAACACAAGAGGATCCCTGTGAACGTCAGGAAGCACTTTTTACTGTGAAGATGACCAAACACAGGCACAGGTTGCCCAGAGAGCCTGTAGCATCTCTATCCTTGGAGTTACTCAAAAGCTTCCTGGACACAGTCCTGAGCAACCAGCTGCATGTGTCCCTTTATAAGCAGAGCTGCAGGACCAGGTGACCCCTGCAAGTCCCTTCCAATCTCAAGGATTATGTCATCTTGCCATTTGCACACAAAACCATCAAATATTTAAAATTCTGTATTTAAAATAAGGGCTGTTTGAAATGCATAGGTAAACTTTGCTATTATTATCCAATACTAGAATTCAATAAATTATTATTTCCCATCTGTGACCCTGCTTAAATTTCTCTGCATTTTAGTAAATAGAATTCTATGTTTACCATATGCAAATATATTTAAAATATACATATTATATGTATAATAAGTTATACAATAGCATTTTTTCTATGTGTATGTGTAATATACGTATTTACTCCATATAATTTAACATTTGCAGGTGACTCCAGTCCTATTAGCCTGAGATTTTGAATGCTCTTTTAAAGTGCTACAAGTATGAAAGCTTTTATTTGTGTTGCAGGTTTCTACAAGTGCTTCCAGCTTCTGTGGAGGATGAAAAGCTTTTGGTAGATGTCCTAAGATTTTTAAACAAATTGCTTAGAGAACAGAAATCAAATTTGGAGTCAGACCATCTAAAGTGGTTCTTGAAATCACTACTTAAAAATGTAAGAATGGGGTTGTTGTATATACGTACATGATTTGATTGACCATATAACTGTACTTACACACATGTGTGCATACCTGCAGAGCTCCATGAGGGTCTGCTTAGCTACATAGCTATAAATGTATAACCTACATAACATGCAAGAGCATCCTTTGTCTTACAAAGGATGTAAATACAGTCTGCATGCACTTGCATTTTCCCGTTTGCAGATACAGTCTTTAGGGAAAAATGCTAGTAGACTTAATTTCAAATACTTATAGACTACAGGTACTTCAGTTTATATGGCTTGGAAGCCTATAAATTTCTTGAAGTATGGCCCATTCACTACATTAATATAAAACCTTAAAGTCATTTGATACAAAGTCTTTCAAGCAGCTGAGATGTCCAGAATGCAACCTGAACTAATTTTGTTACTATGTGTTTTCTGTTTTTTCTGATCTTTTTTTTATTGCAGGTTATTGCTGTATTAATTCGAGTTTTCTTTCATGCTCCAAAATATGCTTCTTCTTAATGCCAGGATATTTTAAAGGCTTAAAAGAATAGTAAATTCTTTTATGGCATTTAGTAGATTCGAGATTCAAGTTCCTGGTAATTAGAGGAATTTTTCACTGTGCTTTTTGCAGTTACTTCTTAGTTAAGTAATCATGGAATTTCTGACTTATAATGTGTGTGATTTGCAAATTTTCAACAGAAAATGGCTTTAATGAAGGTATTAAAAGAAGATTTAAACAATGCATTATGTGACTGTATTTTTATTCTTTTCTTTTAGCAGCCGAAATCCCTTACGGGCCTTCTGGTGCGACCAGAATCCCAAGGGCAGGATGAAATGGATGAAACACAGGCTGCTGTCAGGCAACGACTGGATAAAGAACTCATTAGTCTTTTTAACACGTTGTTAGTTTGTTCCATGGCAGTGACTGACAGGTACAGTGCAAATACACTTGCCTCTGTCATTCTGGCTGGGCATCATAACACCTATTGCTGCTGAATTTTGGGCACAATTTGAATATCCTTACATCATGACTCAATTGCTGTGAACTGTGAGAATTGAATATGCACTCTTGAAATGAAAATCAATGCTGGATATTCCTGTTCACAGTAAAATTAGGAAATTAACCAGGAAACTTGAAAGAGGATGTGCTAAGAGTGGCCACTTAGCAAATGGATAATTAAATTGATTGCGTGGAGAAGATGGGCTATTTCTTTTTCGCTGCTACAAATTTGCATGGGCAAATGGTAACTTTATTGATTTTGTGGCATGTATTTATAGCAAAGTAAAACATTGAAATATTTGAAATAGCAATAAATGTTTATTTTTATTTAACTCCTTTTTAGTCTATTTGGGACAGCTACTTTTAGCATGAAGCTCCAACTTTTTTCTGCCAATTGATAAAACACAGAAATTAATTTACTTTATTTTTTCTTCGAGTTTCTCATAAAACCTTTCCCACACTAAATCTCTCCATCCAACTGTATCCTAAGAGTTACTAAAATTACAGTTTAAGATAATATTTGATTATTTAGTGTCGCAGTATAACTTTGTGAAAATATTTTCAAAATGTTACCTTTTTCATTATTTCCACTTGGTTATGTTCTAAAAATTTTGGCAGTGGGAAAAGGGGCATATTATAAGAAATCCTTGCTAGTTATGTATCTCACACTCCCGTATTTTTTATCTATTTAATTCTAGATTTATTGTTTTTTGCAGGAAATAATTTTAAACTTGTCTCTTGAATCAGAAGAAATATAAGTGTAGCAGGCCATGCATTTAAGAGTTGGACCTGATAATCCTTGTTGGACTCTTCCAACTTAGAATATTCTAGATCCTGTGTGAATGTGGAACTACTGAGCTTTGCAGCTCATCTCATTGTGTCATCCATTGTCCTCAATCTCTTACTCTTTATTTAGCATGTTTCTTAATAACGAGTTAAATCTCATTTGTCTTTTTTTTACCTAAGCAACTTTTTTGTAATCAGATACAATATTGTGTTTTCAGAACCTGAAGGCAGAAATGTTAAATTTAATTTCATGTTACTCTTTGCATGATGCATAATTAAGTAATTGAGATGTTGAACCTCACAGACTAATAGTAAAAAAAATGAGGCATTGGCCTTTTTCAAAATGATCCTTTGTAACAACTTCATATTGATGGTTCGTCTTTTTTGGTTTTTACAATTAAACCAGAGAGAGCTTGGAGCTTGCTGGCTCCTTCAGAACAGAGCTGGCTCTGAAGCTGCTTCAGTCCTTAAGGGTAACAGATGCACCACATTTTTATGGACTTCCTTCACTGGAGAGAACATTACAAGGAATGGTTCATGTTACTGCGCTTCCAGGCTGGAGTACCTATTCTGCTGCAGTTGAACCTGTCACAATTTGTAAGAAATACTTAACAGGTCTTCTTGAGGTGAGTAGCTTATGTTCTTACTTAGCTTTTGGGTTGAGTGCTGGTAAAGAACTGTGTGACTAATGACATTATGCTTTTTTATGATCTACTTTTAGTGAATGTCATCACTAGTAATAGGCGTGGGAAAGATGCTTTTTCCTGCAGAGTAAATAGGACTGATATGGAGACTTGATTGAGTGATGTGTGTCTATAGTTATGGAGGTTGGTTGTATTGCATGTGCTTTCATCATTGGTTTAAGAGGTAATACCAAGTGACTGCAGTTTTAAGCAAGATAAAAAATATACGTGATCTTTTTAATAAATAAAACTCTAAGAGGAAGAATTCAAGATAACTTCCCCCAGGCAAAATCCACATATTAAAGGTGATCTGGGAGAAGACTAGCTTGTTAGGTAGGTTGTTAACACAGAGAAAGCAGAAAAGAGGTAATTCAAGATGCTGCAGTTGTTGGAAAGACAAAATTTCATTCTGATTTTCAGTGTTCCTATTTGTTGGCCAAGCCCATGAGCATGGTAGACAACCAGCTTTTGCTCCTAAAATTACATCTTTTGAAAATGCCTGTCTTCTTAAACTTAAAAGGAAAAGCATAGTTCTGACTCTGTTTGTTTAACACATATTCAGTAATGTACATTTAGAAGTTTTTAGTTTCAAATACCAATACATCTGATGGAAAAAGATACAGTGTTTTAGGGGTCTTAACTTGCCAAGATTTCTTGAGTAGAAAGAAAGAAATGTTTTAGACCTGTTTGATTAGATGATCTCTGTGACTTGAAGTCTAAAAATGGCACCAAGCTTATAGATGTTGTCATACAAAAGAAAGATTATTGCTGGAAAAAAAAATTATGGCATGAATTCAACTTCTGATCCATAAGCTCTTCTTCAAAAGAATTAGGTAATTTTATTTGGCCTTAATATGAAAGTAAATGTAGGTTTCTTCTGGAGAGGAATGGAGAAAGTGGGTATAAAAAAACTTCTGTAGGCTGGGACACTGAAAAAAGATCAACAGCAAAAATACAGAGATTTAAATCACCATGTTTTGTGGAGAAAAGTAAATCTAGAAGTGTGTCTTCTAAGGTATTATTTTTTAAAAAGTATTTTGGGATGTGTTTTGTTAAAAGCAGTATGGCTTTTAATATGCATGGTTACATATTTGGTCAGACAGTTTATGTTATGATCCAGTGACCTTAATTTCTGTTTATTCGTATGTGATATAGAAAGCTGAGAAATTTATTCAAATCACAATAAAATATATAAATGGCACTTTCTCTTGAACAATAAATTTGGGAAATAAATTTTATTTTTAATTCCAGACATGGCAAAAGAAACCCTGGGTGCAATAAATGAACTTTCAGGTCCATGACAAGAAAGTTTCAGGTTTCTATTCAACTTAGAGCTTGCTATTAAGCTTGACTGTATTCTTCATTTGAATATAAAAACAAAAACCACAGATGTTCAGAAGTTTAAATGTATAAGAAACCATCACATGACCAAATGACTCAGAAATAAAGACATTCTTAGAATTCAGCTAGAAATCTATCACTTTTTCATGAGTATAAATTAAGATTTAGTGTGTAAGACAGTTTGTACTCTGTGTACTGTCCACAGTAAAGCTGTTATGAACTTGTACCCCCACGCTTAGGTCATCTCATCATTTTATGTTGAATGGGGGGGAAATGCCATGTCCTTCATGGGAAAAGGAGTAACAAAAAGCACAGTGCTTTGCTTGCTTCACTTGTCTCACGAAATGATGGCTCAAGCCAAGGATGCGGTGAGTGTATTCCAGCTGTCCTCATGTCATCACTGCTGGGGGCTGGGCAGAGAGATTTTAACTGCTGGAGTTCAATGATTACTTTCTGTCGGGGTTTAGGGGTGGTATTCTTCAACTCAGTAGTCCTGCTAAAACCACACCACTGCTTACTCTTCCTTCCCCTCCAATTGGAAGCACAAAAGGCAAAAATAATCCCACATTGATCTCATTTGGTCTATAATCTTAGATAAATATACAGGATATAGTATACAAAAAAGATGATGAATTAGTTCTACCCATACTGAAATTGTTTTGTAAATAATTCTGTGGATTTTGAAAGGCTTTCTTTCAGAATTAGTATAATTTCCTTTTTATAAAAAATTAAAGATTTGGGATTTTCTATAGGATGAATAAATTTAAGAATTTATAACATCATTATTTCTTCAGCCTCACAGACAACAGGCTTTCTAATCTATGGTTAAACATTCATGTGTGTAGGGCTTTTACAGTTGTGTGTATATATATATATGTATGTATATATATGAAAGAATGTGTACATACATGGAAAAAGGATTGCAGCTAAAAGGAGCTATCATTACATACTAGCAAAATTCATATTGTGCTGTGTGTTCATGTATGTGTTTGAGAGCTAGATTTCTGTCAGTTTTGTAAAAATAGCCTTTATCCTGAAGCAGTTGAAGCAAATTCAACAATTAAGTACTATTTTAGAGAATTAAAATCCAGTCTCACTCATATCTGTGATAGGCACAAATGAAAACCTTTCATTATGACCAAGCACACATGTAACTACAAATTGCAGAGTACCTGCTTCTCCAAATTCCAGGTGTCTCTTTCTTCAGGTCTCTACTCTTTATTTCAAGATATTAGGTACTGGAAGGGTTTATTAAAATCGGGAGGGGACAGAGTTTTATGTACACTGAAGGGAGACAACAGCCTGCAAAGTCATAGATCATAGATGTGTGGATGAAGGTGTGGACTCAAATTGTTTTTTTAGAATCATCGTTATAGAGTAGTTTAGTAGCATAATGATAAGTTTTATTTTCTTGTGTTTCTAAGTCATTATCTGTGTTTATGACAGTGTTACTGTTTAGACTGTACTAATAATTTTTGTCTCAAAGAAATTTTAAAACCCACTTGTGTACAATCATATGAGTTAGTGTAAACCTTTATGGAAAGAGAAATACAAAATTATGCTTCCTCTGTGCAACTAGTGTAATACAAAAGTGTTTTAGTAGTAGTTGGTAGCTCACACTGTTAATACACTGGCATGGATTGAAAGATTCATAAAAATTTCTTAATTAGTTTTCTGTTTGCTCATCAGGACTGGATATCTCTTTGGTCTCTGCCATATGATAACAGTGAAGAACAAGTTCTGTCTCATCTAGGTCTGGCATGGCTGGTTCCTTTATGGGTAGATAGAGATCCTGAGGTTTGTTACCGTAATATTAACTTCATACCTTATTTTGACCCTTAAGCATTTGAAAATTTTCAATTCATTAGTGTATTTAATAGTAGAACTGCTGTTTCCAATTATTTAATATGTTACTGACTGTATCCTAAATAGCAGTAATAATATAGTAGGGAGAGTGTTTCCATATAAACATTATCTAAGAAATCCTTCCTTTTATCTTCTGTCCTCTATGCTTTCATTAGTCACTCACTATCATGATTCATAGGCAGTTTTACTTGTCATTGCTGTAACATAGCTGTAAAGCAGAAACATTTACATGAACTAAAGATTCAGAGCAAATGTATTTAATGGGAATCTGTTAAATTATATGAGTTTGCAAAATGGACTTATTTTCAAGTGGTAAAATATGAAGAATATTAAGGACTATCTTGCTTACTTTTGAATGTTTAAAAATAATGTTGTTTTTTCTGTTAGTTGTGATTATGAGTAGAGAGCACGAGAAATATAGGAAAAGAGATTGTTACTTTTGAAATTATTCCCTTAAGCTCCAGATTCAGTTGAATCAACTTAATAATAATAATAATAATAAATGTATTGCTAATTTCTGTAAGAAATACCACTTTCTGTTGTGCTTATGTGTACTAGGTCAGATTTACAGCACTTGGAATAGGATCAGCTCTTACATCTCTTGAAATAGGATGTATTGCTTTAGCAGAAAGCTGCCAGAATATTTCAGGAGGCCTGTGGGGAACAGTGATAAACATCCTTCTGGATCAATCTGAATGTAGCATGGTACGCAGGGAGGTATGTTTCTGGTGTCCTTCTGCTGTTGATTGACAAGTTTTTTGATTATGGAGAAAAAAAAATGTATTTTTGATTGTATATATCTATTATCTGATGCTGCACAACACCTGCTGCTTTGTAAGTTAAACACTACCTGATTAATATAAATGTTTGGCTGCTTATTTAGGAATTGCATAAGAAGGATCAAATACAGATTACTTATTTCAAAACAGAAATGATATAAACAATACAAATGAATTCATAAAAACTCCCAAGGCTTACTCAGTTAGATAAATAGGTTGCTAAAGCATAACTAATTAGCCTGATTTTAATCACTTCTTTGTAGCATCAGCCCGTCACCTGATCTGCAGTAAATATCTGTTCACTGCAAACATGAAGTAATCTAATTTGTCTAGGCACTAAGGTTTACTGGTGAGAACTGAAAGTCTCTATTATGGTAGAACAACACATAGAATTAGATATTGATGAATTTAAGCTCTGTACACTTTATGTGCCATTTTTTACAGCTCTAGTTGTAAGGTTTTCCTTCTGTTCCAATCAATAAGAAATAAAAACTCTGACACTCAGTGACTTGGTTTTTTCTCAGCTCTGCTGCTCAACTGATTTTATTTTCCAAAGTAATATTTGAGGTTATATCTCAAAATGCCTTCGATAAGATGTCCTTCATTATTTTATTTAACTCCAAATTATTGTCTCTTAATTATAGTCTCTAAGATCCATGTCATTGGCAAAAGACTGACAAAATATAAAAAAAGGAATTTCAATCCATGTACAGATAGGTATGTGAAGTGTGTGTAATACAAATTAGAAAAATAAACATGCATGTATTTATAAAGGAAAATATTTGAAACATTTCTCTCTGTTCAATGTGTTCACCACATTGTCCCAATTATTTTATAATAATTAAAAACGCCCAAAAATAAGGACAATAGAGTGGTCATAAACAGTTACTGAGGTTTTTCTGTACAGGAATTTTTTCTCCTAGTATTTCTTGTACGTGTAATGCTTATTCTGTAGGATTGACTGTACTGAAACAGTGATGAAAGTATTTTATCAACAAATAAATTTGTTCCCTTGTGATTTCTCTCCTGTCTTTTCCTTGTCTTTTTTTGCCTACACTTGTGCCATGCTCTAAAGATATCTCTTCTAAGTGAAGTTTGAGGGCTTTGAAGTTACACCCTTTTAATTATTTTTTCCCAACAATACCATGAGGATTCTGTGTATTTCAGCATATATCTAAAGCAGTGGAATAATATGTAGACTGTTCTATCCAGTCTGATGAGGCTTTTTGAACAGTGATGGCTAGGTGGCAATATTGATGCTTTAATTTCTTTCAGGCTGCTTTTATTCTACAAAATCTACTTGTGATTCCAATCCCTACTGAAGACACGAAGGATTGTATTTGGCAAGTGAGTGACTATTACGTTTGATGACAAAAGTTATAGTGTCACAGAGAGATGTCATTTGATATGAGAAGTTGTGTCAGAATACCTATAAAATAGAAACTTAAAAAAACTACACGTCTAAGGTTTTGGAAAGAGAAATAAATGAATAGACAAACTTTTCTCAAACTTCTAGCAGGCTCAATAAAACAACCAAATTTAGATTACATATATGTTGCATTTCATGAATGTAGTGTCTTTGGGTTCCTAGGAAACTTACTTACTTACATGGTATGTCATTAATATTTTAGGATAGAAGTTGATAATTTATTTTACCCACACTTGGAATGCAGGTAAAACATGATTTGTGAAGCATGAGGAAGAGGAAATTCTTTGAATGCTATGTTTATAAAATGTTTTGGAAGAACGATGAAGCAGTTTGTCACTTAGGTCAGTTTAAATGCTTCTTGAAGACAACCACTTGCTCAAAGCAAGCTCAACTAGACCAGGTTGCTCAGGGCTGTTTCCAGTTGGATTTTGAGTTTCTCCAGGAATGGAGACTCCACAGTCTCTCTGGGCAACATGTGCTAAATGTTTGAATACCCTCAGATAGAAACTTTTTTCTTAGTTTTAAATACAATTTCCTGTGTTTTAGTTTTTGCTCAATGCCTTTTCTTCTGTCACTGGATACCAGTGAGTCTGTCTCCCGTTACCTTCTCTCATCAGATATTTATCAAACTGATAAGATCCAGTTCTGCTCTTGAGTCACTCATTTTACTCTCAGTAAGTCTAGTTCATCAGGATATTTGGATCTTAGCTTACAAATTTTAAAATTTTTGTTACCTTGATATCTGTTTTTAATGTCTGTCTTGCTCCTTCCAGTGTGTGAGATGCAACAATATAATTATTAATCTGTTCCTTTCTGCAAAAGATCAAGTTAGTGCTGAAGGGCATTCCAGCTTTTTTTTAGAATAAGTTATCTATGATTCAACTGCTCCCAAAATCAATTATGCTATTTCTTCCAGAGTTGAATTTTACAGAATGTCTTGTCTTTTCTTTACATGTGATCATAAAGGAAGATATGGAAGCAATTTTATGAATCTGGCCCTTGCGTCAGTCTTACTGCTTCTAATTTATCAATATAAATAGTAATTGCTTAAATTCATAATAGTAGGGCATTAGAAAGGGCAGCCATTGTAACTTGTCAATGTAGACTCTATTAAAAGTTACTTTTTAGTCTTTTTTTTCAGTGACTACTCTGAAGTGACAAAAATTAAATCCAGTTGCACAATTCTGGATGCATTCCAGTGCAATTAAAAGAAACTTTGAGTCAACGTGATTCTTATTAAGAACTGCAATTTAATGGAAATTGCTCGTCACTTAATAAGTGTTCATGCTGAAAGATATTATCAAACAACACTTTATGGTTACTGGTAAATTAAAACTGTTCAAAATAAAAACAACAATTAAAACTGTGAGATACCACCAGGATCAAGTTTTATATTTCAGAGTATCATTTTTCCCTTGTGCTGAATAAGGTGATTTGTCAGTTTCCTTTGATGCCAGGAAGAAAAGGGGGGCTATGAAGTACATCTTGGTGAATGTTAGGAATATTGTGTCGTAGCCAAATTAAAACATTACCATTTTATCCCTTAGGCAAATAGGACTGGAAAAGGAAATACAAAATAGAGTTTGTAGGCCGGTATCTTCATGAGAATGTCTCTAGTGTTACTATTGTCTAGTTGATCTGCTTTATAATATTTCCTTTTGCTGTGGCACTTAAAAAATTTCCTACGCCACTCTTTAGTCATGAGTAAACCTGTGTAAATGAGTACTCTAAGAGTGCAGCAGACTGTGTTGTATTAAGATTGCTGAAGTCAGAGCACTCTGTCAATGTAATTGATGAGGAACTCTTTCAAGACCCCCGCCGTTGTACAATAAAGTATCTGAAACGGCTTTTCAAACTGGCAAAGACAATCCTGGGTAGTAAAATTTGGACTAAATTTATCAGTATTTCCTAAGTTTGAACTTGCCATTGTCCATGTGGTCTATGTCTATTGCTGACAGTGTATGAGTAGAGTTTTATAATTCATCATAAATAATTCACTTGAAATCCTACATTCTGCCTCAAACTGTTCATCATATCTCATTCTCCACTAGTTGGTGTAAAAGGCAAATAGTGAAAATAGTTTCTGTATTACAGAAACCAAAAAGAATGAGAGTAACCATCTAAAATTTTGATGATAACTTATCTTGTAATAAAAAATAGTTTTACTGCTTCTACTATATCTGGGTTTGGGTTTTGTTTTGTTTTATTGGGAAATAAACTTGTATTCAGTGTAAATAAAGGGGTTGGGGGAGAACCTCTTTGGGATAAATAGTGTTTTCAAATTACTTATTTTCAGTTGATCCAGCTCTGCTCTCTCTTGCCTGCCAAAGAAAGTTTCTAATTAGCACTGAAAGTTTTTCTTCTTTTCATAATTTTAACTGATTTATTTTTGAACTCCTGCAAGATGCCCTCTTTAACTGCCTTTCTGAATGTAATTGGTTTGAATTTTTCTGAGTTCTCTGCCCTCTTCGCACTTCTAATTTTTATGGCCAGTCTGAACCAGATTATGCGTAGCTTAATAAAACTTTTTGGGTTTTTGTGTTAGCATGGAAAAACACTGAAGAAACATTTAACAAAGGCAGTCAATTAAAACTATTTGGAATATGACTAGAATCCATTATCTTAAGGTATAAATCCACTGCTCTAGGAAGTTTTCCCTGATGTCAGTATTTAAAAAGAAATAATTGCAAACCATACTTGAAAGAGAAATTTTTTTGGTTCGTGTCTTGTTTTCTAAAGAAATCTTTTCTCATAGAAGATTGACACAGCTAGATGCGGTATAATGACAGTATACTTTACAGCAGGATGACTTATTCAGGATATTTAGTCTTATCTGAGTATAAGTGTGCTTTTTGCCTAAGGAAAACCTTTGCATTGCTTGATATCTGTAACTAGAATTAAATGAGACATTGAAATTGTAAAGTCTACTGATACATTTACTGTCTTGAAGCCACTCATTTACAGCTTCTCACGAGTTTCTACTAAACTGTTAGCACACTTCTCAGAAGATAAATAGCTGATTGATTTTGCTGACTCATGACAGCTTTTGTAAAATACGATTTAACTCAACGTTAAAATCTGCATTTCATTTTTGGAATTTATTAGTTACAGCCTGTAAACCAATCTACACACACATACACAGCATTAGCCTTACGGTGGGTTTTTCTGACAGTTTATTTTATGTAAAACATTTCTTTAGAGTAATGATGTCTGTAAATTTCGTATCTTCAGGGTCCTTGTGTACACGATGAAGAATCTGGGCTCTCCCAGACAGGAATACCTGCCCTTAAAGCCCTTTTGTATCACTGCCAGTTCTATGAACATGTGAATCAGATGGTGAAACACTGTTACCTAGGATGTTACGTGTTTGGTTTGAATTCTTACAGGGAATACAAGCTCAACACAGAAAAAGGTGGTGTAACTGGTAAGTGGTGTTGATGTAATCTTCTGGTATTTGAAACCTATTTAAATAAATTGTAGTAACTTACCTCCAATAATTCTTAATAAAAAGGGAA
This sequence comes from Cyanoderma ruficeps, assembly GCA_008694505.1. Lineage (NCBI taxonomy): Eukaryota > Metazoa > Chordata > Aves > Passeriformes > Timaliidae > Cyanoderma > Cyanoderma ruficeps. Next base: position 25,490,075 of record VZDJ01007755.1, on the reverse strand, counting down.
TGGAAAATATATAAGCATTGCACTTAAATATGTTGTCAAGTCGAAATATTGCTGTGAGGATTTAAGTGAATAAGTCACTAGTTCAACATAGCTCAGAAAAAGATCTGTGCTGTTATTTATATCTTCAAAATGTTGAAAATGGAAAAGATGTAATTGGTTCTGCAGTAAATTTTCTTGCAAAATATTGGGGGTAAAATACTTGTAACCATTTCCACTTTGATATCCAGTCAACTTTCATGCAAGGAAAATTTGGGAAAAAGAAATGCATGAGCTATTTTTCAGATTCCTGTTACTTGATGTGTTCAACTTCAAGGTTACATGAGTAGGAATGAACTGTAATAATCTGAATTAAACTGCATTCTAAGACATAATTTAATTCATAGATTGATGAAATGTAATACTCAGATTGGATTTATTTGTTTATTTTTAACCTGCATACCCTTAGAATATCTCGGATATTCTAACTTTTATATTGACTAACCATTTATTGGACAGTATTTCCAGGACACACTATGATGCATTGTGGGAACCCACTTTCTTGTCCAAATATTTCTGATGATCATAATTTTAGAAAGCTGGGGGATTTTTCGGGGATCAGTTAGTAAAAGCTTTCATGAGGCAGAAAATTAATGAGCTTTTTCTTTTCTTACCTTTTTTGTGGGCCTAAGTTTCCCTATTTCCATCTTTTAAGGCTGCTGATATAAATAGTTCTTTCTAAGTCTGTGTCATGGGTGGAGTAAGCACTTCAAAGTTGTTTAGAGAAGCCCTTCTACTGAGTCACAAGGTGCAGGAAGTACCCCCTTACTCTCTAAATGCTTTTTCAGAGAGGAGCCTGGCTGCAGCTGGATTCAGTCCTTGACCCAGACTTTCTCAGTGGCTTAAATATAAAGAATTATAGAGATTGTTTGAACATTTGTCTAACTTTATTCTGTGGGATTAAGGATGGCAAACCAAATATATTTATATAAAAATTCAGGACTTACTATGATGAATGACTAGACAAAAAGACCATAACCAGAATTATTTACTACACAGTATAGAAATGAAAACTGCTAGTGTAATACAGTGTACTATATCAAAGCAATTATATTAAAGCAACTATATTAAAGCTAGCAAAAAAGAAGCAGTTATTAAGTAAAGATTGATGTTATTCACCCATATCAATGACCCAGGGCAAATCTCTTTCGCTCAGCCTGGAGTGACCTTGAGGGGCATCCCCACCCCTGGGGGGAATCTCCACACACACTCTAAGGGGTATTTTAGAAGAACCTACTGTTAGAAAGTGAGACTGGACTTTCAGAATTTAAAGTGATTGACTGTCAGTCATACATCTCAGTATGGGCCTTAGGATTAGTCCAGGCCCTCAGTCCAGCTGGGCCTTAGGATTTTTAGATAAGAAGTGGCAGATATGATAAAGTCATGATGTTTAACTTTTGGGGTTGATGAGTTAGACTGGTTTAGTATAATTCAATGCCAAAAGCAGCATGACAACCCCTCTCAGTTCACCACCTATAATTTTACAAAATACAGTATTGAGTTGTTTTGCACATTCCAGACTGAGCATCCTGCTGGATTCTGCATTTGTTAAACCTGTTCCAGAGGCATGAACAGAAAAGGAATGTTACTTCCCCAGCTAAGTTATGACTTTATGACAGACCCAAGGGAAAGCATTCTTGGATAACTCACTGGGAGAAATACCTTAGCAGTACACAAAATTCCAGCCATAAAAATCCTCAGTTTCTTCAGTGTCTGCTTTTTTTAAATCTATAAGTGTAAATTTTCAGTCCAACACATTTTACTTCTCCCATGGACCTCTTATTTGTGCCTTTTAGTAGTTCTGTTAGCTGATGCAATATCGTATCTAAGAGTAACTCAAAATGTAGAATGGTACAACTTTTCAGTGAGCAACTGAGATACATTTTATCAGTCATTGCAAAACAAAGCCAGAAAATACAGTATTTCAGAATTAAGAAATAATTTTTTGTTTCTTTAAATAGGAGAGAACAGGACCTATGTTTTTCCTTATGTAGTTTTCTCACGTTTTTCAGCAATGCAAAAAACTCATTTGCAATGTTGTGTTAAAAATGAAATAGCTCAGTTTAGTAATTAGTGAGGATACATGTAGGACATCTGAAGGTTTGCACTCACACCATGTAGGTTTTGCACTCACAAACTGTGTAGTCTAGCTTTATTCTTTGTTATTTTCTTTTCTAAATATACGACAGCCACACAAGTATTGCAGACAGATTTGTGCTATTAAATTTTTGTCACTTTTCATTCTCAAACAGATTTACAAACTAATTCTGCCTCTGTTATATTTATGAATATGGGTCTTCTTGCAACTACTGTTAAAATGCGAATTTGAGGTTTTTTGAAGACAGGGGCATCTGTTTATTATGTGTGTTCTTTGAGACCCTAGTATAATGCTTCAATACTTTGTACTCTTGTGTTTTAACTAAAACTAAATCTGAGCTATCTGAAATGACTGAAGGCTATGCAACTGCAGTTTGAGTGAAGTGTAGTTTTTTATTATTCAGGGAATTTGGTGTGTAAGATTTCATAGGTACAATGTGTGAAAACTTGTGTTCTGAGATCTTTAGAAGGATAGCTGTGGTTGGCTACTTTTTCACTGAAACAATCCTTTAAAAAGCTTGTTATTCTCCCTGCTGATGTTACAGTAATTTTATTTACTCTTATTTTTGTTGCCCTACAGATTTTGATGATTCTCTCAACCTTTGGAAGGCTCCACCTAGTCAGAGCAAATCTTCACATTCTCACTCAACATCTGAAACTATGGTAACTTGCAAAGTAATTTACTCATTTTAAATATAAAGTTGTTTGGGAGCTGCTTTCAAGCTAATTAGCACTCTTAAAATTGTTAAAAAACTCCAGCAAAACACAAAACCTGAAATCAATCAGAAATTAACTGTGAAATTAAGTTGAAATTTACTCCAATGTAGCTTTAATATGCTGAAAAAACCCCTTTTGTGATTCTTAACCTGAGAAAAAATAAATAAGGTAGCTTGCCTTGACTAGCTAAATACATAAGGCAGTACTGAATTCTGTAGCTTCCCACAGCAAGATGTATTCTCTAGAGTTTACTCTGTAATTGGCTTTATTGACAAACTGCACTCCTCTCCATTTCTGGTTGTCACTTCTGTTGCTTTTATCCAAATTGTCCATTCAGAGTGAAGCTGTATTTACACAACACAGCTACAGAACTGGATCAATCAAAGCCACATAAATGCATTGGATATCCTGTCCCATAATAAACTCTGGATTCTGAAAATGCTTTTGTAGGATTTAAAAGTGGTACAAGTGTTTGCAGGATCCAAAACAGACATGGAAAACAGGAAGCAGGTGGCTGCTTGAAAAATTTGTCTCTGGCTGGGATGTTTACAGCAATGAAAAGCTGTACACATGTGCTGTCTTTCAAGATGGCAAATGCAAAGGAGGAGAAATTGAAAGACATTCTTTCAGTTCCGGAGTAGATTCTCAATATAATTCAGGCTGTGGAGGAAGCTTTTATAACACTCATTAGTTACCTGATAAAAATAATGTCTTTTTCAAAGACTGCAGTGTAGATCCGAAAAAACTCTGACATGTTGCACTAAAATTCATTTCTTAGTTTCATATTCAAAAATTTTTCATTTATGAATGACCATCTAATCTGTTACCGAAGCAAGAATACCACTGTTTAGAAGTTTTGGGTTTTTTTCTCTTAAACAGATACATGTGTTGATATGACAAAGGCTGATAAATCACAAGATCCTATATTTTTTTATTGACTAAAATTTCTATGTTCAATTTTGCTGTGGAACATGGTAAAAATAAAAACAGAAAAACCAGTATTGAAATTCTATCTCAAAGTATTACCCAAGTATAATTTCCATGCTCTTTTGTTTCTCTGTTATAAATTTATTGTTGTCTAGTACTGATAATGTTGTCTTGCAGGTTTTTAATAATTGGAAAATGTGCACTTTAGTTGTAAATGGTTTTCTCAGTTTCAGAAATTTTATTAATTTGATTTTCATTAATGAAGAACAACGACCTCTTGGCCCCTTAGGGTTATTTTAAATGCAGATACTCAAATTTGAAGATTAAAACTAAAACAAATGAAAGTGCATGTAAATCAGGATTTACATGCAATCATGATTGCTCCTTAAAAAACATTTACATATGAATCTCAGATTTTTTAAAAAGCTATGATGACTTTTTACTGAATAAATTGCCACTTACTTAGAGGAATGAAAGTCGAACAAATTTAGTCTTGTTTTGTTCATGTTACTTGAAGACAAAATTAAGCTGCAGCAATTCTTACCAGGGCTGTCTAATCTACTTAAAACTGTGCTTGAGTTTTTATGAAGAATTGGACAAGTTCATTAAATTAAATTCCTTCACCTTCAGTAGTTAAAAAAAAAAAGGAAAAAATAATTTGGAATCTACTAGATCGAGTTAATATATCATATTTATATATGTAAAGTGGCTTCATAGTTTAACACAAACACTTTACTATTCCATTCAACAGATAGACAACTAATTATTAACAGTGAAAAGTAAAGTGTAATACAAAGCTACACTAATTTATATCAGCCTTCCATATATTGTAGACTTCATACTTGCTAAGATTAGGCTCTTACAGTTAACCATGGGAGTTTTATAGAAGTTTGTGTTTTGTTTTGTTTTCCTTCTTTCCCTGACACATACAAAGATATCACACTAAGACTTTGATTGTCTTTTCTGGAAGTTAGTTTAATTTCCATTTATCCTTCATGGACATTTTTAGCAGCTGTAAACTTTTTTTTTAATTAACTAAGTTGCTTACCTTTAAAAAGATGCCAGTCCTGACATGACATATTGAAAATTTCCAAGCTGCAAAACATTGAGGTCTGATATTCCAATGCCACTATTAATTAGGAGAAAAAAGATGGATGAGTGTAACTTTAATGGAGGCTGATTGCAAACTGTTTCAGAGGGCAGTAACCTGAAGTGTCTATCTAGTGAAGTTAGGAAATACTTCTGAAAATTCATACTTGTCCTGAAATCTCAGGCATTTGGGATTTATTCCTATGACTTTAAATTTTTGGGTCACAGTTTGGCCCAATTTATGTTTTGATGTATGAGTAAAGATATACATTTATGAAATCATTATAACAGGTTTGTAGAAGTTTGTTGCTAAATGTTGGATGTTGGTGGGGGTGAAGATGTTGTTATTCCAAGGCCACGAGATGGCGAGCTTTCCCTATCACAGATGGAAAGGAATCTGCAGGTCTTACTGAAGGGAGAAATGTGTTTTAGGTGCTTGGCACAGATTTGATGAAAATACTCACAAAGACTTGAGAATGAGCAATCAAACCAAGTAGAATTGTTTTCAATAAAAACTCTCCTCTGATATTTTAATAACATCAAAAAAAATTGATGTAGGTATGTCCATATTGATTCCTATTCCTAGCATTCTATCAGTTTTCTCTGCTTCCAGATTTCATGTAACCAGTACTTTATTTGAGCTGTCTGCTATCATAAGCTGATTTCACATAGGGTCATGTGACCTTAACTGAAAGTTGCAACTAAATTGCTTTTTGGCTTCATCTTTTTTCCTCCATCCCCAATTATTTTCCCCAAATTTGAAGGAAGAAGAATCGAGAAAATAAAAAAAGAGAGCCAGAAATTTTGCAGGGACTAAGTAAAATTTTGCTCATTTTATAAAGTAAAGAATAGTTGTGCGGGGGTGAAATCAATAATTCAGTGAAATAGAAAAAGACAGCAGAACTGGTTTGTCTGTACTGTTTTAACTCATAGGCACTGTATTTTGTGTCTTTAAGATCCCAGTGGATTACAGCTTTTTGTCAAATTTATCTTTATTTTTCTGTGAACTGGAATGTAGATACTGCAAAAAGGCCAGTTCCAAGATGGTTAATAATCTTGGTATTTTATAGAATAAATAGTTTCAACATTAACTCAGGTTATCATTAGAGAAGACAAATCCTTGCTCTTGTTTTAACCAACATGTTTGATTTGTGTTTAGTACATATGATAAAGGATCACCAATCTGCATGGAGATACCCACTTGCTTTACACTGCATAAATATTCTAATGCTGTTCTGTGTCCAGGGCATCTTAGCAAAATGAGTAGTTATTTAAAAACTTGAGCTAAAAATGATGTGGGCTAAAGATCTACAGACCTCTCCCAGACAAGTTTAAGTCATGGCCATTCTTTCCTATGAAATCTTCTTGCTCTTTTTTATAAAAATGTGTGCTTTATTTTCTGGAACCGTGGTTACCAGAGTGCTGTACAGTTAAGTGATTTAAACCTTTGAAAAGGGAACTGAATAGAATTAATCACGGCAAGCCTATTAGAGCAATGCCGGAGGGATTTTTGTACTAGAGGTTAAGAAAAGACCTTTCATTCCTATCTAGTAGATAAATGGCAAAACCCTCACATTTCTCCTGTGTTTCCACTCTGACAATTTTTGTATTCTTTTGAATTAGTTCCAATCTGCAGTTGTCATCTCTCTCTCCACACACACAGAACATTTTCCCCTATTACATCCCCTTGCAAAGTTTCACTATTAAGCAACACAATGCTTCATTGCTCCCAGGAACAATATGGTGGCAGTAGTAAATACCCTTTACTAAATACTGTGTCCCAGACTTCCAGTTCATCCTTATTAAAGGTGGTTTATAAAAGTGGTAATATCTTTTTTTTTTTTCCCTGGAAGGCAGAACAGTGTGGAAACAACTTCATTGTGTTACTGTATGTTTTCTGTTATGACAGCAGAAAATTTTGGGGTTTAACCTATTTCCCGCTGTGAAGCAATTATCAGTAAATGTTCCAACAGCGCAAGAAGATGATATTTTTCTAACCAGATAAAGCTTTTGCTGATTTTTTTTAGATTCATTTTTTAACATAACTGAGAACTTGTTTTTATTTTCTTGCCCAAAGTATTTAGAGAGTTGTAGAAGATAGAGAAGGAACAATTGTATGAGGTAGCTAATATGTGAAAGGTTGTATAATTCATAATAATATCTGTAAGATGTCTCTCAGTATAGTTGAAGTCCTTTTAAGGTTTTACTTTTTTCAGAAGAACCTTATGGACTGTTAGGAGTTACATTTTGGGTTTGTACTATGTAAGGTAAAGTGTTTTGGTTTTCTCACCTATTAGAATGCTTGGAACTGACATATAGTGCTGAATACGTGCAGAATTTGCCATGTGTCAAGATAGATTCGTTTAATATAAATAATGGATTTTAGTAGTTATTTAAATTAGCAAGCATAGAACTTCAAGTAACTTATTTTGATTGGCAAGTGTGCTTTTTAGTTGTGCAATCAAAATAGAATTTGAATTTCAGACACTCAGTACAGCTTGGTACTGCATTTTGCTAATAAGAAAATAATTGAGCCAGGTGTTGTCCTAGTGTTTATGTGACCCAAGCTCTTTGTGAATCCTGTGTTTTGGACACACCCCCAGATCTTACTGTAGCTTGTTTTATGTGTTATAATAATCCTCTGACTTTTCTTGAGAAACACCTGAGCAGACTTAAGAAAAAAACTTACGATTGTAGGATGAACAATAGTGGGAGACAAGAGGAAAATGCAGGAGAAAAGGGAGTTACAACAAGGAAATTGCAAGGATACAATAGCTAGGAACAGAGTAATCTGTGATTTCCTTCCCTGCACCCTTTTTGTCTGTTAAGTCACTTTTAACATTTCCTTGGGTAAAAATATATTCTAACTGGTACAAAACTTGAAAAAACCAAGCCTTTGAGATATTTCAGTCTTCCTTAGAAAGCTCACTGTGAGGAAAATTCTAATAACACCCTTCTTCAATTTGTAGCTCTGTTGGGATTTTGCCGGATTCTCCAGCATTCTGTATTCTTTGCTTTGTATTGTGACACTCTTGAAGAAAATTGTTTGATGTGAATTTTCCATTTAGAAAATAAAAACCAGAAGCGAAAGAGTGACTTGACATGATAGATACTTGTCTTGTGCTCTGAAACAGGCTGCAGGTCTTATTGTGTCACAAGAGCACATCATCTAGCTGGATTCTGGGTCTTCTGATCCCAGGCTTGTGGTTTTAAGCACTGTAGCAAGAGCATTAGGAACTTTTGAAAACACACAAAATTCATAATGTAAATAATGCAAAATTGGTAGGAGGACCGTGGTATTATGCCAGTAAAGTTATCTACTGTCATTTAAACATCTCATATCTTCACTTAAATGAATGCATTTAAGGATCACAGGATTAAGGTTAAGAGAAGTACACAGAGTTCAAAAGACTCAGGGACGTCAGCTTTGACTGATGACAAATGCACTTGTGATATTTTTATCTGAGTGTGTTCGGTACAAAGGGACAAGTGCTGATGTTCTCAGTAGAGCAAATAGTCCATGAAAAATCTGAGTTTAAATGCTTCAGTAATGTCTTTCTATCTTTATCCAAATGTAGGTTGAGTCAATTATGTGGATGAAAAAGAAGGATGGAGAGAAGGAATTTCCAGTAGCATGGGCATTGATCAGTTTTTAAGTGAAATGTTTCAGGCTGTTCATATTGCCCATCTTCTAATAGTTTCAATTACTGGGTTTTTTATCCTGTATATAGGCACACATAGTGGACAAAATTTAATCCAATTGATTTTGAACAGTAATATTTACATTGTGGGTTGTTCCCCCTTCACAAGCAGACTATAAATAAAAGATTAGTCTGTAAAAACTGGAGTCAACTAGTTTTCTTTTTGTGACTTTCTAGGTTCTGTCTGCATCACCATCACTGGGGAGCATTACTGAGCTTCAGGCAACAGTTCCAAGTTCAGCCAGTTTCATTCCAGAAACTGTGGTTGATCGACTTAGGGCACAAGGTAAGTCAAGCTTGAGTCTTGTACCTGATGCTAAATACAGTGTATTCACCTGTATTTCAGTATTTGTCCATGCTGTACATTGTTGATGCTTCTAATGGTTGTTTTAGAAGATAAACATGAAACGCTTCCTTTAATTACAGAAGCAAGTGAAAATGGTAGTGCTTGAAATGTAACCCAAGACTTAGGTTCTCTTCCTGGCATCTAGTCATGCTTTCAACACATCAGTCATGGTAGAGCTGTTATATACATCCATGCCCACAGGAGTGTGTATGCACACACATACACAAAGATGTATATATGATTCTCTTTATGTGTAGAAAGATAAAAACTAATGTAATAGAAAAAATATATTTATAATCATGTATGTAGAGAGAGCAATGTACAAGTAAAAATATTTTTCTTTTAAAGTAAGGACTGGGAATTTATGTCTTTTCAAATTTGCTACCCATCTTTATTTAATGCCTGGTAGAGGGGGTATTTTATTTTGGAACTATTTCCTGTCTCTGATATCTTTTTTTATTTTTTTTAAATTCATTCCTGAATATACAGTTTAACTATAGAGAGGACTTAGATGTTTTAGGAAGAATACAAATAATCTTGGTTTATGTCACTGCTGTAATATAATCTTTTGGTTGCTTTGGGTTTTTTCTAATTCAACACAATCTAGGTCAAAGTGATACAACCGTAACAGAATCTCCAAGTCAACATGATTGTCCCACGTCTGCTGCTCTGTCTAAACAGCATGCTGTAGTCACACCTGCCCTTTTGTCAGCTGTTTGCAGCCTTCTGCACAATCTGCTGGTTGTCATGCCAAAAGATACTGGAACTGCTCTTCAACAAACACATTTGCTAACAACTCTCAGCAGGTATGAGATCAATAGCTGTTGAACTACAAACAAGGTGTACCAATAGATGTTTAAAAAATCTTTGCGTGAGATCTACCCATGTTTGTTACTAAAACTGTTAAACATATTGATCACTTCTTGCTCCTGAAGTGTTCAAAATTGTTTTTTTAAATTAAAAAATACAATAAATTGAAGAAAAGAATATTTTTTTTTTTTCACAGAATAGGTAGTCATATTGGTGATTCCATTTGTGGTGTATGTCTTGTGCAGGACTATTGTGTTCCTCTTATGATGTTTTGGGGTTTTGTCAGGTATTTGGAATTGCAGATGATTTCAGCTCATTTTATGATTTTCTTCTTTGAATTGTATGAAATGTTTTGAAGATGAGCCAAGGATTCTCACACTAAAGAGAGTGAATAAAACTTGCCAAATTTGGATGATAGCTCCTGGTGCTTCACTTCCTTTTAAAAGGAGGAACCACTTTGAAGAAGTCTTCAGATTGTATGCCATTATTTCCATTTCCATTGCAACAAATTCTTTTGTCTATAAAAAATGTTTGGAAGTGCTGAAGTCCAGCATAAAAAATTGGTTCATTTTTTGGTAAAAGTTTTCAAGAGCATTTGTAGTTGCTCTTCATGGTGCAACTAATGGAAAAAATAAAACACAAACAGACATAAAACCCCAACAACCCTGGTGTGAATACAGCTTATATTATCGCAGAGCTGTTTATTCTTCTAGAGGAAAGAAAATAAGAAATCAAATAGAAAAAATTGATTTTTGCCAGTGCAGTAACAGCTATTGGAATTTATATTAGTCTAGCTATTTTGAAACGACATACTGCTACTATAGTTGCCATTGCACCAGACTTCCTTAAAATAGGGGTTTAGCAGTAAGTGCATCTTGTTTATTTTTCTCTGTTTATATTATTCTTTTCTATGGAATGTTAAGTTACTAGAATGCTTAATTATTTAACTATATTTCTAACCAATATATATTGTTTTAGTCTTGTAAGTGCTAATCTGGTTGAAAGATACATCTTGGAACTGAAAGCTCCATTGGGTCATCGATGTCATATAGAACATGTAAAAGCTCAGGTTAGACACGCATTTGTTTCTTCCTAATTTTCTGAAGTTACGAATTTAATTATGTTAGCATAACTTATATTCATTAACATAGTCCAGACACACTGCTATAGGCTACATTCATGTGAATCTTTGTGCTTTTGACAAAGCTTTAAATGAAAATAAACCATTTTATTCAACATAGAAGAAGTAATTTCTGTGTTAGGACTATAATTAGAATGATCAAATTGAAAATAAATTGTCTTTTAAAAGTATAAGTTAAATTTAGCCATTGAAGAAATTATGTAATAGAATTCTTTTGTAAGTTACTGAAGTATGAACCAGATACAGTTTCTGACACGTGGGACTTTTATTGTCTGCAATAAATCTGGCTGCTTTGCTTTGTCTCTTATCCTGCAGACACTTACATAGTTCTCGACTAATTTTGATGTATGCAAACTGTGTAGGGTTACTGCTGATAGAACTACCTTTTTATTAAATTTATCTCTGTATATACAATTTATAGAACATGCTGTTTCATGACACAGAGCCATTTCATAGCTTCTGCTGCTCTGCATTCAGATTTACTTTGAAGAAAATTACTCCTGAAATTAAAGAAATTTTTCCGCAGAAAACTCACGAGAATAAATAAAGAAATAAGTATGTCAGCTTCTGTTTTTAGGAAGACACATGTATTCCTCAGTATTAATGACCATTTTAATGTTTTTCTTTGTGACCTTCTAGTGAGTTTGCTGCTGTACATGTTGCAAGAGTCATGACCTTCTCACGAGGAACTTTTGCTTTGTTCCTAGAAAATTGATTGCACACGTGTTTCCAGACTAGGGATTCCGTTTCATCCTCTACAGTAAAAGATTAGAGAAACACTTTAAAGTCATGTCCTATTATTTATTTTAAGTGATGTATGTTAATTCAAAATGTTATGAATCAGTTGACATAATGTGAGTAAATCTAAAATAATGTGAAACGTGTAAATATATGACTTTATTTCATATCTTTCCACAAATTTAACAGGTCTTGTTACTACTTCAGTACTTTTCGTCTGTGTCCAGGCTTCTAAAATCATGTTTATTGGTGGACTTTCACCTTGTAAGCCAGGGTGAATTGTTGAAACCTCTCTTGGGGAATACCTTCAGGATTCTCACCATACGTCCCAAAGATGGCTTAGGTAATGAAGTGCTTTGTTTCCTTTATAACCAGACAGAGGCAGGTCTTCATTTGGGTACCACTGTGATGTAAATGGACTGGTGTGGTCAGGCTCAGCTTTCCAGGTTTGTGCACATTTGTAAACAGTTTGATTTTTTCCCTGTGTTATCTTTGCAGATACCGGGTTAACATCTGCACTTCGTGAAACGTGGGTAGACTCTTTCAGCCTTCTAGCTACATTACTGTGGAAAAGTGGCCAGATAACTTTTCCATCTGTGACAGCAGCCCTTGCAAATCACTGTACAGCAATAATTGGTAATGACTATTCCTGGATGGTGTTTTTCCTAGCAACTAATAAGCAAATAGAAAAGAGAGTCATTCCTCTTTAGATGCTATTAAGTAATTACTGAGAGATCCACAATGAAAACCAGTGTGTCCAGAGCTTGACTGACTTGTTTTGTTTTCTTCACATGTATGGATGAGTGATTTTAGTTGCAAACCTTAACCAAACGTGACATTTGTGAAATGATCCATTCGAACTTCATTTTTTTCCTTCTTTCCTTTTAAATATCTTGCATAAAAGGAAAGCAAAGTTTTGAGGGGAGATGAGATAAATAGAAATCCAAGATTATTAAACAGGAGTTTGTTTATAGTATTTTAATTATTCTTACATTAGTTACTTGCATAGTCAGGCAATATTCTGTGATGTACTTCAATACTGAAGTGTGACAGTAGTCCAGAAAAGCTTGGGCAGGTTAAGACATCAGTTGGTGAATCCAAATCCAATTGCAATTAAAGCGGCTAATGGGTACTCTTGGCTTTATAATCTAAGCTGTTGATAAATTGAGGAGAGTTAAAAAAATGACTGGACAAATGAGTGATTTGGGTAAAATGGAGATTACTTTTTTGTTTTATAGTCAAATGAATGCAGAGCAATTAATTCATTCAACCCTTATAAAACTCAAACTTTTCTTTCTTAGATTTTTTTTGAAGACTTATAAGATGCATAGAATTTTTAGAATTCCTTGGGCAGCGCACAGTATAACTGCTTCTGGGTTCACATCCTTTCTTTGATGAGTCTATCTGCGTTCTGAAGTATACTTGAGCTTTATTCATAATGAAAAGTAAAAATTTTAATTTTTTTTCTTTAACCTTGTAGATACCATTTCTGATTGTATTCATCTGTCTACCACATATCCTGCTTTATATGTGGCCAGTTTACAGTTCCTCTCTGTCCTTTTGAATGAGGAAGGAAGAAAACAGCTCCAGGATAAACAGAGTGTATGTCAGAATCCGACTATTAGCTTTCTTCTGGATCACACTGATGAATGCCAGGCACCAATAACTCGACTTACTGCATTAATTATTCAGGTATTTAAAATTCGACAATGTGGTTGCAGGATATATTTTTTGCATTTTTGATTCTTTTACCTCCTTCCCTTATTTACAGGTTGGCACTAGTAAGCAAAATTATATGTGAAATTTTTGTCTTATTTGTTTTCCCTCACAACTTAGTTCTTTTAGCTATATACTTATTGTCCTTCTTTAATTTATGTGCAGTTTATCACTGTAACAATCACAGTAATCTCTGATTAGAAGTGTAATTTTTTTCTGAACGATGCACATTATATAAAATGTAACTTATGGTTTCTGTTTTTCTGAAATCATTGTTTTATGACTATTTTTAGTAAGTATCTTAGTACTATTTTGCTGTGTAAAGCATATTTTTTTGACATTTATTTGTCATATATTGGATGGTGTCACCAAAAGAATGCTCTCTTAGCATTCATCTCTTCTCTTCATATGGATGCTGAATTCTTGTAGAGCAACCTTACTCCTGCCAAGACTTGTCCTGGTGTCTGTCACAAACTCTGTGTTCCTTTGCTGCTCTGTCACAGCACTGTGGCTCTATTGCATCTATTGGGGCATGGTGTTTTGTCCACTGAGAGCCTGCTATCTTCCAGGGAGGAAAAACTTCCCAATAGAATCTTTCTTGGTACTCTACAGGCCACTGAAACCAGAATTCTCTATGTCTTTGGCAACTAATTTCAGATAATTCCTGTGCACAGAGTTTTCCGGTGAGGACACGATTTTCAGGGACGCAAGCAAAGCAGGAGCACTTTATTCAAATCCCATAGTTTGCTAATATCCTGCTAGGTTTTGGAATTAATGCTTGCCTGTGTGCCTGAAACAAAACTCCTTGGCTCTGGCACAAAAAGTAGGGTTGCATGAGAGTATGTCTGGTAAAGACATGTTGTAACATTCCTCTCTTTTCATAAAAGTGTACATAAGTGCTTATCAGTCTGTGCCAGCAAAAAGGGATGATTCTTATGGTGAGAGCAGAAAAAGTTGATACATGGAAGAATGAACTGCAGCCAGGTCAATGAAAGGACATTAGATGTAGTTTGGGTATTGTAGGAGACATCAGCTTTTATCATGCTTTTTAACTGTTCAGAGATGTAGACAGAGATTGCATTTTGTTCATAAAAGGGTTCAAAAGATAGCCTATGCTCTTTGGGTCCTTACAGAGCTGCTATGATCTCCCCTAAAAGGATAACAGAACCAGTTTTGGATCAAAGTAATGTATTTATTTACACCCCTCACAGCGATCATTGAGAGGACAGTGGAATGAGCCCATGGGATGTAAACTAACCTATTAAAACAACAAACATCTAAAACCCACCATTAAACATGAAAAAAACAACCCAAAAGATTTAGGACTTTTTTCAGAAGCACTCTTAAAGAGAAGCAGTCAAGCAAATAATTGGCTAACATAGAAAAGGATGGGAGACTTTTCAAACAAACAGTCATCTCCATTAATCATCCTAAATACATAAAATCTACTGAACACCTGATATATGCAGTGGCAATTGCTAATTTAGTGCCCAGTGTGCAGGTGTGAATATTAGTAGACCAGGTCTCATATTGGAATTCATTATCACATACAAGAAATCTAGTGAGTTCTGACTTCGAAAGGCTTTGGTTGTTTTGTGAACAAAAACATTAATCCTTGTGTGCATGTGCTTAAGATCAGAAATAAAATTAAGAAGGAAATAAACTCTCAAATTTTGGCCCTAACATTTAGTTTCCTAGATATAAAGCTCACAATATTTTAGAAAGACTGTGATCTCCCATTCAACTAACAGTAGGTACAGACTAACATAGCCAGATCTACTGTGGATTTATGGGACATCTTAAATTTATTATGCAGCATTATTTCAAAAAATAATTAAATGTCCATTCTCATTTTAATACTTTCATAATAGTTCAAAACTATAGGATCTGTTGGCACAAGGCATTATAAAATTCTAGTTATTTTTTGCCATTCAACTAGTAGGTAATCATTAATTAATTCTTAATTACTTGTGCTCCCTATGCTTGACATAAATTTTCTTTTTTATTATGAACTGCAGTTCTTGATGGCAGAGTAAGGGAAAAATGCATAAAAGAGCATGCTTGAAGAAAGAACAGAATTTTGCTAGCATTCAAGATAAAATTTAGAAAAAAGTAAGATGAAATTGAATCTTTAGAAAATTATACGGATACAAGACAACTCACCTTAATTACTGGATCAGTTCTAGTCTGCCGCATAATACTCACAGGAAATACCCAAGAGGTTGATAGGCAAATATGTTTTTTACTACTAAAATATTCCTGAATAGTAAGAAAAAGTAAAAACATCTAGCAGTTTAATAGAGCAAAAGCCTTTGAGTGGTTAAGTCACAAAACTTACATCTTAGGCTATGCGGATTGCTGGAATTCAACAATTTTTTCTTTCCTGGTTTCTGTCAATTAGTTTTAAACTTTAAGCTCTTAAATACTCAAACATCTAATTTTTTTAATTTGAAAAGAATCCATCACCTACCAGAACAGAAAAACAGTTAATTTATTTTGAACATTCTTGTGTTACTGTTAGATTTGAGATTTCACACCAGTAGTCTAAATGTAAAGTTCTTTTTTGTTGGTTACAAACACAGAGCCCAGTCCATTATTCGGTGCTTTGATTCAGTATCAGTTATCCTTATTAATGAGGTGTTGGGATTTTTCTAGTTATTAACTTACAATTCTTTATTCTTTGACCTGCCTACCCCTGGTTGCAGTGCACACTTCAATAGATTATGGCCTTATATCGATATTTTATTGCATATGGAAATTTGAAAAAATTGTTAGTCCATTAATGCGTGGTGTATGTAGAATTAAAATCCATGAGATCCTATGGATACACACTCATGAGATTTCTGACTAAAGTATTTTCTTAATCTGTTGTATTTTTGGCTAACTTCACAATATGCTTTTCTTTTTACCATGATGCAGCAACTGTTTTTTATCTTCCTATATTGTTCTGACTGCAATGGATGCTGTTATCTTGGATGTCAGAACTGGCATGGTGTTTTAGGGAAAACTGCTAGATAGACAAAATTCTCTAGTGGATAATATGAAGCACAGACTGCTCCTTGTCTTTCAGCTATCTGGTTATATGACTCCAAATAAATGTTCCTTTGAAAACTGAGAGATTATACTTAGGTTATTAGAAATGTGATGCTCACAAAGCTAAGTGATGCTACCATTTTTTCACTGGTTAGTAAGAGTATCTAAAATAATTATCAGTGATTTTTTTTTTAAGGAATTTCACTCTTCATTGTGTAAAAGGAAAGTGAGATTGCACTAAAGGCATGTCAGTGAGTTGTCTGCAATACCAAGTCTATTCCTGAACATTAGGAAAAGTATGGAATGCCAGGGTTTGGAATCTAGGCCTTAGAAAAGTAAAATGTTAAGAAAAGAATAAGAGGAGTTAGCTTAGGAGCAAAAGGAGAAAGATTTAATTTAAAAGAAATTAGTTACAAAGAAACCCAAAACAGTTCAATGCAAACTGACTATAAACATGAATATAGAGAGGTAGAACTTTATATAGGAATACAGTCATGAATCATCCAAATGAAAGTATAGACTCTGACAACCTATGAATACTACTTTTAATATGGTCACTTTTTCATTTCAGTAATGAAATTGCATTTTTGTAGGTCTGTGAAAGAAAATCTTCAAAGGATGTGCTGAAAGAAGTTGCTACAAATGCACTATTGTCTCTCCTAGCTGTCAGTAAAAATGCCCAGAAATGTGCTTTGGAAGGTGAGCATTTCAAAATGTATGTTAGATTATATATGAATCAAATGCTTGCAGGTGTTTTACATATTACCTTTAGATTGTAATTTTTTTTTTTCTAAGCAGAAGACCTAGGTTGCAGTGGGAGGGTGTTTTTCAGATTTTCACTAAGAAATCTTATTAATAATTAAAGTTTTCAGCTGCAGAAGAAATATTATGTTGTAGCCAGTTTAAAACCCTGTGATGAAGTCACAGCTCTGTGCTGGAGTAAGAAGAGACCTGTTAGCTTTTTACCACTAATGGTATATTCATCCATTAGAAACTGGAGATTTTTCACTGGCAGTATATTCCAGTACTTTTGTAGGTGAAAGTATCCCCTGTGTTTTTAGTTCTGGCTGTACCTGGATAAGAGGAGACTGCTTTTTCTCAGCTTTGTTATTTCCTGTTTCTTTGGTGCCATTTTATGGTGTAAGTAGGACTTTCTTCCCTTCACAGTAGTAAACCAACTTCTAATCAAAGGCTTCTTGTGCCCTCTAGAACACAGGGGAGAGTGGTGAATTTGCATTTCTCATGTATCATGTGTTTTACACCTTTTGATCTATCCTAGTGCTCTTTGTCATGGGTGCTTTCCTGTAACTTATATCTGATTTTTCCACTTTGTAAACCTACACTACACTGAAATGGATAGCTTAGACAGATCCCTATAGTGGTAGCAAAATCAACTTAAAGTCTTAAGCTTTCTGCTCTTTCCCAGTGTATTGGTTCTGTACTCAGCCCTTACTTCAGTCAGGGTTCTTCTTCTGTTGATGACTTACTGGATCATTGAAGCTTCTGCATCCTGTGAAGGTACTTCCACTGTAGGAAGTGCATCATTCTGTGCTACAGCAGCCATCAAGTCATCCTTGCTGTTATGCAACATAGACCTTAGAAAAGTGGAAGAGGACTTCTGGGGTTCAAAGCAGTGTTCTAAAGATACCTGTAGCTCTAGCATCACCTGTTGAGCTCTTAAGGGCTTCTTTAAGTTAAAAATGCACAGTCCTGCACCTCAAAAGGTACAAGTCCTTCCAGCAGTAGAGGCTGACTGGAGAGCTGAAAAGGGCCTGGTAGGTAGCAAGCTGAATGTGAGAAGACCAACAGCATTCTGGGCTGAGCACAGGAACGCAGCCCTTAAATCAAGGGGAAATGATTTTTTTCTCTACTTACCACTTGTTAGACTAAATCTAGAACAGTGCGTCCAGTTTTGGCCCAGTAAAACAAATGTCAGCAAACTGGAGCAGCTTCACCAGAGGGCCATGAGGGTAGTTGTGTTCACTTGTCATTAGAGAAGAAGCTGAGGGAGCTGACTTATGTTCAACCTGGAGGAAGTAAGGTTTTGGGAGGCCTGTGAGATTTTGAAGAAGTTGGAGACTGATTTTTTTTACAGCAATGCGTAGTATAGGATGATAGAAGGAATGGGCATAAATTGAAGTCGGAGAGTCAAACTGCCTGTAAATAAACATTTGCCCTTTGAAGGCAGTAAAACAATGCTAGACAAAGTGTGTTGTCTCTGTCTTTGGACATTTGTAAGACCCAGCAGAATAAAGCTGCAGGCAAACCTTGCCTGCTTGGAGCTTGCTCTGCTTTGAGCAGAAGGTTGGGTGTATGACCTCTGGAGGCCATCTCTTCCTACTTGAATTACTCCATTATCATGGAATCATAGAATGCATTGGAGAAGTCCTTTAAAGGCCATCTAGGCCAACTCCTCTGCAATAATCAGGGACAACTTCAGCTCTATCAGGTTACTCAGAGCCCTATCCAATCTGTTTCCAGGGGTGAGGCTTCCACCTCTCGGGACAACCTGTTCCAGTGTTTCACCTTCCTCATTGTAAAAAATTTCTTCCTCATATCTAGTCTAAATTTGTCCTCTTTTAGTCCTTTTTAAAAACCATTAGGCCTTCTCCTGTTGCAACAGGCCCCAGATGTTTGTCCCCATCTTTCTTAAGCGCCTTTTTAAGTGGAAGGCTGCAGCCAGGTCTTCCTGGAGCATTTCTCCATGCTGAGCAATCCCAACTCTCTCAGCCTGTCCTCATAGTTGTATTAGATCTCACTCAGGATTATTGCGGTCTGCCTGTGGACTTGCTCCAAGAGGTCTTTCCTGTGCTGCCTTTCTGCTACCCTCTAGGTGTGACCATCTAACCAATTCCTCATCCACCATCCAGTCCACCTGTCAATTACATAACTCTCCACTTTGGAAGGATGTTGTAGAGGACCGTGTCAAAATCCTTACAGAAGTCCAGACAGATGATACCTGTAGCTCTTACTTTATCCAATTACGTAGTCACTATAATCATCCTACAGTGACCTAAAGACTCTAGATCCAAAGAAAAGAGCCTAACTCAACATTTTGCCCTTTAAGTCACCTGAACAGTTGCTTTCCTTTGTCTCACCAGAGATGCAGCAAATCTGCTGTTGTTAGGGAAAGGTTGGGTAAAACAAATCAATGCCCTAGTCTCTTGAAGTTTCACGCTTCTAAGCAGCATCATTGAAGATATCCTGAAGAATTATGAGTTATTATACTCTCCCCCCAAATCATCTTCCCCTCTTAATCTTACCAGTCCTTCCTTTGGGCATTCCTCTCATGGGACTTTGTTGCAAGAGGACTCAAATGTTTTCTTGCTTCTTGAGAGCATTCAAGTAGATGCACTTCATCCCAGAAACTGTTCGTTATTTCCTGATATGAAGAAGATAGCAACAAGATCATTGCTTTGATTTTTAATAAAATATTTTTGATTGTGAATGCAATTATAAATGTTACTGGTTTTTGTCTTTCAGCTGACCTGACAGACAGCTGTATAGAAAACATGAAGCACATTCATGCACAGCTGAATTTGGATTCCCTAAAGCCTTGGAAAGGACAGAAGAAAAAGGTAGCTGTAAAAAACAGAACACTGATAGGATAAGGCACTTCCCAGGTTTCTTTTGCTTATTTGTTTTCTTGAGGCAGATATTGCCTGTATCTGTCATGGATGAGACAAAATAAATGACAATTTGTAGTGGATCCAGATACTGGAACTTCTACAAGATTCAATGATTTTAAAATTTTACCAACTTAATTACGTCACATACTCTTCCACCCAGAGGTTTCACTAGTTCTCAAGTATGTTTTCCAACGTAGAGATGACTGCTACTTCAGGTATTTCAGGCAGAAAATCACATCAGTTCATACTTTGCAGGTGCTCAGTCTTGGGTGTTCACTGGACAAAGTCCCTGGGCATGTCCTGGTGGTTTTTTGCATGCATCTCTCTGGTCCTCAAGATCTTCTTCCATTTACCAGATTGTTCTTCCAGCCAGGATCTTCACATTCTTCTTTCTGGCCCGTTTCTTTCTGTCAGGGACCGTCTCTTTTCAGGAATCCTTCTTTTTCCCACTAACTATCCTTTCCAGAACTCCAAGTTTCTGTTTGCCTAAACTCAGTAGTCTACATATGAAGTACAACACATGATCAGCCTCTGAATTACTAGTTTTGTCTCATGTCTTTTCATTACTTGGAGCATTCCGGGCATCTCACTTTTAGTCCAGGTTGTCAGAATTAGCAACTAGTCCATCCTGGCTGAAAGCAGCAAAAATAGCAGGCTGACTGAGAGTTCAAACTTTGCTTTTAGACGTCCACTCACATACACATCTCATCCTTTTGTAATCTGTCATGCTTGTAATTTATGATATTTCTCTTATAGCAATATCAGAGTATTGTTTTCAAACTTAGTTGGACTTTCAGTCTTGACTTCATGGCCCTGTCTAATCCAGCTAATTTTTTTTTATCATTTTTCTACAATAATATTTTTTGGCTTTCTTAAGTTGTTTTTTTCAGTGTCTTTCAGCCAGTGCTAGCTGTTTTGCTTTTGCCTATTTTGTATCTGTCAACCTCCCTCCCATCCCAAAACCAGTTCCATTCGCATCATGCATGCGAATCATATCTTTTTTACTCTCCTATTATCTGGTTTTCAGTTTGTTTGTTTTTTGGGATTTTTTTCCTCTTCTCCTTCAAACTTGGTCAGGACATCTCAGTTTCTTGTCATCAGACTCAATTTTCCCTGTTTTTTTTTTAACTTTTGGGTTTTTAAACCTCATACTTGTGCTCCTTCTACTGCCTGCATTCCTAGTAGCTTCTCTCCATTCACAATATATTTATTTTTTCAACTTTCCTTCCAGTTCTTCCAGACTCTCACATCACCCAAGTCTTCTTTACCTCATTTAGATATAAATTATGTTTTACCATCATACAACAGTTTCATAAGATTTTTGTTGCAATCTGCTTGTTTTCTGCCACTTTCATCTAAGGGAATTAATAAAATACAGGCAGTAACCTCTACTGTCAAGTTTGATATCTTGTCCACTCCCACATAAAGCAGAAATTGCAGAAAACACCTTCCTGTAGGGTATTTCTGTATTGCTTCAGCTAAATAGTATTTTTCTCTGAGGTTTTGGTACAGACCTTGATTTGTGAGAGTATGGAACTGTGTTTTATAACAATGAACTCTTTAAAAAAATTGAGTTTGACCCTGATATTTGAAGGCTATCATATTTTTTCTTGAGATTTCCTAAACGCATTCATTTTCCTTTTCCAATGGTTGGAAGCTGAAAGGTGTCCTGCCCTGGATATGTCCCGTAAGGCTGAGGTCACCTGGTTCTTTGTAGTTTCTGGGTTGAGGAGGAATTTAAAATTTGAAAGAAATTGGAGGAAAGGAGCCTCTGAGAAAGTTCAGAAAAAAACTGTTTAATTGAAAATTCTTGGGAAGATTGGCAAAAGACTTTGTGTCAGATTTCCTTGCTGAGCTGGGTCTGCAGGTTGCTGCATCATATGTGTGTGTGCTGTTCATCACATGTGATACATAATGACAGTTTCGTGTGGGGGACACTGAGGCTTTGCTCTCATGGTCCATTGCACTGATCATTCACAAACTGCCCCCTTCGCCCACTCCAAGGCACAACTCTCAAAGGAAAGTCGTGACAGATTCTTTTCTTTTTTTCCTTTTTCTGACTCTTTTAATCGTTGGAAAAAATATGTTTGACCTAGCTTCATTCTCAGGTCAGCTGAAGTGTTTTACTTGATATTCCTTTTCTTTCACAATAATTAGTGTGATGCTAGTAAAGATCATGAAAAGTATTTACAAGTAGCTGAGCTTTCGAAAAATCACGTCAAAATATTATCGTAGTAAAAAGCAAGAAAATAAGTAAATACAAGCATTGCTATCAATGCAATCCATAACTTTTTCAACCTCCTAGAAGTTTGTGCATTAAATATGAGTTGTAGCTTGTGGGATTTTAATGCTATTAATGCTATTTTACTTATTAACTAAATTAATACATACAGAATTCCTTGAAAGAATTCTTCTATATGTTAGAGCTAACACTTTGTTTGGCTAGAAGTGAGACAAACCAGTTATAGAATGTCTTTGTAATAGTGACATGTATGTTTCTTCTTGATCTACTACACCTGGCTTTCATTAACCTTTTTGCAGTAGACTTTTATTTCATCTCTAAATGTCATCAAATATACGATTTATGATATATACAAGCACATCATGATTTATAAGCATGCATTGTTTCTTCACCTTGTCTGAGATAAATATGAATCCTATTTTACATTTTCATTCCTTTATGCTTGATAAGACAGAAATAGTACCCTGTAGTGAACAAGCTTGTTGGAATGTGGTAATCTTTCAAAAGTGGTTTAGTGTGTCACCCTTATAGGAGTTAGGTCAGCCATCACTGCCCTGGAGTGTCACAGCTCTGTCATGAAGATAGATTTTTTTTTTTTTGTTCACTTGTAACTTGAATCTCAGTGTAGCACCTCACTGTCTAAAGGTCTGTATTTATTTTTGTTATTTTCTTGTCGGGTTGAAAGTTATTTATACCTTCTATATTTATAGTTAACCATAGGAAATAAAGATCCTGGGGCTATATAAGGATGGATTGGCCTGACCAGCTGTAGAGATCACCAAATATTCTGAGTTGGAAGGGACTCCCAAGGATCATCAAATCCAGTTCTTAAGTGAATATCTGTATAGAGGTCAGACCCACAACCTTAACATTATATTGACACCATGTTCCAACTGAGCTCTCAGGGTCAGAAAGACAGAGCTAATTTAACCTTGTTGTTATCCATGGAAGAAAAATAAATGCTTCTAGGGAATGATTCATTTGACTTATTTCAGATGTGTGCTTTAGGATGGAACAAATACTCAAAGTTCTAACCCATTCTTTATTAGTTGTAAGAGAAATGGAGCTCAACAATTACAGATTTCTGCATTTGGTCAGATTGGTGGCCCTAGAAATACTATCTGTGGGTTATAAAGAGAGATAAGTATAATAAGTTACTGGTTATAAATGTCTTTAGTAAACGTGGTTGAAGCTGGCTGATATAATTCTGCCTGAAATCACAAGAAAACTGCTGAGCAGATGTGACCCAAACGTTGATACCTTAGATTTGCACTTCCCTTTTTGAAATATCTTTCCTCCTTGTACAAAATTTATTCTGGTCTTACATTGATGATCTGCTATTATTTTTCTCTGCTTAGGAGGATAACCTTATCAAGGAGTTAAGGTGTTCTATGCAGCTCCTTAGAAACTGCCTCTTTCAAAATGAAGAATGCAAAGTAAGTATTCTTATACTGAAATAATATGAACACATTTACTTACTGAAAGAAGATTTTTTTTCTATTTCAAGGTTATTTTCAAGCTGGTTAAATTTAAGTTTGATTAATTAAGGGCAAGAAATACTTCATGTTTCATTATAATTCCCACTACCTAAGAATATTTCACACATCTGTTAGGAACTTAGTGTTCTTATGGAAACATCATCTCCCAATGGTTTCAGATGGCTGTTATCTTTTATATCCATTTCTGCCTTGAGTAAGTCAATAATTCTAATTTTCAAAGCATATAATATGAAAAATGGATGTGGAGAAAAAGTGTGGGGCCACCAGAAAGGCACATAGAGGTACATTTCAGATCTTAGTAAGTTGTTTCCTGTCCTTTCTTCTTTTGCTTTTCTGAAAGACAAGAAAAGCCCAAAAAAAACCACCTCAACCAAACAAAACCCAAAATCTAAATAATAATTTGCTATTTATTTTTCTTTATCTGAGTTAAATTGTACTAATCCTCCAAAACACAATTTTGTTTTCATATCCATTTTTTATAAAATCATTTTTCTTGCTCAAAATCTGAAATGTCTTCTTGTAATTTTATTCTTGTCTTTTTCTCTGTTCTTTTCAATTTCTTTTCAACTTCCATCCTGCCTACTTGTTATTTCCATGGGGAAAATACTACATTACTTGTTTTCACTTTTTCCTGTGTTCTTTCTTTCTGATCACTGCTCTTCCTCTTCCTTATTGCTGATACCATTCACACATTTATTTCCACTCTCACAGTTTAATTTTTCTTGGCATTGTGTTACTTGTGCTATTTATACAACTTGGGCTACTTTTAGCAAATGCTTTGGTGGAACTACAAGATTTCTTGGCTTTCCAGGAGTACCCCTTTCCAGGGCATGTATTAACATCCTTTTTGTATGCAGAACACTTGGGGCTGAATAAGCCATCTTATTATCCCTGAGGTCCCCATAATTTGGTTGTGCCATAATCTCAGCTAAGATTACTGTGGAATGTTTTTCTTGTTTTGATCAGGATCTGCAGAAAGAATTACTTGGTGGATTGAAGGTGGTTTCTGTTGATAACTGAAGATTCCTATCATTTGCTCTGTATACAGCTGCACTCTTGTATTTCCATGCTTTTTGAGTCCAGGAATTACTTTAGAATGAGTTGAATAAAACTTTAGAGAGCTCTCAAAAAAGAACAGTTGGAATGAATAAATCTCTACTTTTGTTTGCATGTCTTTCAGTAATTAAGATGTGTGCTGGTTTTGACTGGTGTAGGGTTAAATTCATTGGTGGTTCAAATGATGGTGTCAGATCTCCATGCTGTCTTTTGAAACATAAGATAAAATTATGGTTTTCTCATTCTATATTTCATTTTCAAAGGATTGATAGCATTTGAAATTCTCCCTCATGTTGTAGATGGCAGCACTCAAAGCTCATCTTGTTCCTGTTCTGCATTCTCTGTGGCCGTGGTTTTTAGCAGATGATTCCTCAATGCAAATAGCTCTGCATTTGCTTTGTGTCTACACTGAAAACTATCCTGCAGGTATGAAAGTCACTGTGTGGTGGAATACATCAAAATATTTTACCAGAATAATTAAGACAGAAAAGCGTAATAAAGGGAAAAGAATGTTTATTGCTACCGTAAGAGGAAAGTGTAAAAGCACTGGTCCATCAAAGTCTATCAAGAGTTTGGATTTTAATACATTCAAAACTTTTGTTCAGATCTGGTTTCAAGCTGTTGGATTTAGCAAGAGTGCAATTGTACTAAAGGATTAAATAGCATTTAATTCAAACCATTATGTTTGAAGGTTATGCTGAATGTCCTGCCAAGCTGAGTAGTATATTATAGAAGTACTATTCTAGGAATTCTTTAATAGAGAACAGTGTATCAGTACTTTATATGGGTTGTACTTCAGTCCTTATTAAGAACACTCTGGTTTTGAAATAGTCAATCAAATTCAATTTTGTATTAAATTTCTTCAATTTCTTTAGGCCTTGGACTCAGTAGCTTATATTTATATATTTTTCATAAGGAATCTCCTTTTCATTTGAGCAAAACTTTTATTTCCATTGATAATTATCCCCACTACTAGAAGCCTGAACTTTTTTCTAGCATGGATTTTTCCCTTTCCCTATCCTGGTTATTTAGATTTAGCAAATCATACATAATGATTTGCAAGTAGCTTGAAGAGACACAAAAGTGTCTGTTCCTTTCTCCCTGTCAAGATACCATAAAAGAGTTAAAATGGTTAAAATATGACTCTTTTTTTAAGTTAATGTTTCCAGACCTTAAATGAGCTTGGAATGGCTTTTTTTCATAAAGATTTTTTTTTTAATACGGGCCAAAGAAAGACATGTATTAGTCAGCTACAGAGTATAAAATAAAAATGGAACGTCCTGCCCATATGTAAGAAATCAAGCTGAAGTGACTCATGAAGAGGCTGCATTTTTATTTTCCTTGCTGATAAGAGCAAGTGCTCTCTGATCAATCATGTTTTTCCTTTCTGTTCACAATAGCTGGCTTATGAGGTGTCCCAAATTTACCTACTCTGAACTGGTTAACCACTCCTCCTCAGTGCAGTCAGAGAAATGCATGTAAATATTTGTTACAATTAAACGTGGTCTCGTTTTTGCCTGCTTTTGCCATGTAAGAAATTAACTGTTGTTGCTGATGGCCAATGCCACTAAAAAAAGGACATATATCTATATTTGTGCAGAAGACATTTATCTATGTTAGGTTGGTTACATGGTTATTCGCTGCTGCTGTATTAATTCAGACTTGTTGCTCTGTAGCATAGGATTGTGCATTCTTCTGTTGTACAGTGTAATGACAGCTGCAGACAGTGCTTATATTTCTCAAAAAAATATTCTAAGGAATTTATATTAAACCTTTCAAATTATACAGAGATCTCTTTTTCTGAACCTATGTCAGAGGATCCCTTCAGATTCAACAGCCAAAAAATTGTATAATTAGATATATGTTCTGCTATTTAAGGAGACTTTCTGAGATGGAGCAATGGCTTCTGTTTAACAGCGGAATTGCCTCTTACATTCTAGAACAATAGAACAGTAGATGCCTGTTCCAGTAAAGTGCCACATTCAGGCACATTTCTATTCAAAGCATATCTGATTGGCTTCATTGGGGTTCAAAGAAAAGATACCTAACAAATGCTTTGAAAAGTTCCATCTCAATGTTTGAGCAGTTGCAGTGTTCTTTCTATAGATTTTTCTTTTAAATACATATCTGCATTTCTAATGAGATAAATGTCTCATTGCTTTAAGGTTGTGCTTCACTTTGTTGGGCTGCTGGTGGACAATCATCACTTCCATCTGCACGAAGTGCAGCTGGCAATTCATTAATGCATTACATCTTGAAATTGGCTTCCCATGTGTCAAATGATAACAGCCCAGTTCAGCAGGTGGTCTTTTGTCTAATATCTAACCTTGCTCTGTCTCATGAATGTAAAGGCATTATTCAGAAGGTAAGTAAATGGTAACCTGTATTTTAGCAATGGGTGCAGTTTCCTTTTTAATAAACCCTCATATTTTAATATGGAGTGTCCTGTCATCACATAGAAATGCTTCTATGGGAATCAAATCCATTGTGTCTTCTCAGTTAGTCGTGTTACCGTTCCCTAAGAGCAGAGTGTAATTCAGTTATATTCATGGACTGGACAGTTTTTGCTAGAGCTTTTTGTGACCTCTGTGTGTCAGTGGGTTGTAACATTTTCAATACCCATCTGTATTGATAGCAATCACTAGTGCATCATGAAAGTGAATATGCTGTAGAACAAACTGCACATGAATGAACGAGAAATTAAACATCTTGTAATTCATAAGGTATGCTGTGGGAATCATCACCTTTGTAAAAGTTTTAGGAGAAAAGCAGTGATTGAATGTTAGGTAAAAATCTATTCTTAGTACACAAATGTATGTAATGTTTGTTTCTTTTCATATTTTATATATAGAATGGTCCTTACTCTGTTTTATCAAATGTGCTTTGAAAAACCTGTTTCTCTTAAATTTTGATCATTTAAATAAATTCCAACCTTGAGAAAAGAAGGCAGACCATATGGAAAGTCAACTGTAGAAGTGACATGATAAGATGAGCTAGCGCAACAGAAATTATAAAAAGTGTGTTTGTTTCTATCATCTTTTATAGTAATTTATTAATTGAAAAAAATTCTTTTGATCTCCATTAACAATGTTCTGATCTTGGACCTAATTACCTGTTCAAAATGCAGGGAGAAATAGATATTTTTGTGATGCTATTTATGTAAAGCATGGTCATACTATTACAAAGTGGCTAATACTCAAACTTTTTGATAGAACGATCTCTTCCATAGTAGCTGTTATATTCTATGAATCGTTTTTGCTTTTATAGTCTTCAGAGTTTCACTCTAGTATGATAGTACTTCCTTCTCTCTCTTGGGCTCTGCTTTCATAAGTGTAAGTAGTGCTCTATAACCAATTCCCTCTGTGAAAATTAAATTACCAATATTATATTCACATGAAGAAAACCACAATGAGTTTGTATGCTGGGTTGCTTGCTTTCAACCAGATGCTTGTATATGTTGTCAAGATTCAGTGAGGCTGGGCATATTTAGTCAAGGACTTTTTCATTAGAGGAATTTATGTTAGAATACCTCCCTCTTGCAACAGGGGAATAGATTTTCTTCTTCTCAGAATCTCCTGAAAGAGGAGGCACAAACCCTGAGGTAGTGTGTGTCATATCAATGCACAGTTCTTTTTCTACAAAGCTTACAAAAATAGAGGACATTGCTCTGGCTGCCAGTGAAGGGAGGGGTGGTGCTGTAGGTTCTTATGAGTCACTTCCAACTCGAGACATTCTATCATACCTTTAACATTTGTTAATAGCATGCAATAATAAGTAAGGAGTCAAGAATATATTATCTAAGTAGTGCAATGGTTCACTTACAATGTTGCTAGCTTATTTTTGGGTAGAAACACTGAGTGCAAAGCAAAAAGCTTATGTAGTGGTGGGAATTAGCCTTTAAAGAAATATATTGTGTTGGATTAACTTTTATGTATCTACACTATATATAAATATAATATTTATGAAGTTCTGTGTATCTACACATAAAAGGTCTAAAGTATTCTATAAATTATCATAGAAGAAAATGTATGTTGCCATATTAACTTTTTAACCATGTAGCAGATTCTTTTTCATATGTGATTTTTTTCAAAAATCCTTGACAAATAATGGGTTGCCTGTAATGTGTAAATTAAACAACAGTACTAGTGTTTGGTCAAGTATGTAGATTGGAAGGTCAAACAACAGCAAACAAGCCATGGAATACTATAAATTCTAAAACCCTTTTTCTTCCTTCTAACAGAGTAACTTCCTGCAGAACTTTTTGTCTCTTTCATTGCCAAAAGGAAGTAATAAAAATTCTGCTAATGTGTCTACTCTCTGGCTAAAGCTGCTACTGAACATATCTTTTGGAGAAGATGGACAACAGATGGTCATGAAGATAAATGGGTTTTTAGACCAGATCATTGAAATGTGTAAATGCAAGCACAAGAGCAGCCAACATCTAGCACTTCTTATTCTACATAACATATGTTTTAGTCCAGCTAATAAACCAAAGATATTAGGTAATGGTAGGTATCTGATGAATATGCAAACTGTTGTTCTCTGGCTTGCAGAAGACTACATTTTCATGTCAGTTTGGGTTACTGACCACGAACTCAATGTTGTATTTTAGAAGAGCGTTTTTATAAAAATTAATTTTTAGAAGTAATTACAGAATACGTATTTTGGCAGAGAGACAATTACAATAATACATAACAAAAGGGAAAGCAAATAAATAGTTGTAAAAAGAAAATCAAGATTCATTGTTAGGCAGATCATTTGAACATAATAGCACATTATGAATGAAAGGTTTTTTGCAGTTTTCTCAAACATCTAGTTTTTCAGGGAGGATTGAAGGATTCTTTGTGTCAGTCAGTTTGAAGTAACTGAAGTTCCTGTCTTCAGCTGGACAAAGCTTTCCTAGCTTGTGCAAATCATGAATGTTGAGACAAACTATTTTATGTCCTGTCACGTACAGAAAGTGTTTACAATAGTGATAAAGTTATGTCATGGCATATATATTTAATGTGACAATGTGTTCAGAACGTTTTTCTTGGTTGTTTGTAGAAGGCATGTTTCTTTCCTCCATTTAATTGCAGAGATAATGCTCCTGTCTTTGTTTTAACCTCTCAGCAAGTTTTCCATAGCGTCCATGCTTTTTATTTTTCCTAAGATGTAGATTTATTGCCTTAATTAAATATACATTATTCAGTTACATAATCTATGAATTTTCGTTGTGAAGTGAGTAAGCAAAGTTGAAGAGTCTGGCTTCAGAGCAATGGTAGAAAACTAAGGCATCTACAGTGGGATGGCAAATAATTTCTCATTGGTTGCAAATCATCTGCATAATAAGTATGAAGGAAAATAGAAACATCTTAATATCCATCCTGATGTGGCTCTAATTGTGGCTACTGGGAGTTATAAAACAGTTTCACAGCTTACTCAGTCCCTAAGCATAGCTGATAGCTATACATAATGTTCATGTTGTAAACTGGTAGCTTAACTTTTTAGCATTACTTGGGTTTGTTTTGCTATATTGCTTTTATCACTTCTTTCAATGTACTGTGCTGATTTTATGAGCATATTGAAATTTAATCGATAATAAAGTTTCTGTAATTCCTCTGCCATACCAGTTCTTGTCATAAAAATAAGTACACTCCAAGCATCAATCTACTGAGGCATGTAAATATATTTACATTGCTCTTGATTATATTTTCTAGGTGTATTTGGTTTCATTTTTTTTTTTATTTGTCTCATTAGATCAAGCAATTGCAGTACTGTCTGCCTGTTTGGAAAGTAACAGTCCTGCTGTTCAGAGAATAGGAGCAGCTTCGCTTTGGGCTTTGCTTCACAACTATCAGAAGGTTAGTGTTTGAGAAATCTGAGAAAAAATTCTAATGTTATACTTTTATGCTGTAAACAATACAATAATCTCTAAGTAAATAATAATAAAGTTTACAATAGTCATTCGGTTTTATTTTAAGCGCATAGCTGCTGAGGCTGGGAGATTAAAGAACATGGTATAGAAGCAGCATGTCCTTTGTAATTTGTGACTACTTAAGTAAATGCAGTCTATATGATGATATAGTCATGTTAATTCCAGAAATTTCTCCATCTCCTGCTCTGATGAATTATTGTAATTCTTTAAACTTTGTTGTTATGGTGTGGTCATGTGGGCAACAAAGCTCATAGTGTTTTGTGTGTTTGTGTGTGCTACAGGCAAAAGTGACTTTGAAGAATCCATCCATAAGGAGAAGAATAGATGAGGCTTATTCTTTAGTGAAGAAAAGTAGGTCTTACTTTTACCTAATGCCAATTCTTAATTTTTCCATCATTAATGCATTTCAGTTTATATCATCACAGTAAGTTTTTTAGTGCTGCAAGTTTTTGAAAGGATACTTTTGTCCCTAAAATCACAGTTAGCAGTGTGGCTTATGGTTAGGCATCTTATAAATACAGATGGAGAAAAATACCTTAGGTAATTGCCAAGTTTAGTTTGGAAACATAGGTCTGATCATGGTTGCCGTAAAAATCCTTTCCACAGTACAGTTCTGTGAATCTTTAAATCTTAAATTTAGTGATAAGAAAACATTGTTCTTTTAGCCTTGACTTTGCCTAACAGTGTTCAGCCTCAGGGTGTTGAGCCACATAGAGAAGGCATCAGAACAGAGCATTGTTCCAACATTAAAATACTGTGCCATGGGTTAATGACATTCTGAAAGCTTGAGATTTTTGCTCCAGTAACTGAACATAACTCAATGGCTTCAATACAGTAGGTTCAGCTGAAGAACATTCAGTATGAAAGGTGTTCAAACACCTGATCTTCAGGTGCTTCAGTAGCTAATAATGGATTTATTGGTTGGTAGTCACATCAAGTTAGTCTAATCTTGAAAGGACATGATAATGTCTCATTTTAAGCTAATGAGCTTTCCTCTAATTTAAATTGTTCTATGGATGTACTCAAATAGGTTTATTGATTGAGTGGCTTATAATATCCAGGTTTCCATAGTACTTATATAACAGATTTGCCACAAACTTTCTGTCTACAGAACTGACCATTGTCAGTATCCTAATAAGGAGATGCATTTTGATAGAAAAGCTCATGATAATTTCTCCTCTGCTGTCACCCAAATTCGTTCATTTTGTGAATGTACTGTTGTTTCAAACTCTGCCTTTACTAAGTCAATCATTAAACATAATAATACATTTCATATATTGATAATATATTAATAGATAAGTTTGTATTGTTCCTTATAGCAGAACTACCACTGATCAGAGACTTTTCCAAATACCATGCTGAATTAACAAGGTAGAAATATGTACCTTTTACAGACTAGACTTTTATAGACCTTATAACGTTAATCCCCATTTATTTGTGTACTGCTATAGAACATGAAGTCTCAGACTGAACTATTGATTTTTAATTCAATAAACATTTACATATCAAAATAAGGAGTATAAAATATTTTATGCAACTAATTATTACAGTTTACAGTTGTGTAATATGTCATCAACATTGTGATTAATGTATTCCTGCATTAAGGTTCTCAACTAGTCTGTGCTTGTAAAGATTTGATCACTTCACAGCGATAATTAGGATAAAATGGTAGATTGTTCTTTTGAGTACGCATGCAGGAATTTTTCAACAAGGCTATTGTTGTTTTACATTTCCTACTTTGTCTTATCCAAGGAAAAAACCGAAACAGATTTTGCAACATAAGTATTCGTATTTGATTTGCTGCTCATTAATACAGAGGTTAAGGTCATAAACCAGCATGAATTCTTGCAAGGTGTTTGATGCAATTTCTGGAAAAGTAATTTTATATTAAGAATCAGCTAGAAATTCAAATCTTAGGGTTTTTTTTTTCCTTTCAGGTTCTCCCCAGCCAGAAGAAAAAGAACTACATGCCTACCATGTAAAATGCTTGGAGAGTATAGTGCAGCTTCTCGACTCTTAATGGTCATCAGTCAACTTCTCATGTTGAAATTGAACAGCTTGTTCAATGAGAGCCTGAAATTTGAAGAAAGCACTTCTGATTCACAGATCTGTGGCAGCAGCATATCTGCTATGGAAGAAATTTATGAAGCCTTTGAAGAAGGAGTTCATCACTTTGAACCAAAGAAATTGCACTGTATCTGGTTCAAACTATTTGTACTGTAATCCCAATGGGAAATTATAATTACGCTATGTAAACTATGTACACAGAAGAAGGAATGTACAGGGGAAAAGACTTGAAAAATTAGTAATTTTCTTAAATTATGCATTGAAATTGTTACTATAAAGTATAAGAATTTCTGGTTTGGATTGTTCTTAATAAAGGAGTTTTTACCTGAGAGCATCAATTGCTGTGAGTGAAGTGGAATTTCTAAGATTGCAGGTGTGCACAGTGTATGCTCAGATTCAAGAACTGAAAATGTTAGTAATTGTGGTGTCTGACACCTGTTAGATGCAGAACAGCAAGGTGCATGTTGTCGTTTTGAAGATGAATTCAGTTCAAATTACTGCATGTTTTTTAAGATGCTAACAACTGAAAAAAGCTCTCAATTGTTGATATTAGAGGTGACAGTTATGTTAACGTAGCAGTTTACTCAAGGTATGGGGTGTGTGCATCCATTTAAGTTACATTCTCTACAACAATGTAGAGAATATTTGAGTCAAAATCTATTGGTTTCTAAAGACTTTGAATCTTTTGCTTGGGGCAAATTTCCCCCTCCTCACCCCTCCATTATCTGGGCCTGTGTTGTCTTTGAAGTGCTACTATGTAACTATTGCTCCAAGTTTTTCAGTATTCTATGCTGAAAGAGTTTGAGAGAAAAATACATTGGTGCCTGAGCACAAGAGCTTTTCTGGCCATGCTTCTGGAGTATCTAACAGGGTGTTTTAATTTCCCTCAACACATAAAGCTTTTACTTTATGTCAGAGTCAGACAGAAGTGAGTTAATTCAAAGCAAAACCTAAATAACATCTCTAAGAATTATGGGAAGGCCATGTCTACCTGTAATTAGTCTTCTTAACCAGGTGATGAAAGTATTTTCTGCTGACAGAGGGGATGTAGGTTTATTTGTTTAGCAGTGCTTGTAAATTATGTGTGAGTTGATATAATTCAGCTGACCGTAAGTGTGATGCTTATGGCTGGGTTAAGTCATTACTAGAGATGTAATTATTGGCTGATCTCCCACCCCTCCACCAAACAAAGAGGAATGATGGACCACCAAAACTTGATTCTTTTCCACTTACTACATTGTGTAATTACTGTATTTTGCAAAGCAGTTGTTAAATGCTGTCATCCTTACCCCATGGTATGTTTTGCAGAATACTCAGCTGCAGGGTAGGACACAGCTCTGCAAGTCAGCATTTGCTGGCTGAGCTTGGTAGTGTGGGGTCTCTTCCCCTCGGACTACCAAGTGCTAAGTCTCTTCAGAGACTTATGTTTCAGCATACTCCCCCCAATGACCTTTCCCATAAATCAGTCACTAAGTCAAAATGCAGATTGCTTGCTGTTTTTTCTGTTTCACAAAGACAAAAAATGAGAGCACTCAATGCCAAATGAATTCTAATGGAAGTAACCACTCCTGCAAGGATGGCAAGAGCTCATTCAAAGCATAGAAATACACTTGGATCTCACGAGGGCTGCAGTTGCACGACTTCATGGAGCGCAAGTAGAATATAATGCCATAGAAGAGCTGGATGCATATTTTCTATTAAACATTTCTATTTTGCTAAGCTGTGCTTGTTCTTGAAGAAACTATTCATATTGAATAATCTGGGCAAATTGCTAATACATTTGTTGTTACAGTAAGCCTTAGTGCTGTGTTTATCCCAAAATGAGCTATTTTCTCCGTATTCTGCAATAATTTACAGTTGTGGGAAGCAATTGTAGCAATGTCATAAGTAAATACTTACGTTTGGTGTTGCTATTCTGGAAAATCAAAACAATTTTTAAACTCTAAGGGCTAAAATCTATATTCACATTGTGCATAAGGTTTCCTCCTTCAAGATTAAGGAAAGGGCTTTATGTATTTATTTAAAGGACAGCACTTCCTTTCATCACATTTTCTCTTGAAAACTGGGGGTGTAGAGTGGCTGCATCCTGCCTTCCTGCATGTTAACAAAGGGAGTTATAAAACGTAAACTACCCTATATTTCCTGTTCACTGGCACTTAAACTACCACAAATAGCCTCACAATAACCTTTAGTCTTAATAGCTTTCAGGAAAAAAGATTTACATATTTAGACTACGTTCACAGTTAATTTCCAAATTTTGGGGATCCATCTATCTTGAAGGATGGGGTATTTGTATATATATATTTGGTATATGTTTGTGTTTTCAAAGAAAATTAAACCCTAAAATACCTTCAAATTCTTGGAGCTGTAAAAGAATTTTTTTACCTTACAGAAGAAGGTGCAATTAAAGTGGAGATGGATTTCCTGAATAAGCTACAGAATTTAAAAGGTAATATTCAAGTTTCATCTAGTTTCCCTAATAAAAGGCACACAAGCTAGGAGTCTCTGGAAAACCCTTATCCAGGAGAATTCAATTACCATTTGCACTAACTGCAGATATATCCTGCTCTTACTTGGTTGCTTTATCTTTTATGATAAGCTTGTAATCAAGAAAGAAGTTATTAAATTCAAAAGAGGTAAGTGCATAAAACCCTCTAAAAATGAGGCTTTCAGATTCTTTTTTAAGATGGATGTATCATCTAGTGCATGTTCAAAACTTTCACAGAAATAATTTTCTCTTAAGTGGTATAAAATTGTAGATTAAGCTTAAATGATTTCATTTTGATTGTGTGTGTTCATGCAAATAAAGACATTTAGTCATGACTTAGTGATGAAGTTTTCAAACCTTTGAGTAATAGGTTTTCAAGCCTACTTGAAAATCCTCAGGAAAAATACTTCATTTATGAGAAAGGGACTATTTTTTGCTCTTCCAGCAATTTGGCCTTATGGATTCTCCTCACTCAGCAACTACACTTCCCTGCATGATGTTTTTCATTGATTCCCCTCCATACCAAACTTGCAAATTACAGCAATTACGGGCTTGTGGCAGCAATTCTGGCCAGACTGGGGAGGGGAGTTTTCTATACTGAAACTTCAGCCCAGCCTTTTTAAGGATTTCCCTTTACTGTAAAGTAGAAGTTGCTGTGACAGCTTCTCAAATCTGCTTTTCCTTCAGAGAAATGTTTTAATGTCTTCTAAGAGAGAAAAAAAAATGGTTAGCAGCCACACAAAGTTTGCTGTCCACTGGGGAGTCGGGAGGCACTCGACAGTTCACTTGAGGTTTCTTCTGGTTGCACAAAAAAAAAAAAAAAAAAGATTCCTTCAAGTCTCTCCAAGATGGCTCCTAAAGTAATCATTTACAGCTCCACTGCTTTGATAGCAGTCATGCTGCTATTGCTTTAGGATAGAGAAGGAGTTGTGGTAAGTACAATTTCACAACACTGCAGTCCTTGTAGGCTCCTCTCTTGGCTCCTGTGAAGACGTACATTCTACATTTATCACCTCATCATCATCATCTTTTTGTGATTACCTAACCTCATTCAAGAGTTCTGTGTGGCCTCTGAGCATTCCTAAGACCTGATTAGTCTCCCTGTGTTGTAACCCATAAGGGTTTGGCCCCATGATTGAGGGTCAGTGTGCGCCCTCTGGCCTCAGTTCCAGCTAACTGAGCACATCTTATTTTTGTAACTGGTACTTTAGGTGCTGAACATTAGCAGTAGGGATTTTACAATTAAGTTTGGCTTTCAAGGTATGTTCCCCTCCACTCCTCCAATCCTATCTCAGCCACCACAACCTTTTCCAAATAAAAAAACCCAAACCAAAACATATGCAAAAACTCCCACACAAAACAACAAAAACCCAAAAAACAAAACAACAACACAAACCAACCAAACAAAAAACCCAACCTGATTGCATTTTCACTGGAAGAGAAGAATTATTACAGCACCCACTTTCATGCATCCCAAATGGAGTGTCAGTGTATTGAATTTACAGCAAACTTACAGACTTAGGTTCGCAAATGTCCTCATTCCTCATAAACAAAACACATGGAGCTGCTTTGAATGGTGAATCTGGATGCTATATCATGATTCCAGCTTCTTGATTGCTTACCAACAGGCCTATAATAAAAATTTGTATGTTTTTAGTTCCCAGTCCTTAGCATTTACTATGTACATGTAAGTCTTTGCTGAGCAGAACACAGGATGGCAATTCCTAGTGCTTCACATAGAGTAGATAATACATGATTTAGTTCATATATGTAACTTGTAAATTTCCACTGGTGTTGCACATCTTTCTTTAAAAACTTAGCTTTAGTAATGCTTCCTTATTGAGAATATCTTCAGAATACTGACCTGGAGCTGAAATACAAATGAGATCAGCAGCAGCAGCAGGGAATGCTTTTAAACCCAAATACTCTCCCTTGCCAAAATATCCTTCACTAACCCTAAGTGGCAGTGCAGAGCTTCACAGAGACAGAGCACAACAGGAGATGAGGGGGATGTCCTCAGCCTGTGGCTCGGTATCTTAAACATACTAGGTGTTATAGGATCACCTGTGTCTGTGTTTTAAATCCTGGGGCTAATAAAATGCATGTTATTAAGAACTTTCTGGCCAATCTAGATATGTCTGCTAACCGAGTTTAACAATAGGTCCTCAGTTTATTTTCTGTGTTATGCTGCATTACAGGCTGTCACAGACTTCAGGCACCAGTTAGTTATCTGAATTAAAAAAACCCAAACAAAACAAACAAATGAACCCAAAAATAACTCTTGAGAGAATACAGTTGTCATCTGTATTGACCTAAGTGAGTGGAGAAAGATGCAGTCTCAACTGGGGCAACGCCAGCCAATGTGCAAGCATCAGCATTGCAGTGCTCGTCACATAAATACAAGCTCAAAGTCTTGTAGACAAACTCAAAGTGATTACACTTCTGAGGTGGATTTCACCAAATCAGGATAAGGAAAATTGTCTTTCTTCTTGGTTTCCATTCTAGGACTCTGTAACGGAGGATTTGCAGGAGGACTTTCTCATATTGCTGTGGCAGCTGGAGAGTGACTCACTCCTTCTCAGCCAGAGTTTTTCTTGCCCATTAGGATATTTTTCCAGAAAGTTGTCTTTCACAGTTCAGTAGCAGTACCTGAATAAAAACCTTTAGTTGCTTCCAATTAAAACTACTCTATCTGAACTTCAGAGCCTTCCTGAATCTCAAGTTTGGTGAATGGGGGTTGGACTGCGTGATCTTCAGACGTCTCTTCCAACCCTAACAATTTCGTGATTCCGTGAGCCCTGTAGATCTACTAAAGGGCTTTAGTGCCTATATGATTAAATGCTCTGCAGTTTCAAAGTTTTTCATAACTGTTAACTGTGAAGTTTCAAGGGTGAACACAAGCTGCTCCTGCAGGTAGCAGCAGTGTCACCGGAACTCTCATTTTTTTCTAAAAGTTTTGGTGTGATTTTTCACGTTTGTGTAAATTAAGACATCAGCTGCTCATTAGTCCACAGCTCAGGAGACTGTTCCTTAGAACCTCTGGTGTTGTTGCTTCATGCCTGCAAGATGTACAGTTTCCAGCATTAAAAATAAGTTTAAAAAAGGAATATTAAATTCACCTGCATGCTGGTTTCTGACCTAGTAACTGCTACTCTGGAGTGAAAAATCTTACATTGTCCAAAATTATTCTGCAATAATTAAAGGTTTGCAACGCATCCCTGGAAAAAAATATGTATTAATACAAGATAAGGAGTGGAGCCATACAGCAGGAGGTTGCCAGCTGCTGGCAGAGCCTATGGGGAGCTTTTGGGGTTCTGTGCAGTCTGTGGCTGCCTCCCTGTCTCAGGAGATTTATAGGAGAAAAATTCCTTCTGCTCACTTTGGGTAATTTGCCATTGTATTGTTTCTATTAATTACATTTATCATATAATGACAGCAACCTTTCCACTTCATTTTGAATAAAGCAAACATTTTTACACAATTTTATGGGGCAATATAATTGAGGAGTCGCAAAGATACCTTAAATGCTGTTTTTAAAGCTAACTTTCTTAGCAACAGGAAGTTTGCATCCTGTAAAAATAAAATCAGGAAAAACATTTTAGCAGAGCCACGGATTATAAAGATTTGTATTCTTCTATGAGTATTACTGAGTCTCTATGTGGTTAAACATGCAGTTTAATATTATGCGATTTCTCTAATATTCTTTTAAAAATATAGTATGAC
Organism: Cyanoderma ruficeps; assembly: GCA_008694505.1. Taxonomy (NCBI): domain Eukaryota; kingdom Metazoa; phylum Chordata; class Aves; order Passeriformes; family Timaliidae; genus Cyanoderma; species Cyanoderma ruficeps. Next base: position 25,451,103 of record VZDJ01007755.1, on the reverse strand, counting down.
GAGCAGTGAACATAGAATAGATTTTTTTTTTTTGAGTAACAACTGATTTTAAGAAGCAAATGACCATAAAAATCAATAGAAAAATCTAATTTTAGGTGGTGTTCGGCTATGTCTCAGCAGGGGAAACATTATTGTATGGACAAAGTCACTAGGGAATATAGCAGGAATTGAGGTCAAAATGTAATCACCCAGAACACAGCTCTTCGGGGTGGATTATTTTATTCTCTCTCTGAACTGAAATACCTTTTAATGGTAACAAATCTCCTTATCCTGTGCTGGGAGTGTATTTGTCATAATGTATTAGAAGAAAGATCCTTAACAGCCTACGCACTTTTTCCATACGATTCTCGAAAATACTCTGTGCTTTCTCTTCAACATGCTGGAATAACTTTATTTTCAGTTAGAGACAAAATGGCCACTTGGAAGGAGTGGTAGTTGATAAGTGCTAAACTAAAGGTTTGGAATCTAACTAAAACTGAACAGTTACAGAAATAGAAAAAGAGACAAAGAGAGAAAAAGAAACGTTAAAACAGGTAAAATAGCCTGGTACTGTAGAAAATCAGTTGAAAGGGCCATAGCTATAAACACCTGTGAAAACAGCATCTCACTGTTGAATTCGAATTTCAACAGTCAATTAGAAATTTGAATTTCAATTACTTAATCTTTATTTTCCTCTTTTGGTTTTCCCTCCCCTTTTTTTTTGGTATGTGTTTAGCAACAACCAAAGAGAAGTTCCATTACTGCTGTTCTTGAAACTTTTGTTGGCTCTCATTCTAAGAATGGTAGTTTTGCACTAACCACTTGAACTTTGCATCTTTTTACAGCAACAAGGTTACAGTAAGTTAAGGTGAGATTTTTTTGTAATACCAGTGTAACATTACTAATAGTGACACTTTTACAAGCCTACCCAAAAGAAGTGACTTCCATGTGTGTGTTCACCTTCTCCTATGTGGATGAAACAGCCAGGCTGGCTCATCATGGCTGGTTCTCTCTTGCCATCAGTGCATGTCATTGCTGCATTCCAAAGGAGTACATTTCTTCATACAGAAATCCCCCCCTCCCCTCCAGAAGAAGTGTAATCTATGTTTTGGTGAAGTCATTCAAAATTCTTACGTGGTAATTTTAAGGATATGATTTATTTAGTTTCATTTAATTTCAGTTTCTGGGATTGTCCTTGCATTTATCAGTACACCAATCATGACAGCCTTTTTCATATGCAGCAGAAGGTCATGTAAGTGTCAGAAATTTCTGTTAGCAGAAGTAATTAATACTGTCAAAATCTTTTCAGAAAAGCAAACTGAGAACTACTTAAGATGCTTTTAATGCTACTGGTCCTGTACAAAGAATGACTAATATCAGAATGCCAGAAAATTGTATCTTTGTTCTCAGAAGCATTTATTCAACATTTGATGAATTCATTTAGCAGCCTTCTGTATATTATTTTATATGTATATATTTGAAGCAATAGAATTTCTGCTTTAATACAAGGGGGACACATATGTATTTGTCTCAGGCTTGGTAAAAAATGCAGTTGATTCAGTTGTGTGTAAAAAAAGTCCATGGAGACCGAGAAATAATGTCCAGGAAATATCATTTACTGTTATCTACAGCAGAAACAAGAAAAAACAGCACAAAAAGCTTTCAATCCCAGGAATCTAGGGACAAGATACAGCTATAACAATACAGTCTATCTCTCATTTTATGTTTTGAAAAATAATGAAACGAACCAGTAATTCCATATAGGCATGTTCCCATTACAAAATAGATATGGTTTGCAATGGATACAAACACTGATGCAAGTAAGCTGAAAAATACAATTTTAATCTTGGACCTCTGGATCCAGGTTGTTAGTGTGAATAAACCAAAACCTGAATTTGTGTGTGTCACAGTCTACCATGTGCATGAAGAGCTCTCTCCCATTAGATCTTTAGGAATTAACTGCCTGCTAAATCAAGGACTCTTGTTATTTCTGATCAACCTAAATGCAGACAATCAGCTGTTTAATACTACCCTAGCAAGGTTTACCTCAGATTATCTGTTGAAATTCCTGTCTGCCTAATGCATCAGATTATTCTAGTAAGTCTTTGAACACTCACACACACACCATAAATTCAGATCACTACCTTTTAAAAAAATCTTTCACTTTAACAAAAAAAAAACCCTAAAAAATCCACTAAAAATAGAAAGACAAAATTGTACAAAAAGAAATACCTGCAATTTTTCCACTTTGAGTGACTCAAAATCACAGAATCATTTAGGCTGGAGAATACCTCCAAATCACCAAGTCCAACCTCTGACCGATCACCACCCTGTCAATTAGGCCATGGCAGTAAGTGCCACATCCAGCTACTTCTTGAACACCTCCAGAGATGGTGACTCCACCACCTCCTGGGGCAGTCTGTTCCAACACTTAACAAGCTTTTCCATGAAGAAATTCTTCCAGATATCGAAGTTGAACCTCCCCTGGTGGAGGTGGAGGCCATGTCATCTCATCCTGTCACTTGTTGCCTGGGAGAAGGGGCCAGGCCCCACCTGGCCAAAACCTCCTTTCAGGCAGTTGTAGAGCACTAAGGTTTCCCCTGAGCCTTCTTTTCTTCAGGCTGAACACCCCCAGCTCCCTCAGCTGCTCCTTGTTTGGCTCAGTCTCTAGAAGCCGTAGGTGTTGTATTTAAACTGACGGACTTTGCACATGATTTTGACTAAGGGGAGTTGAATTCAACCATCAAAATAAGAACATAATATACTTGACTGATGGCAGCATCAATATGTCAGGATAGTTATGGTGAGATAGTTCATAAGCATTTTTTGAGTGTATATGCTACTTCACAGGGATTTTATGATTCCCATGGATCATACAAGTAATTTAAAAAAAATCTGTCACAGATCAATGCCTCTTGTTATGAACATACCAATGAAACAAAATATCTATGCAGTCACAATAATTCAATTGAAAAGTTAAAGCTGCCTAAAATAACTTGTGATGATTTTTCAAGGGATGCTCTGAAGCCCTATAGATGTAATTAAACTTTCAGCTTCTTAGAAATTGGTGAACAAAATTACAGGCTAAATTTTGTAAAATCAAGAGAAGTCTCTGATATTCCTTCTCAAACTGAAGACACTAATTGAGAATATGACTCACCACAGCTTTATGTCAGTATAAATATCATCGATTTCTTTGGAACTGCATTAGCATAAAACAGATGTAATATGTTGCAGTGGATCAGGCAGGAGTTTATGGCACAATTATGCTACTTCTACTAAAACAAATGATTGCAGCAGATATTCCTTGGCTCAGTTTATTCACAGTTGATTGTGATACCTTTCTTGTAAAAGCTCTACTGTTTTGTTCAGCTTTGTCTAAACAAATGGAGTTCTGCAAGGCAACAGCATGCATAAGAAATATCTGCTCTGAATTTTAGTAGGAAAGGGAATTTTACTTGAGGATTATTATTTAGCAATGTATTCCAGGGGTGGAAAGGTTAAAAAAAGCACCTAAACTAATGACAAAAATATCCAGTTTAATTCTTTGCAATAGAACAGAATTTTAATTTTTTCTTTAGATTTTGGCTATTTTTTCATTTCTGTGCGTATATACAGATTTGATAGGATGTTGTTGTTTTTTGCATACTTTCCGTGTCATTCTTAAACCTTTTCCAAGGTTTAGACTGGGCACCATTTAGTTTATGATTCATTCAAAAGTTTGCTAGCAATTTTTTTTTTGTTTGCTATTTTGAATATCTCTAAGCAGGGCAGTTTTAGGGGAAGGGTTCACTTTTTTTGTTCTGAGGAAAGCTTCTTTCAAGGGGTAGTTTGAGTGGTTGGTTTTGTGCCTCTTCCAATATTTAAGGCCAGTCCAAGATCCAAAAGTGGAAAAGAAAGAAGTGGCATTCTGCCAAGGCATTTGTCTGGAAACCAGGATATGTGTGTTTGGCATTTGGTGTTTGGGGTGGTCTTATTTGCTGTTCATTTTCTCTTTGTGTGTGTGTTTGCGTGTGTAGAGGGGAGATTTTAGATAGCATTGTCTGCTTGAGTTGATCTTGCAGGAGGGATGTGCACTATCAGAAAATGATTAACTGTCACTTTGCTGTTTACCAAGCTTTTTCCCAATAAAGGTCCACAAAAAGGGCTTAAGAAAAAGAAGATACATGAGATAACTTTGCTAGAAGTGTAACCGGTCAGGTCCTGGATGCATCAACAAAAAAGGGTTAAGGATGCCATATAGGAAAGATGCATTGTTTGCTCCCTTTAACTTTCTGCCTCGATTTTGAAGGCCATTTAAAAACTCATAAGCTTCTTTGCCTTATAAAAGTTAGAGGTCTTTCTTGGAGAAATTTCTGAGCTGACAACATCCTATAATTAAGGATAGCCTCAACCTTAAGTGAACTGCCTCTGCAGGAAGTTTTCACATCCAGGCTGTATTTGAGGGCATTGTTTAGGAAAGAGCTCTGTAAGCCTCTGCCAGAAAGAGAAAAAATCCAGCAACATTCATTTCTTTAAACAGACTTTTAACTGGGTTTTTTTTACCAGCATGATGGACATAAAAAGAAGAGTTGAACTAGGAAAAGGATAATTCAGGAAAAATAATAGGTATATGAGGATGGCTGTACTCTGAAACAGAAAGTTCCATTTCCTGTCCCAAAACCAGATTTTTGTGAGAACCTTGAAGCCTTTCTGCTTTTGTTTTTCTTTCATTAAAATGAAACTTTCATGTTCCTGCAAAAAGCATCAGTTTTTGCAAACTAATAAAATCAGAGATTTCAGCAGGAATGCAAAAATTAAACTGAAAGAAATAAATATAATCAACTACGCGGTATTAGTACATTAAATATTTTGAGACCCACATGTACTTTATTACTTTCTTTTGTGAATTAGGTTTTTTCATTTCTTTTAAATGTTTTCTTTCATGTTATTACTGGATAGAAATACATAGACTACTTGTCAACACATTTTGAATACAAATCCAGTACTATATTCCTATTACAAAAGTAGAAGAATTCATAAAATATTTCTAAAGAAATTTCTGATACCTTATTGACCTAATCAGTAGCAGATATTTACAGCCAAGATCACTGAACAGAAGAGGCTTAGACTGAAGACAACTATATGGTGATAATTTTTATCATTAAGCAACAATGTAAATAAAAATATAAACAAAATAAAATAAATGGGTATTTTATTTGGTTTATTTGTCGGGGTTTTCTTTCCATTTTCTAAGTAGATCAACTTGGCTTTTTTAATTGTCTGCACAAGTATCTTCACTTTTCCATCCTATTTTTCACTTTTGTTTTGTATAAATCCAGGGGAATAATCTGAATGGCTGCTTTAAGGGTTTCCCCTTCACACTCAGACACATGAACTTCCCTCAAGTCCTCCCTCACAGGCAGACACTCCTGCTTGAACACATCAAAGGAATGTTACTTACATGTTGAATTTGAAAATTCCACAGACTTTCTTATCTCCTACAGACACACCTTTCACTTGGGAATAGGCAGCAGTAGCACTTCATGGTGTTCAAAAATTGCTCAGCAGTGGCGCTTCTTCCACTGTTCAAATCAAAAGTTTATACCATTAGTACATCTCACATCTGTCACTAAATTTATCTTCTGCAGGTTCAGATGACACCCATGACACATGGATAATCTCCTTGAAAAAACTGTGAAAATACTCTGCTCTTAGTGCCCCCTAACCTTGACATCACAGTGTCACAGCTTAACCCCATGGGGAGCTCATCACACACCCACTCCCCAGCCAGTGGGATCAGGGAGAGAACAGGAAGGGTAGAAAAGCTACAAAACTCATGGATTGAGATAAGAGAATTTCATAGGAAAAGCAAAAGCTGCGTGTGCAAGCAAAGGAAATCAAGGAATCCGTTGCCCTCTTCCCATAGGCAGGCATGTTCAGCCGTCTCGGGGTGCATTGGGTCTGGCTGAGGTGGAGTTGGTTTTTCATAGCAGCCCTCACAGTGCTGTGAGGGACTGGTGGCATCTGCACACACCAAACTGCACCCCTGAATATACCTCCAGGGATACCTGGAGCTTGGTATGCTGTGTGACAGGAACTCAAGATAAGATAAAGGTGCTGCTATTGTCTGAGTGTTAGCTCAGACCTACAGGGAAGTGTAGTGGTGAGCATTTGCACGTGAATTGCTCACCTCTCTTGTACACTTTTGCTATTAATATTGTGTCAGCTGCTGTTTATTTTCTTATCTTTTTGCTGTTCCCAGTAAACTGTTCTTATCTCAACCCACAATCTTTACCTTTTGTGCCTCCAATTCTCCTCTCCAGCCCAATGCAAGGGAGGGGGGGATGAGAACGCTAAATTGGAGAATACATTCTTAAACCACAACACTGACACATTTACGTATTCAGTGTTATGTTAGGATGAATAGCCAAAAATACAAGTAATTTTCCAGTTCCAAAAATGCAGAAACATCAACGTTTATTTAAGATTCCTGAATTCATATCCTCTTGCAATTTTTAATTTTTTTTTGGTTGAAGCGTGTTATCATAAAACTATGATTTATATAACGTTACCTCTTACTGGCGGGTATGTTAAAGAATAAGAAACTATTGAGAAGTTGGGCAGGCAGATTATATTTTCTTTACTTTTCTACATTTGGAAAAGTCTTTTAGATTCAATTTTTTCCATCTCTGAATCATCTTTATCAAGATTTCCCCAAAATGTGACCATATTTAATTTACAAATATTTTCTTTCTCTTTGTAGGAATGTTTAATGTCCAGTTAACTTCTCCTTTGAGGTTTAAGAATACTGAAGAATCCTATCCCTTTTGTTACTGAATGTGGTATGCCTATAGATTAATCCAGTTTGGGGGACTTGATAGTTCAATTAGGTTAGATGCAGAATAGGAAAAAGCAAATTGAATTATTGTGCCTTTATCCATCTGTACCACTCAGCCATCCCACTTAAGGAAATAAAGAGTGGTGCATGAAAAAAGAAGCGTTTTTCTTGATGATGGACCCTCATTCATAGAGAAAAAGGGTCATCCCTTGTCACTGAATTTTTGTTCTGGATTAGTTAACCTGGCTTCTACAGGGTTAGAGCTAAACTACAGGGGTGCTCACAGCAGGTGTGAAATTGCTAAAGCCTCCTTCCTCCCAGCATACTCGCTTCATTACCTTCACTGAAAAGTCATTGAAACTAAAGAGCCTTTTTGTCCTGGCCGTTTTCCAGTTGGTCATATTTGCAGGTGAAGGAGTGGTAGCTGGGGTGGTTCCCCTTCTGGCTCCTGCTTCACTGCACTGACACACTCAAGGCCTTTCTTTCTGGTGGTAACAGCCTTCTGCAAGGATATTCACCACTCTTTCTGCATTTTTGCTTCAGGCCTATCTGTTAAATCTTAAATACTAATGAATCATTAAAAAGGGTATTAACATATTTGCTGGCCCTATATGTGTGTCTTATTCTTCACAGTTTCATAGCAATTTCTATTAAAAACCTCATTACAGAGATTATTGTGACATGCTTTGAAACAGCAACATTCATTACATATTATCTATGTATTGGAATTTGGGAAATTAATGCACCAGGAAATGAAATGACTCACCCAGGGTCTCTGAAGATGTATGTTCAACTCATGATTAAAATCCAAGCTGTAGATCTGCATTGTGTTTGCCGCACAATCTTTTTTGCAGTTTCTCTTTTCTTCTTTAAACCGCATCAGTTTTACATTAAGATGGAAAATTCCACTGTGCTGCTTTTGTTGTCAAACTGTAATTGGCATCTAGCCAATTACTTTAGTTAAGTGTGACTTGTTTGTGAGCATTCCCTTCCTTTACTTCGGGGTTCAAAGCATGGAGAGAAAATAGGATAACTGAGAAAGAAGACCCAGGCTGTGGGGAAGGATGGGCAGAGAAATGGAGAGGCAGAGACCAAAGAACTGCTCAAGTGATGGAGTGACTGCGAGATGTGCTGCTTCTGCTGCTGCTGCTGCTGTTGTGAGTCTTGTATCCACAAATGGCCAGAATTACCTGGATTTTCCAGCCTTTCAGTGTGGGTGGAGTAGGGACAAAAGAAGGTTAGAGGTAAGAGAGGAATGAGGAGAGGCTGTGAGGGAGGTGCACATTGGGTTTTTCCTCACGTTACCTGCTCTGATATGTCCACTGCCTGGGTGGGCAGCGTGGAGATGATAGATATATATTTTCATAGGTTACATCTTCTGCAAAAGTATGATGTTTTATGTGTCTGCTTCCAAACTGTATGAGTGGAATCAACTTTCACAGTGCGTACACCTTTCTGATTTATGTCTTGCAGACGTGTTGACCTTGTCTCTCTAGGGCACTTGGACTGGTGTCCACAGGGGACTTCAGTTGCAGCCTTTAGGTGAGAGACCCAGCAAGGCCCTGGTTACAGGGTATTTTTTTTGCAGGTATGATGAGGGATCCTGTCCTTGGGGTCAGCTGCCCAAGAATTCTTGATATTTGAAGTAACTGTGTGTGTTGTAAAGCAAATAAATGTCCTTAGACATCAACATATCATCAATACTTAGTCATCACAAGGGGTTAGAAATTTATTTCTTAAACTTGTTTTTCTTTCAATGCCAGATGGAGAGAAATGAACAAGAAATTCAGAGCAATAAAATTGCAATTTATCTATATAGACAGATAAGTGAAGAATAATTTTCATTTAAGAGAATATGTCTTCATTTTGGAGACACCCTGAATATATCTTAGCTTTAGTTTGAGAAAACAGATGTGTGAAGAATTCATTTGCAATAATAATAGTAAAGAAATTAACATATGTTTATATTTTTCATTCCCCTTCATCCATTTTGTGGAACACTACTCATCTGTAAACTACTATAAGCACATGTATTATTGCATAAAGAAAAATATTTCAAGTTAGAGATGTACTTTTTGTTTTCCCTCTTCTGCAATGTGAGAACTGCTAGCCAGAAGGTTGAAGATTTAATGTGGCATCCATATAGTTCCAATGTAACAGATTTAAAGGCTGGAATGCCACTGAGCATCCAGCAATCTGACCAATTTGAGTCATAAATCCTTTCAAACACAAAATCTGCGGTATAGTATCTGAAGCTTCCCATTTCCTGCTTTTCTTATCAGTAATGCTTCTGTTTCCTGAGACAAGCTAAATGTAAGTTAATCTTTTGATCTGCTTTAAAAGATAACTTTGTCATGCAAATAAAACGAGGCTCAGTCTCCAGTTCAATTCTCTTCCATTTAGATTTTTATACTGAGCATCAGAGGGACTACTGACTACCTAGGTGTATCTTATGAATCCAGATTTTGGGTTGCCCATGACTAATTCAATTGCTCAATTAAAATGTAAGTAAGTAACACTCTTAGGAAATGTGAAGCAGCTTAAAAAATGTGTCCCGTCGTAAGACTTTATTAATCTTCAAAGCCTGCACTTCTGTAAACTTCCAGTACTTGAGGAAATTCCCACAATATAGAAGTAACTGGAATAAAAACAATACACAAATGAAGAAACAAAGTCAATAACAATTTTAATGAGGAGGCTGTTGTATTAAAAATAATTTGGAAAACTAGGCTCAGGCTTTTAAGAAGATATTTTGCATAAAATATTTTTCTATATTCTAAGAATTTTTTTATTTGTAGCATATCTGGTGAATCAGTGAGTGTGGTGAGGCACAAGGAAGTGTGCCTCACGCATCCCAGGAAGTGTTCAAAGGCAGGTTGGATGGGGCTCTGAGCAACCGGGTCTAGTGGAAGGTGTCCCTGACCATGGCAAGTGGGTTGGAACTAGATGATCTTTAAGATCCCTTCCAGCCCAAACCATTCCATGATTCTGTGATTCTATGACTCTGAATTCAGAGTATATTACTTCCTCAGTGGAAAACAAAAACCCAGACCTGTTTAGAGGAATACAGTATCTGCAACAATTTCACTTACCTACATCTGTGAACATGATTTCCCACACAGGAAAAATAAGAAATCACTTGTAAAAGCAAAAAAAGCAAAGGAAAGAAAAAGGAAAAAAAAAAAAGTCAAGGTTATTGACATCTCACACTGAAACTCAGATTTCTTCTTTCCTAAAGAGTCTCTCCATAAGAAGAAAATTAATAGGATTCTTGAAATTTCTGTGAAAATTGTAGATAACAGGAACACAAGAACCATGTCGACTCAAGAGACTGAGAAGAGTAACCTTTATAAGTTTTTTCTAAATTTTGACAAAAAGACACATTGATAATCATATGTTTATATATTAGCTTTTATTTGTTTCCAAAAGTAAGTTTATTCAGGTATCAGCTTTTTGAGTTAAAAAGTTGTATGGAGTAGAATTTCTCTATTCATCATTTGGTGGATTCTGTTGGTAAGGTGAAGTAGAAATAAGTGTAACTGTAACACTGGAATTACAGTAACAAAATGGAGTAATTGGAAACATTGACAATCATGGAATCATTTAGGTTGGAAAAGAACTGTATGTTGTATTATCATAAAAGATGCCTAGTGTTATACAGATAAATATATGCAGATTCTGATTTCTAGTCAGGTTGTTGCATTGTGGAAGGTGTTTAAAGCAGCTTTGATGCTGAGTCCTTCTCAAGCTTGTGTAGGTTATTACTCACCTGAAATATTAATTTCTATTGTCAGCTTTTGTTCAAATTACACTTATTTATTCATTAGAGAATTTTAATGGATTGACTCAAGCTTACTTTTGACTTCAAATTAGTCATATTGTTCCAATTCCAAGCAGCTCCATAAAAATATGATTTGTCAAAGTGCAAAAATGCTTGCAGTTGTCCCAAGAAAAATCCATTAAAAATGTAAGATTGAGGCTTGTTTTGACAAATTTCAACATGAGTCATGAATACTCAGGATTCTTACACCTTTGAACAAGAATTTTCAAGCTGCATAATTTTGATCCCAAAATAATACCTCATGACATATTATCACAAATCCTGAGACCTTAAGATGTTACTTTTTATACCTAGTCACCGACTTATGACCTATAGAAACTGTCTTATCTCCTCTTTAGATTTTTAAATCCCTGAATAATAGATAAATGTTGAACTGTGGTGTCTGAAAAAAAGAGTTCATTTTGGATACATAGCATGGAAAAATTCTGTTTTCTTCTGGTCATGAACCCTGAAGATCCCTGCTTCATCAGTTGTTATAGTATCCATGCATATTGCTATAGATTCATTGGTAATGAATACTTTATTCTGAGATTGATTTTGGTGGGAATTCAGACAATTTCTGATGCAACTGCACCAAGGCCTCCAACTTGGTATTCCTCAGAATGTGAAAGTAAAAAGCAAATGCTATTTTTCATATTCCAAAAGAGGAATATGGACCACACAGTCCTTTTTATTATTAGCCTCCAGTTTTGTGGAAGCAAGGTTGCTTTCTTAATCCTAGCTAGCATCATTTGGCTTTTTATCATATCACAACAGAAATAATCACAATTCACTAGTGGGGCTTGGACAAATTTTAACAGCTCAGTGACATTCACAAATTAGAAATAATAATAATTGTAGGTTTTGGGTTTTTTTTCTGCAAACTTTTTTTTTCAATGTTTTGCATGTATTGCTAGCAAAGTTTTTTTCTGGGTTTCTCTATGAATTTGATTTTCAGTTATGTTAATACTGAAACTGAATTTCTGTGTGTGCTTTAGCCAACATGGAAACATAGTTTGCAGATTCATCTGCAAAGCTTACTGAGAAAGTGAAACTGCAGTGCATAAAACCAAAAAAAAAAAAAAAGAAAAAAGCTGTGATAATCCAGACATCCTGGATGAAACTTAATGTAACTCATAAGAAAAATACAGCTGTCTTGCATCCAATCTATGGCATACATACAAAAGACAAATACAATAGAAAAACTGGTTTTGAAAATAGTCCTTATGCTTTATCAAGAGCACTTTGAAAGATGATGATCTCCATTATAACTAACATTTTCTCCACTGTACCTAACCCAGATGGAATTTTGAAAAAGGCAATAGAAAATACTCAATCAGAGTAATAGAAATAACTCAGGTCATCAAATATATATATATATTTTAAATTTCAGATATATGCAAGACAAAAATCTATGCCAATTCAGAGAGCATCTGGCATTGCAACTTTTTGTTTAAAAGAAAACTTTTTAAAAAATTTAAAAGGGAAGAAGTAGAGAAAAAGATCTATCTATGCCCATATACTGTCTGTGTAGCTGTCCATGTATTTTCCAAAAACTCTGTAATTACCTGACCACTCATCCCATTTGGTTTCCCTTTCAGCCCTATGGCTAAGAGTAGAAGGAACTCTTTTCTAGTAATTTTCCATGCATGCCAGTTCAATATGGGTCAACTGAAAACTTAGAAGAATCATTATGTACATTTGACTGAATAGCCTTCAAAGGATAAGCAGTTGGTCTTATTGTTTTGTTGATTTGTTAGTCTCAATGTAGGAAAATCATACTCCTCTTTCCCATTCTCCAGAGTGAAAATAGATACCATTCAACATTCGATTGCTTTTCCCAATGAGGAAATAAAAGATCAGAAGGAAATTTCAGTTCCTAGCATTTGAAAGACAAGCAAAACAGATCTCTTATTTGGTTCAATCCCACCTGACGCCTGGCGATGCAGAGCCCTTATTCACAATGGGTTCATTTTCTATATAATTCTGAAAGTTAGATGCAGTAGAGATCTGGAAGCTCATTTAGTCCTTTTTCTGGCCTAGGCACAACTGATTTACCAGCTGTTTGTTCCTGGATGTCTCTGCTAGAGTTAATTTGAAATGGTGCAAGAAACAAGGTAGTCACCTTCCTGTGGGAGGTTCCTCTTCCATCCAACACCTCTATTAGGCAATCACCTTACAGATTTGAGTACCCTGTAAACCACACAAAAAGGGAATTTGGTATCAGAGGTAAGTTCTTTTAAATGATTCTGTAGGGTTCAGTATTCTCAGCATGTGGGATTGATCTCTTGGTTTGAGCACACTAAAAATGAAACCTTAATCAACAGCAAACCCCTCATGCTTCAAGTATGTCTATTTAAATCAACTGCAAAGGTAGATAATAATTTTGAATAGAAATGAATATTTTTCCATTTAAAGAATCAAGCTTTCTGAGAACAATCATGTTCAGCTCCTGGTAGATATGTACAAACATGAGCTGATCTGAGGAAAATGAAATGTATCACCAGTAAAGATAAATATTACAGCCTTAATCTACACTGCAAATTAAAAATGTTATTAAAACCAGACTCTAGAGAATGTATTTATTTATAAGTAGTCGTGGTAGAACTGTTGTCAGGCTTTATCTTGCTTTACCAGCACCTTTGTCAGTACCGAGTATTTTAACTCCTGGATGACATGTTGCTGTGATTAAATAAACAGTAAACTTCAAATTCACATCCCTGTAGACAGTATTTTAGCTTGCTGCTGACACCAGATACAAACTTTTTCTTGTCCTACACTCTGTAAAATTAGGACATTGAGGTTCATCTTTAAAGTGTTTCTTTTTCTGCACCAGGGTAAGAATATTGAGAAAGCTGAGTGTTAGTCTCATATTTTACTGTATATGGATCTTGTTCTAAAAGATTCACACACAAACTAATTGGTACCCTGGTATATTAAATGCTTTTTAAAGTATCTTTTTTTAATGGAATAAAGAAATCTGGCCATCATACTAGAATTATGACTTTATAGGTAATTAAACTTTTTTCCAATTACAGTGTGGGTTTTTGTGTTAAGATTTATAAGTTATTGATTCCCAATAAACATCACTTTTCTAAAAGCATTAATTTACCTACAGTCCCCTAGACAAATAAACAACTCACTGCAAAATCCATTTCTTCTTCTTCAATTAATCAGCAAAAAAAAATTAATAGACTATTTTTTTTCTTGTTATTTGCATGGTGTTTAATGCTTTGTAATTCATGCTTTTAGTTTTAAATATTGACTGGCTGAGCTAAAGTTGCGAAGTGTGTGCCTGCAAAAGCATGCAACTTTGTGCACACATATATGCAAAATAAAACTTAAGCTTGCCCTGTGAATTGGAACAGTGAAGTTAAGTAGGCATTATTAAGGTTTTTGTGTCAATCAAAACTGAAGCCTGGTTTATAATTTAAATCACGCCACCAAGGCATTGAAAATTGTCAGGATTTATCGATAATGACCTGTTACTGTTGAACACAGAGATATTCTTGCACCAGCTTAAGCAGGTAACTATGCCATTGAGGAATCTGCAGTGCATACTTCAATGACAGCTGACAGCAGAATATAGATGTAGAATATATGATTGGCTTTCAAAATTTCCATTGAAAGGAAATAGCAGAAATAAATGGAAATAATGCCATATGGCATTCTGCTCGTGATGGAGATTTCTTAACTAGACTAAATGTGAAATGTTCTTCACATGTCAATCATATCTGCTTGCATTTGCATAAATTTGAATAAAGTATCTTGGATTAACTTTTGCTGTCCTGCAAAACAATGAATGTTTCTGCACTCAATCTGTTCCAAGTTGCTCTAATGCTTCATTTCTGGTAATCAACAGAGGTTGTGAGTCTGATTCTGCTTTCCCATGTGCTTTGTATAATTTTTAAAAGTAGGAATACAAAGTGAGTGAGTTTAGTGCGATTCTCATCTGCATAGTTGGAATCCTTGGATGCTGATGCTTAATGAGTAAAGATTTCCAAGAGTATCTAATGGTGACAGCTTTGTCACTAGATCCAGAAACTCAAGTGGTGACAAAAGCCTGCCACTACAAGATCAAGATGTTAAAAATGGTTGGGGATCATGGCTTGCTTTTCAATACAAAACCAGAAAGATAAGAAAGAAATCAGGTATTTGAAAAACATTAAGCACGTTTTTCTTAGTATTTTGACAATATCTCTATTTATTTTCTTTTAGAGTAAAGGTGTCTTTATAAAAAGAATGTCTGTGGTGGTTGCATTCTTTTGTATGTGGTAAAGATGCTATTGAGTGAACAAGAGGTCACAACAGATTCATGGTGTCTGACGTGTCAAAATAATACTGGAGAAACTCTATTTAGGACTCTCCTCATGGGTCAGTCTCTGGTCACAGAAGAGCAATTCACCCCACAATGGTCTGGGTGGGGTGAACACAATTCTTTTTCAATCAGGGACAAAAGTGAGGGGAAAAAAAAAAAGATGGCTGAGCTGACAGAAGGACCTGAGATCCTAGGAGACACGGGAGACTATTGCTCCTTGGTAGATGGAAGACCCTAAAATTGGTGATAAATTGGTGATGCAATCATTCTAGTGATTGATTTTATATATATATATATTTTTAAACTAGATGTGGTCTTAACTTAGTTCTGGAGATTTATCAGACTATATAATAAAAATCTTAGACATATATCATTCCTTTTGCCTTGAATTTTGGCTGAAGGTTCCCTATGGCATTTGTGAAATAGGTGACAGAGAACTCTTGCAGACTGCACAACATTATCCATGCTTTCTTTATGGCCAGTGGCTGAAGCAGTTACTGAAACAGACTGACAGAAAAGAAATAATATTCAGGATATTATATCAGAAACTCCACATGTTATGTAGCTACAGGATATTCTTACATGTGGATGCAGTGCTGAAATCTTGCACCATAATTGCGAAAAACTTGAGAGTTTGTGCTGCCTCTTTTACACATGAATGTATGGGTAAAGAACACTCTAGTTATCCCTCAGGAAGATACTTGCCAGCTGGGTGAGTCTGAGGCTTCTATTTTTTTTCTTCCTGCAGTGTGAGCATATATCCAACAGTTTTCAGAACTGAATTCAAGGGACTTTTTTTTTATTTTCAGTGTTCCCACATTTTATGAGTCACAAATCCTCCTGTACTAAGCAGACAAAACTCACACTTTCAGAGAAAAATCCTTTACGCATTTTCTAAGATACACTGAGTATGTAAGAGTAGTCAGTATCTTTATGCCATCATTCTTAATGAACAGTTTTAAAGTGATCTGTAGCTTCTTATGTACAATGCTTTGGGATATGTGTCTGAAGACTGATTTTAAGTTGAGTATAAAATGTGAGGAGCAGAGATTGAAGTCACTATCAATAGAAGAAGAAGAAGCATTAGAATTGGAGATGTCACACAGGAATTGTTGATCATTGAAAAGATGTTAATCACTTTCTGACTGGAAGAGAAGGTATTTGAAGCTGCAGGTGTTGAAACTTTAATTTCAAAGAAGAGTGAGAGAGAGCAGTGCACTGGGACAATTTATTGGACAGGGCTGTATGGAGGTGCACCGTATGCTTTTCATCCCAGGTGACCACTCAAAGCGCATTAAACAACTGTTGACATTTCACCAATTCCCAGTCATGTATCTAACAATAGCAAAGCAGAAGCAGGAATTCCTGCAATCCTTCTTGCTTTTGTTTTAAACTATTAACTTTTCCAAATAAATGCATACAGAGAAAGAATATGTTTATAGTCTTTAGCACATCAAAAAGAAAATTTGAATGACTTTAATTTATAAAGATGTTGGAAGAAGTACTGGGACAATTTTGTTTTTCTTCATATGATGCGTGTTGTCTTTTTCTGGTTCGTCTGAGTATTTGTTTACCTCTGGCAACTTGAGTATGGATACATTTATTTACTTTATCCTTTTCCAGACCTGTCTTTAGTTCTTTGCTTCTTTTCTGTTCTGTTAAAACCACCAGTACAAAGGCTACTCATCTGTGATGGGATATTTTAAAGTATGAATAAATTATCAATTCACAGAAAAAGAGTTTAGGGAATTATTCTGGCCAAAAAATTCAGGATTTGTCACGTTATCTACATATCTGCCCTAAAGTTCTTAGTCTGTTGTTTTTCAGCTGTAATTGACTTATAATGGAGCATTATAATGAGGGTGTATAAACAGAAAAGCTAAGACAAGGTAACAGACAAATATTGGCTTAAAGATATGTTTTCCATTAGTATCTATACATCTAGAACTTAAGACTTCTCAAATCTGCAGTGTATTCCTGTTCTTGTTCCCAATCTGGCAAAAATAAATTAGTGATAATTTACATGCAAAATGTCTTCCAGGCCAGGGCTCTGTTGAACTTAACCGATATATTTTAAGCTCCCTGTAGAGACACTACACAAAATTTTCTTCCTATTGCACTCTCATATCTGCGATGATACATGATGTACCCTTATTACTTGGTTAGAACTTTCTATTGTCATTGCCCATAATGATAATCTTACCCTTTTCTGTCCTGCCCCTATTGAAAGTATGAAGAATTTCTTTGTCAGCTGCTGTTCAGTGCAATAATTTTCCCATTTCCAGACCACCGTATTAATGCCTCCTACACAACCACAAACCATCCTCTGACTCATGCTGCATTGAGGAGTACTGATAAGTTCATCTGGCTTCATGTGCTTCACACATCCTTCCAAAACCACTTGGCCTTATTATTTGTTAGCTCCTGAGGCTGCATTGCTTCAAAATGCAGTAGTCCCTGAATTGAGAGTTTGAAAGTTTTCATTGAAATGTAATTAGAATGTTGATTATTTCAAATTTAACAGAAGCAGAAATGATTGAATGATTTGTGAAGAGCTTTGTGAGGCAGAACTCAATGAGCTAAAATTGGATCAGAAGTCTTAAAATGGACGATGAGCAAATTTACAATGCAAATTTAACTTTAAATATAAAAATATAATAAACATCATTAGAGAGATCTTAAACTGATATCGATCTACTATGAACTATGCATCTGCTACACATCTAGATAGAAAGTTGAAAGTCTTTTGCAGTTAAGAATTATATGATATATAAACTATTTAATTAAAAACTGCTACTTATGGCAGAACAGTGTTGTATGTTTATTTACATTAAAAGCAAATGAAGTTATAATTACCTGGAATTTTTTTGTCCTCTGTATATTTTCCTTTTCAGAACTGCTGAATTTCTATAAATTTGGAAAACTCTGTTTATTTTCCCAGGAATTTTATTTCAATTAGGCGTTAAAATAGTGTTAGTTTGACTTTAAATTTTCCGTGCCATGATATGAGTAGAATGAGAAAAATATTATTTTGATATAGTGACTTTTACATCCATAGTGTGAATTATTTGGAGTTGCATAATTTTTTGGGGGTTTCTTGTTGGTTTTGGGGGTCGGGGGCGTGGGATCTCCTTTTTTTTTTTGTAATATTTTTTTTTTCCTGTTGCTCAATTGGGAAATTTGGGGTTTGAAATTTTGGGGTTTTTTTAATTTGTGGGTAAATTATTATTTCTGTCAATCAGTGACAGTGAACCATTTTCTCAGGGGATATGTTTTGCTAGGAACTCAGAATAAGAATGGAAGTTCATTAATAGAGTATTTAAATGCCAGATGTACCATGAAGTACTCCAGTTTTTTAAATAGAGTGATCAACCTCTTCTGTGATAGCAGAGACAGAGCTTTTCTATTCTTGGCTAGTGTGATGATATCCATGCCACTCAGCACTTACTTCTATATTAATGCTCTTCTGCCTGCCAAAAGCAGCACGTTGCACAGCTTTTTTTTTTTTCAAGTCCCTATTCACCTGAAATAACTTGCTTTCTATTTATCTCTGTCTCAATTTAGAATGTGATTCATAGGTCTACAGTGAAAAATTATCAGACTTTTAAATGGAAGACATGGAAGCAAGAACTAATCCTGAGGGACCTTCATTCTTTGGCTCTTAGATGCTGAGCTCCCCAGAGCCAGAATTATCTCTGTATCTTACACGGTGTCAGCCACATTGTCAGCACCTAATTAGAAAGCAAAAGGATGGAGACAAGTGAAGATACCTTTTTCACACTTCTGCTGTGATTATTGACCTGTTAAATGCTGCCTTCCTTACTTTTTATCTTTTATGATGAACTAAAGATTGGATGCCCCTTCAGTATAAAATGCTAAAAGGAAAGAAACAAAACCAGCCCTGTTGGACTACAAGAGATATCTCCTCTTCCTTTCTGAAGGAAGAGTTTAGATAAAAAGGAGTTATAGAGTAGTGGAAAACTCAGGCTGGAAGAGATGTTCCAAATTCATCTCATCCATCTCTGCCTTCTGAGGCAGGAGAAGCACATCCTTAATATGTTTGAGAAATTCCCATGTTGGAAATGCATGCATAAAACTCTTGTGAAGTTACACTACAGCATGTAACCAGCCCTACAAGGAGATTTTTTCCCATTATATCTAACCTAGATATCTCTTGGTTAATAATGACTTTTTAAATTGTAGTCCTCTAAAAAAAATAATAAAAAAGAAAAAGAAAGTGTCATGTTCCCAGCCTTCATCCTTCATTTTTTTGCCCAAAGAAGTTGTGGACATCCTGTCTCTGGAGATGTTCAATGCCATGCTGGATGGAGCTCTGAGCAACTTGGTTCAGTGGAAGTTGTCTCTGCCCACTGCAAAGGGGGTGGGAATTAAACCATCTTTGAGGTCCCTTCCTACCCAAGACATTTATGACTATGCTGCTGTGATACCTCTGCACTAAACAAACACAGTTTTTTCAACTTCTCAGTTCATGATTCTAAATTTAATCAGTTCTTGTTGTCACCTGAATTTTTTCTCCCATTTGTGTAAAACCTTATTTTAGTAGGCCACAGAGTATGAAGTCATATTCCATCTAAGGTCTTACAATTACTAAAGAAAGCAGAAAAATGCCTCCTTTGTCTTGTATATAACCCTCTGTTGACGTACCTGAGAAAATTTTTCTTTTTAGAAACAGACAATGTGATAACATTTTCGATTTTATTTGGCTAGCAGTCAGAGCATCTGGATCCTTTTATTCATCTCTGAGGAGCTGTTTTTACTTTCTTTTCCTTCTCTTTTCTTCTTTTTAATTCTTACCATTTTGAATGTTCAGTTAGTTACTAAGACTAATGATGCTATTAAGTACTCTTGGCTACTTTGTCTGCACTGGAATGCAAAGGTGCTATGTTAAGGAAAGAAATTGTAACATTCAGTACCCATGAGGACTGCTGTGCTTTTACCAAAGTAAGATAAAATTAGGAAGCGTGTTTTATATGTTGCATATGAGCATTGCTGTGATGAACATGTGTCAGATGGCTACCACAGCTATTAGCTGACCTTTATCTGTTTTGTGATAGTTTGGGGATGATTCTCACATCTTCTCTGTTCATCTGCTGACATGTCCTGCTGTCTGGGAAGGTTTGCTGCTGCCAGGGTAAAGTTTAGGGAGCTGCAGTGAGACTTGTCCCGCTGCTTTTTCACATGTACGCCAAAAATCAGTCCAGGAGAGACCTGGAGCACGTCAGGCACAACTACATGGTGCTAGAGGGGATGATCAAGGAAACAGGCAGCTTAGGTGGTGTCTTCTTCTTGATTCTGCCAAAGAAGGGAAAAGTCCTGGGAAGAGGAGGACAATTCCTTGGGCCAGGACTGAGTTGCATGGCTGCTGTCAACAGCAAGCTGTCTTCTATCACCATGGACTCTTTTATTGATTAAGGAACGCTAGAAAGAGGCAGGATCCACCTGAGCACAGAGGGAAAAACATCCTTGACACCAGACTGGTGAGGGGAGCTGCGATAGGAAGACAAGATGACAATCCACATGTGAGAGAGGAATTGGACTGAGCTGACAGGCAAAAGGCATGCAATTATATCGACAGGATTTTTTTTTCCTTGGAAACAAGAAAACAGGGCACAAGGGTGACCATTCCAATCATGCCTACACAAATAGGGAAATGCTAACGGGGCACAAATAGAATCTAATGGCTTAAACTTTTTTTTTTTTGAGGGGAAGTATTCTGCTACCTCTATAAGCCAAAAATACTTCATCTTCTCAGCCACTCTTCCATAATTTTATGCCACTGCAGCCACCACTTGGAAATTCAATTTAAATAAAATATGGTATTATCTCTACTATCCAACATAACTGCTGTGACATCCAGTAGTTAAATACAGATCCAAGAGTTTTGTAACTTTGTTTTTCATTTCCCACATTGTAAATGTGATGGATGAAATTTTGAGATAATGCAATTTGGAAATCATCACAGGATGCAATTGCATTGGAAAACAGAAAGTCTACAGTGATGGAGTTAAAGTATTCACAATTAAGGAGATAGTTTTGTCTAAGATAGACAGAATAATATTTTATTTGAGGAAATGCAAGTTAACCCGTGAAATGAACAGGGGCAGATGAAAAGCAGAGGATAAAAGAAATTACAGATTCAGATATTTAAACTTCCAAACACTCTAAAGGAAATCACTAAGAGGTGATTACTATTTGATGCCTGAAATGTTCCTATCTGCAAAAGCTTCTGCTGCTGCATATATTTCTAATGATTAACCTTTCTTTCAGCTGGCTTGCAAGACAAGAATATAATTTATAACTTAATAAGGACAAAAAGAAATGGGAAGAAAACTTTTGGTAAAAAATACTGATGATATATTGATTCCTTCTGTTTTCTTACCTGGCACCAAGCTGCATAACAAACTTATTATGAAACAAATTAGGTACTTCCTTCTTCTCCAATATATTTTCAGCCCATAAAGCAATCCATTCAAAGGATCCGAGAAGCAAGACAGCAATTCTGCATAGTGTGTCCTCATGCTGCACTCCTGGGTGTTATATGACTTCTGGGGCTGGGCAGCTTGGGTTTGTACCCCATCCTTGACACCCGTGGCTTTCGCTCTTGAGAAACACTGGTTCCAGTAGTCATCCTTAGGATCCAGCCTGATCCTAATTTTCACACCCCTTCCCTTCCTCTCCCCTCTCCCCTGCCTGTTTTCTTCTCTGTGGCTTCAAATGCGATGTCCTCTGCTCTGCCTGTTGTATACCCCTGAAGAGCCTTGTGGAAGGTGTGGGCACAAGGTTAGCTGGGCACAAATGTACACACACACACATTCAGACCGTGACAGGCAGTGTCTCAGCACAACATTTCCCTCCCTTTTTCCACTGTGAGACACCACAGGTCATCAGCAGTAGGTGAAGGCTGAGCACAGTATTCTGTGTTACTCCTGTCTGCTCATTGAACTCCTGTTGCTGGTAAAATTCTAATCATCCTGAACCAA
Source organism: Cyanoderma ruficeps (assembly GCA_008694505.1). Taxonomy (NCBI): domain Eukaryota; kingdom Metazoa; phylum Chordata; class Aves; order Passeriformes; family Timaliidae; genus Cyanoderma; species Cyanoderma ruficeps. The sequence continues at coordinate 25,429,165 of VZDJ01007755.1, read as the reverse complement.
TGAAATTCCTGGACAGGATGAAAGTCTGAAAATCTGACCCCTCAGATCTTCAAGACTCTGCTGCAGGTAAGTCTTGTCATAGTGCGTTATCTGGTTTTAACAGATGACTTCTTCCCCAGCAACCAAATTCTCCTTGCTGGAAGTTGCATGAGTGTTTATACCTGAAAGCAGAATGATTTTCTCATTGTTATTAAACCATACTCTTTCTCTTGCCCTCCCTCTCTCTGACTTCTCCCTTTCCTTCTACTCCAGGCAACAACAGGTTCAGCTTACAACAGGAAAAAAAATCAACAAAGAGTAATAGAATATATACAAACAAACTGGAAATGGCAGGTGAATTACAATTGTGTGCTAAATATATAGTGTGTAATGCAGAATTAATAATTTGTAGACGACGATTCACCAAGTTTTCGCAATATAACTTAATATATATTTAAAGGGATGTTTTAAGGGTATAGGAGTATAGATATTTTCATTTTAAATTTTATGATCTGAACAGCTGCAATTAGTAAAATGCATTCTTCAAACACAACAGTACTGCTGGTTTCTGGTCTAATTGTAGAACTGGTGTCAGTAACTCATTAAAACTGAAAAAAAGAGGCAAACTTGTGTTTTTAGAAACTCAACAAAATCATGTAGTATATGCTAATACAGTTGGAATACATTAGTTTAGGAGCTAAGTATACTGCCTAATTCAGTCTATTCAGGAAGGGTGAAGAGGTCGCTCAAAATATTTTCTCTTGTGAAAATTGATTTTCTTGGTGAAAAGAAGAGCCCCAGAGAAATTCTGTTTTCCTAAAATTTTAAGCCTTCTTTTTGTGTGCAATTATTTCTTCTTGTCACTGCTTATTACAAGCAGAGGAAGAAAACTGTCTTTGTATGTAGAACTTCAGCAAATTAAGTGGGGCCTGGGAACCTGTCTCTGTAGAGCTGAGGTAGCTTTGCAGTTTTGAAAACTTTGCTAAGGTCATTAGTTATTTCTGATAGAGAGCATTACTTTCTAATGGAATAAAATTATTTCTGAAGAGTATCAACTAATACTATCGGAGGCCAAAAGAACCAAAAAAAAACCAACAAAAAAAACCCCCAAAAAACCCAAAACCTTAAACCAAACTAAAATGAAATGGACATGAAATGAAAGGAGAAAGTCTGAAAATCTCTACCAACGAATGGGGACAAAACTTTCACATAAGAGTTATTTTGACTTCTAAGTGCAAAGGCAGGAGTGGATGGGGTGAAATTATACCATTATTTTATTATTCCTTCAAAAGAAGAAACTTTTCTCAGCTTAGACTGTTTCGCTGCCACAAGATTTTAGTTTAGTTGCTTATCTTTAAAATCCTGGAGAGTTTGTTTACATTCTTTTATACCTTTATATTCCTGATATTGGCTTTCCAAGAAAAAATATTGAAAGATTATACATTTTAAAAATATTAAACCTTGCAATTTTTTTCCTTTTAAAAATCAATATCAGATAGACATAGGAACAACTGAAAAATATGATGAGATAACATGCTGCCAAAAGAGACTGGTGGAGGATAACAAGCATATGAGCACTCCCTTACTAAGGGGAGGTCTATGGACCTATTCTGAGTGCTGCCACCTCCTCCTACTTTCTGCTCAGGAAGCAAAACGATGTGACCATGGGCAGAGCAGACAGCAGTGGCAGCGTCTGGCAGGAGCAGCGGGAAGGCAGAGTCTATTTTTATCAGGTGCAACTTTAAATTTTGATTTTAGCATTCCTGAAATGCTCACACGTGGCGTGTCACCTTGAGCTGCGCGTGTGCAGGGGTGAAGGTGTGTGGGCGCGCTTTTCTCCTGCTCTTCTCGGAGCGGGAGGTTTTCATCCCACACGTACCAGGCTGAAGGCAAAGAAACTGTGTTTAGAAAGGTGCTAAATAAAGTAAGTGATTGAACAGAGGAGAAGGAGGATGAAAGCACTATGCCGATGCTGCTGTCAAAATAAAATGGGACAATTGCTTAAAACAAAAGCCTGGAATACTTTAGTGTACTTAGAAGATTTAATTAGAACTACGTAGGCTTGATTTGCCTCTGTTTGTGCCTTATGTAATCATATAAATTGTTCAAGGTACCATATTGTAATAAGGGGAGATATTTTCTTTATTCATCAAGAGTGAAAATACATTAGTGTTGCTGCACACTTTTAAATAAAATATACCTGCAAACAAACAAAGAAACAAACAAAAAGTCATGACGTCTGTGTTTGAAAATGGTTATAATAGAATGTAGAGCAGCCAAGAATCTCCAAACTGTTTCTATTTTAATTTGGCTGTTTGTGCCTTGTTCTCACTACTAACATAACATTTATTGTTTGTATACATGCAAATTATACAGCTATATCAAGATTTCTACGTGGAATTTCTTCACTGAATTTGCAAGGCAACCTTAGCTTTGTAATGTACCTGTTATGGTATACTACAATGTTGTAATATTATATATTATCAAGCAACTGGGATATATTGTTTGCCAAATATAACACTAGAGTTAACTAATAAGTTTTGAGACAGAATGGATTTTTATCTATTTGGTGGAAAATGTTTTATCTCTTTGTTCCCAGCTGACCACATGTGCAATGTACAATTTTCTAGCAAATATATGGCAAAGCAGAAGGGAAGAAAGCTGATTGTTATAAGGTTGTGCAATTTGGGTGAAGTGGAAATGCTCTGGAAGGTGGGAGGTAGCATCATCATACACAAAATTCCCTATTGAGCATGTTTACATAGGAGAAACACCTGGAGTTCAGGGTGGCATTGTAATGAAACAATTTGGACCGCAAGGATGTACCCAGGGGAAGACTGGGAGATGTCAGTGCTCCTGAGGGAATGTGGGTAGCTGTAGGGCTTGCTCATAGTGGAAAACCAGAGCACAGACTGTACAATGAAGGGCAAGACTCCTTTGGCAAGAATATGTGGTCTGTTGTAAAGCAGGCTTTTGCTAGAAGTCAGTGGTCTGAGGAAAGGATCTGACCGCTAAGAATATGGTGTTCCAGGGAGAGGATGGGTTTCGATCACTTTTTCATTTACCCCTCTTCCCTAACAGATCTGAATGATTCTGCAGGTCTGTATCTGCAAGGTATATATCTAAAAAAATTTAGCTGATTTAATGTAGTGAATTTTGAGGGGCTGCACTTCAAGGAACCTATTTTGTAAATGCAGAGTCCCAGCATAGCAGTCATTCAGTCTAATTTGAATACTACTTAGACTTCCATGAGTAAATTCTTGCTAGAATTTGCATGATAACTTAAATGATTATCCAGCCTTGGCAGTCAACTTCAGTAATAGAAATTTAGCTGTCTTTGGCAAGCTGTGTAAGGAGTTAATTAGCTTCACTGTGTTGTACCTTCTGTTTGGTTTAGTGAATTTATCTCGCTTCTGTCCTTGCCTGTCATTAACTTTCAGTCTCCTTGATTGCAGTCTACATGGATCTTCAAGTTCTTCATTAATTATTTTAGGTAAACTCATTAGACACTGTTCCTTTTGTCTTTCTACATTTCAACATTTTAATCGTATTTCCAGTCTCCAAAGGCAGAGGTAATGTAATTTTTCTGTGCTGTATTCCATTGATAAAAAAAATTGCAGGCTAGACTTTTTCACTCTCTGTTTCACAGAGACTGAGAGACTCTCTGAAGTCAGAGAGTCCCACAATGGAGTCTCCATCTTGTCAACATGAATGGAATCACTTATTCCTAGGTAGCCTACTTACCTTCCAGTTGTTGTCACAGATAGAGACAAACACATTAAAAATATATTGTAGTGACCTCTTTTACTTAAAAAACCATCTAATTAAAAAAATCTCATGAAAGAACTTGAAAGATTGATCCTTTTACAGTGTAAGAAAAACAGTGTGATCATCAATCTTTTCCAACGTTCAAGTCTTCAGCAAGATGACCGTGCTCATCCTGGCTTGTGAGATACGCGCATTACAAAGCTGACTTTAGAAATCAAGTGGCTCTGAATGTCAGAGAAATTAACAATTTTTCTATTGCAGACTTTTAAACATTTATTTTCTTAAGTAGTAAACAGTAAACTGTATTACTAAAAACAGTAACTCAGAGCAAAGGGATTTCAGTCAAAATTATTTAAGAGATATATATATATATGGTTGCTATGTGGTTGAAGTCTTGAATTTGACTGGAAGTCTTCTTTCATACCACAGACAGATTATCAGACAGATTCTTCCCAGGTGGAGTGTGTGAATGGATAAGATTTTTTTTAATTTAGGTGCTGTGAATTTTGTGAATAGGAGAATTGCAGTTCTTAGGCTGGAATGTCTTTTAACATAATTTACTAAAGCATGTCCTGAGGGTCACATCAAACCATTTTCTTATTATAACTAGTGTGAAAGAAGAACAAGATTATGCCAAGTTTAATTAGATTGGCCCCATAATTTATGCTGCTGAATATTTGGTGAAACTGTTAATAGAACATTCATGTACTCAAAGTTTACAGAAATAGCCTTCTTGCAATGGCATCACTGACTCACAATTCCATAAAGACTATTTTGTCTAAACATAAACAGAAATATAGTCATAGATAGGCATAAATTGTATATTTCAACATTTCAAATTATTTCAATATCATTCTGCTATAACTCAATTTCATTAATATTTGCTGCACTGGAATTACGGGTACTAAACATCCCTTGAATGAATTATAAGCAGGTTTTTGCTGGGTTTTGCGTTTTTCAACAGATGCTTTTGAAGTGTCTGGGAAACAAAACAATTCCATGTTTACCAAGCCAGGAGGAAATGTTGCTTTTACTTGCCCTTGTAAAATTGGAGATTCAGTGCAGTGAGCGATGTGGGAAAGGTTAAAGCAGATTGGGTAGATATTGTCATTCTGTGCAACTCGTCAGGAAAGCAAAGCTTTGGTTCAGATTTCAAAGAATGTGCACCAGTGGATTGTTCTGATCAGGAAAATTCCAGGACTGTCTTTCAAAACATTACAGCCTCTGACTTTGCACTGTATATCCGTGTAGCTGCTGGAAGAAACAAAACTCTATGATGAGTTTTACAGTGGCTGGTAAATAAAGGAGAAATTTGTAAATGGTCAAAATAGGACCTTCTGAGGCATTAGCACATTTGCACAAATAAAATAACTCTTCAGTAACAAGTGAGGATTTATTTAAATACCACATTCCAATTAGCAGTATGTAAAAGATAGCAAAGTTAACAATAAATCTTGTTTTCTCAAAAATAAGCTGGTTTTAAGCTTGTCTGATCTCATTACAGGACTTCAGGCCTGTTTGTGAGAAACTGGTTTGATATTAAAAATCACAGAACAGAATACAATCATGGAATTATTTAGACTGGAAAAGACCTCCAGCGTCATCAAGCCCAACCTTTGACTGAGCACCACTTTGCCAATTTAATCATTCCTGTTGTTTCTTGAACAATTCCAGAGACAGTGACTTCATTAATTGCCTGGGCAGACTCTTTCAGTGCCTGACCACCTTTTCCAATCAGAACATCCCCTGGTGAGGCTTGAGGGAGTCTCTCGTCCTGTCACTGGATGCCTGTGAAAAGAGACTAATCCCCACCTGGCTACAACTTTTTCAGGTGATTGTAGAGAGTGATAAAGTCTTCTCTGATCTCCCTTTTCTCCAGGCTAAACAACCCCAGCTCCTTCAGCTGCTCCTCATATGACTTACACGAAGGAGATGCTTTGGAAGGGATATGACTGCCTGAGTTTGCAGGAAGAGTTGAGTATTCTCCCAAAGAAGGTACAAGGAGAATTCCCCATCAGCATGTTGTACTGCAGGGCCTTGGAGATGAAGCCTGTCCTCCAACAAGGGCAAAGAGCACACTCACAGTAGTGTTTGTAATGTAGAAATCTGTAAACTGGGCTCCACCTTATTCAGGTAAGGGATTTCTTCATGGAGAGCTGAGAAGCTGTTTTTGCTGTTACTATTGTCACAGTTTGCTTATAATGGGAGCTACATGTCCCAACGCATAGACACTTGAAATTTCTCAGACTGTGGGTTGAATTCTACCTTTACCTCTATTTTCTGCTATGACTCAAAACAAAGACAAAACCAAAATAAAAACAAGCAAACAAAACTAAAACAACCCCCCCAAAAAGCCAAACCAAAAAAACCTACGACAATTTAGTTTTGCTTCTTCTCTGTGGAATACATTTTGAAGACCTAATCCTTGCACCACCCCACTCCTGCCTCTGTTGCAACATTCAGTCCAGCTTTCATTGCTTTGCCCTTGTTCCTGGGGATACATGAGTGTTTGGCAGTGGCATGCTGTAAACCTCCAGAATATGTTTAAACTATGATATGGTTAATTGAGGAATGGAGAATCTGCTTGGGAACAAAACATGACAACCTGCTTTACTTTGAATGCTTGACCACAAAAATCCATGACAATTAGCAGAATGTGATAAAAATACAGGAAACAGGACAAAAAGTCCTCACTTCTGACAATTTTAAACATTCAAATTTCAAAATCCTGAGCCTATTGATATAATCAAGCATGTCTTATAGAAATATTTCCTTCTCACTCCCAAGTGCAGTGCTTCTAACACCAAAATGAAAACATATAATTGCAAAAAATGCAGTAACCTTCAGAATGATCAGTTCTACCTATACAAAATATTTCTTCTCAAAAAGAAGAGAGTTTAGTTTCCATGCTTCTTTTGCTTTTGAAAGAAAGTCAATTCATGATTTTTATTTCTAGCAATGGCAACATAGTTGTGGCTGTCTATTGGAGAAAAGCAATGAAAACTTTGAAGGATATGAAGTACAGTATGATTCAGAAAACCCTCCATTGCATTTCTTTTAAGCCCCCGCCCTGTATCATTAAGTGCATTTTTTGAGTTTCATTAATTTCAAAGCAATATCAAGGATTTTCTATTATTTCTCTTCAACATTTGGAATTTTTCATAGCACATGATTATGATATTTCTGGTGGGATGTGGAAAAACAGTAAGTGGAGAGAAACAGCAGGGCAGGCACCAGCTCCCACTGCACACTGTGGCACAGACAGTGAAGTCTCTCACAAACTCATGAGTGACTTACTCTGCTTGATCCAACAGTTGTGGCTAGAATAAACAAACTGCTGCCAGAAACTTGCTGCACTATTTCATTTTTGGTGTCTGTTCTACTAGTTCAGTCATGTAATTTTCTTTGGTTTAGCATCAGAGCTAAGCCATGCTCCAGCATGGATTTTCTACCAAACTCGTCCAACACTTTAAGCCTGTTGGTGTGATTCTGCATGGGTGAAGCGATTCTTCTCGCCTTGCCCAGCTCCAGAGTTATTTTGAAATACTGAGTCTAGAAGGTAGGAGGAGAGGAGGAGAGCTGCTGTTTAGGTTTTAGGTTGAGAGAGTAAGAAAAAAGATAAGAACCCCCCCCTTTTTTTAAGATGTTTCTGAGAGGACTATAAGAACTTTTGAAGAGCAGGAATCTTAGGTGAATGGCTGTATTAAGAGCACAGGATTATATTCAGAAGAGGTTACAGTCCAAAAACTGCTGATTCTGAGAGGTGGTATGGTAGAAAGAAGCAGCTTGCTTCTTGTCTAGAGGTGAATGTACTTTTGCAAAGATAAACAGCATGGAATTCTTGTTAAGAAAAAAGGGAGAGAGGAAGAAAAAGATATTCAAGCCTTATAAAAGCAGTTCTTAGTTGTATTAGTAAAAGTCAGCATGCTGCATTTAATGTTTTTGAATGCTAGTGAAAAATAAACCATGAGATTAATTCAGTTTCACTAAGTTTATCCACTCTATCCCACTAAATATTGTGATGGTTGTTTTCCAGTAACAGGAATTGACAGATTAAATTGGACTTCTGCAAATATTTTTTGACCTCAAAACCTGGAATATATAAAGCAATGTATTTGTAAAGGAGTCTAATTGTTGTTGGATGACTCTTACAGAAACAGACAGATACTACATAATTATGCAATGTGTTCAAGAGATTTTGGATTAATTTCTGACGTGTTCTTCACCATATCTCTCATTCTAAAAATTCTGTCAATAGGGAGATCAGCCATGGCACCAGATTCCACATCTGAACCCATTTTCTGTGCTTTTCTTACCCTGCTTTTTTCTTTGAGACAGTCTTTGAAGAAAGGAAGCAGACTTGCAATCCACATATTGTTTTGGTAGATGATTGGGAAAGAATACGACACGTCATATGAAAAGACTGAAAAAATTAGCAGGGCTAAAAAAGAAGTATTTATTCCCTCCTGAACACACAGACATGTTTAGAGATTTAATAATTTTTTCTCGCTTTAGCAGATATCAGGGTAGCAAGTTCTCTTAGGCAAAGTAAGACAGAAATGTTTTACTGAAACTAAATGAAAAATGGGTTAGAGGTTGTATTTATATGCATGTTTAGGGTGTCAGAGTTGCATTACAGTTTGTATTAGGCCTTTCACCAGCTTTGTTGCCTTCCTCTGGACACAATCAAATGCCTCCACCTACTCCTAAATTTGTGGGGCCCAGAACTGCACACAGTGCTCAGGGTGAGATCACACCATGGCTGAATACAGCAGGATAATCTTCATTCACATCCAGATGAAAAGCAGGGAAGTACTTGTACAGTCACTGGGGGTTATCATACATTCCTTGGGAACTGGAAGGAGGCAGCAGTGCTTCCGGGCCAGAAAATGAGGACTTCAGTAAGGGGGTGAGGAGAACCAGGACAGGAGTGAAATTAGCTTCCTCCTTCCTTCATGAATTCATTCAGTATGAACACAAGGTATCAAACCACCTCTGTGGGTCTCTACTCAGCCAACCACTATTCCCTGTGCTTGAATGCATTCATGCTGGATTTCTGCCTGTCAGCTATTGGGTAAATTATTTCAGTGATACCCAGTTAGGATACCATACATGCCAGTCCAACAAGGCATGTAACAAAACACAGGAAGGTCTTGACAAAGCAGTTCCAATCTCTTGCTAAAACAACTCTCTGGCCCATCAGTGCTTCCTCCTCAAAACCAAAGTCAGTTGAAAAGTGTCCTGCAAAAAAAAATAAATTCCTGAACTTGCAGAGAAATACTAATACTAATACTTAACAGAAATTGTACTGATGCCGAAAATAAACTTAATAACCTCCTGTCAGCATAGCACCTTTGCTGAGAACATAAGAACGAAAGAGACATATGACAAGCCTCTGACATGTTTCTGCAAAATCTTGACTGGGATGTTAGTCAGTAACTACAAAAGGTTTTGTATGGTTAAAGAAAACAAATGCCTAAGGGAGGTTTTGTTCACTTCAAATGGGAAAAGGCACATGGGCTTTCAGTTGTTGTTAGTTAAAAGAAAAAGAATCTAATGATTTTTCTCATCCATATTTAACTGACAGCTGATAATCTCAGCTCTCAAACTCATTAACTCAGAGATTATTATCTTGACCTGACAAAACCAAAGGTGAAACTTCAGAAAAAGAAAAATGAAGCCTGGAGCAGTAAAACTGGAGGGTGGGGATGCTGCTGAAATCTGCAACTCTATCCAGATTCATCCATCCTTGATGACTATCAAATAAAAAGATTTTAATTTTTTTCCCCCCTTGTTACTTATAGGATGTTTTTTCTATACTTCTGTAAGTACTCACTGGCACAGACAATGACTTTTTCTGGTGGGTAGCATAACAGCTGGTAAAAAAAGACGTATTTTTTCCTAAATTTGAAGGTAAGTATATGCACCATCCTGTCATTTAAAGTACACAAGAGCTGAAAACATTCTGGCAGTAGAGTGATTTCATATGTGGTTATAACACCAAAGGTGTTGGTTTGTGTTATCGGGCAGCCTTCTCTATAGTGTTACATGCCTTCTCCAGTGTAAACTTCTGACAGAATTTTCTTTCTTTTTTCTCTCCAATAAAATAGCATTGGATCCAAGGATAAGGCTCTTCTGTAATCAGTATTTATTGTTATCCTTTCCAATGAACACATTAATACTAAAGAGGCATATCTGAGCAAGTCTCGTGGGATTCAGGACAGCCAGATAAGAAGATGTGAACCTTTTTGATCCTGGAGAGCAAAGCTATCTGGTGATGGCTCAGCAGCTGGTTAGTGACAATGATTGCTTTCCTTTGCCTGCCACCTAAGCACATAACTTTCTTGTCTACCCCAACGGAACTACTCTGGGGCAGCTGTGGTTTCCTTGTAGAGTGAGCAGAACATTAAAGAGGGAGTACAGCTGAAGACAGATTTTAGCTCTCATTCACCAATGAATAGCTGAGAACTTTAGCTGTGGATTGCCTGTGCGACTTTGATAATATTTCGCCTGTTCTTTCCTCCAATGCTTTTCACCTAAAAAAATAAGTATTACCTCACCACAGACTTGAGCACTATAAGAATAAATTGGCTTATACCTTGAAGCCATTTTCTTGTCTTTCTCTACCTTTAGTTATTACAGGTTGTTCTTTAGTTTCATTTGAAGATATGACTCCATTCCAAAGAAATCAATGCATTTCAAGCAAAGTTACTATAAGTTTAACTTTTCCTGCCTAGGTTGCAGTTTTCAAAGAAAGCCTTTTTGCTTAGGCTAGAACAAATGTGGCAGGTTTCCTGATATCCATCATGAAGGCAGGTACAATACTAGGTGATTAAAAAAAGGGGATGATAATGGGAGAAAGTTTTGTGATTTTTTTTTTTTGGTTAAAAACAGAACAGATTTCTTTTTGAATTAGAGCAGAAAATAACTGATACCATTGTGTGCAGTACTGAACAGAAAATCTCTTCAGCATTGAGATGATCTTCCTGGTACTCTGAAAAATACCTTGCTGCCCATGGAAGTATTGGATGATGGGACAACATTTACAATCACAGGGTCAGGTTGGAGAAGACCACAGTGGGTCATCTGGTTCAACCTCCCTGCTCAAGCAGGGTCATCCTGGTTGGCGCAGGATTGTGTCCAGATGGTTCTTGAATATCTCCAGCGAGAGGGACTCCACAACCTCTCTCAGCAGTCTGTCCCAGTGCTTGGGCACCCACACAGTAAAGAAGTTCTTCCTCATATTCAGGTGGATCTTCCTGTGCATTAGTCTCTCCCCATCGCCTGTTGTCCTATTGCTTAGCACCACTGAGAAAAGCCTGGATTCATTTAACTTCTTGGCACCCTCCCTTCAGATACTTACAGACTTACAGGTTGGATTTGATGATCTCATAGTTTTTTCCCAACCTAGCTGATTTTATGATTCCATTACATTGATGATGTCGCCTCTCAGTCATTTCTTCTTGAGACTGAACAGGCCCAGCTCCTTCAGCTTTTCCTCATAAAAGAGACTCTGCCTTCATCATCTTTGTTGCCCTGTTGTGGATCCACACAAGAATCTCCCTGTCTCTCTTGCACTGAGGAGCCCAGACCTAGACACACCACTCCAGATGTTCCTCATCAGGGCTGAGTAGAGGGGTGGGATCACCTCCCTCTACCTACTGGCAATGCTCTCCCTAATGCATCCCAGGACACCATTGGACTTCTCAGCCACAAGGACACACTGCTGGCTCAGGGGCAGCTTGTTGTCCACCAGGACCCCCAGGTCCTTCTCTGCAGAGCTGTTTTCCTACATATCAGCCCCAGCCTGTACTGGTGTGTTGGGTTATTTCTTTCCAGGTTCAGGACCCTGCATTTGGTCTTGCTGAATTTCAGACAGTTTTCTGCCCACCTTTCCAACCCATCAAGTTCCTTCTGAAGGGCAGCTTCCAGACAGCCCTCCGGGGTATTGGCTGCTCCTCACACCTTTGTGTTAGCCAAGAACATTCTTTTAAGTAGACTGATAATTTTTATTAACCATATATTGAGTCATTCATGTATGGACTGCTTTCTCACCAGGGGAGGGAAGGAGATAGAGAAGGATTATACAAAGCATAGCTATTTTTTTTATACCACTGTGCTGTGTTCACTCACCTTGGTCATCCGAGTCATAACTTTATTAAGAGCTGGTTCAGCATAACACAGGGGTTTCAGAAATGAGGAAATTGCTGTAAAGTCTGAATATCAAGCATGAGCTGTCATGGAATAATGTCTTTATATAACCATTGACTTTTCAGTTTAGTTTGGCATAAAAATTCACGCTGATTTGTATTTTTACAAAATACTAATTGGATTTATTGCAATCGCATTTTAGCAACTTTGGATCACAAATGGTTTATTACCTACATGGGATTTCTGCTGCTGTTTTGGTATTAGATTTCCTATTGATCTTCTGCATCACCAATGCTTATCACAAAAAAGTGAGTAATGTATCAATTTGCATGATTTACTGAAGCAGGTGAGGATGGATGTGTTAACAGTTCATCCTACCATCCCCTTCAGAATGAAAAAAAGGTATATGTAAAAATTTTAATTTTTTCAACAAAATTTTAAACTTGAAAAAACCTATCAGTTCTACAGCCTGTGAAAAAGTGGCGCTTTTTTTGTTTTTTTGTCCTTTTTTTTGCATTGGGAAAACAAATGGCTTACTAAAGCTCCTTTGTCAGCTAAATGCTTACTGCGATATTAGCTGAAATAATATGTTAAGGGTGATTTGTGAGGAATAACATCAAGCTAGGCATTCCTATTCCTATTTTGTGCGCAGAGGAGAGGTGATATCTTGAAGTCTTCTACACCTTCTAGCATTTTTGTCCTCTGATTTTATGTTCCAGATTTACAGCTGGATCCAAAGTAATAGTTAAACCATTATCTAAGTCTGCTGTTTTCCTTGACAAAGATCTCTAGTGGTCTGATCGAGAATCTCTCTTCTTTCAAAGAAAAATAATAGTGAGCAGAAAATGTATTCCTTCCCCTACCACAATAGATGAGCTTGCTGGAATTTTGGGCAACATATCAATATTTCCCAGAATCAAAGGGCTTTTTCAGGCTTTTTATGACACAGTGCTAATCTCATGCATGCTGCCGTTTGCAAGTCTACCTGGATTTTATTGTATTTATTGGTTTCAGTGGGAAAGTAAGTAATATCATCATTATACTGGAATTAGATCTTTCAGACTATACTATCATGTATGATGCAGTTTTCTCCACTATGTTTCTGACTAAATGTATGTCTTCAGAAAGAAGAGGGAGATCACAGAAGCTTTATGAAAAGCTTTGTACTCTACTCAGATCTGGGTGAGATCAGCTGTTGAGATGAAGCTTACTCATGGTTTGCACTGTATATTTATTAAGAACTCTTTCTTCTGTGTCTACTCTTTATATCACCTGAATCATATAGTCCAATCTAAAACTACGGGAAAAATTGAAGATTTTAAAATATGATTACTGCTATTCATTAGTTTTTGATTAATATCCTTTAATGCTTTACAGCTACATTTAGAGACTACTCTGTTCCATGTTATTAACAAATTACCTCTTTTGGTTTGATAGTCTTTTTATTATTTGTGTCTTTGTTAATGTCTTTTTTCCTCAAGTCATCATTTGTAAAACTGAGGCAAAAATTTGTGTTCTATGATACTCTTTGTCTTTTTTCCAGTTTAGCT
>VZDJ01007755.1:25294917-25415300 GCA_008694505.1 Cyanoderma ruficeps | reverse complement strand
TTTTTTTTTCCCCTTTTAATGTTCTTCTAGACTTCTTGTTGTAACAGTTATGGAAGATCCAATTTTCCTGGCATACACATCTGACAAAGAAGAGGAGAAGAATCACCACTCTGGCAGACAGAGATTTATGTCAACATCAAAAATGTCTCAAACAAACATAAGAAAAGACCATTAGGTTCTTTCTTAACAATGAAGTAATCAAAGCACAGGCCTTTTATTTGCAGCATAGACTTTCTTTTCTTTGTGCTGGCAAGAAGTGGAAGGTCAAACTTGCTCTGCTGGGCACAGCCTGGGCTGCTTTGGCACGACAGTGACGTGACCCTGGCTGTGTTGGTGCTGTATTGCAGCCTGCAGAGTTACCCTATCCTTTAATTCATATGCAGGACTACAGACTATTTGTCCTTCTGCAGTTGAAAGACTTTTACCTAATAGGTGGACTCTTAAGTATCAATTTTAGAACAGCTCTAATATGCAGAATGGAGCTGCATATGTTTACATAAAGTTAATCGGGTTTGAGAAATCTATGTGTATGAGAAGCCTATGTGACAGGGTGAGAAAGAAAATGTGTTTGATGTTGTCTGTGTTCATGGTTTTTGCATGTCAAATTGAGAGCTCTGTGGAATAATAAATAACCATGATTTTCCACACAGGAGGTGTTAATTTGCTGCGGGGCAAACAGTGCTATTCAGATGATAAAAACACATGTATCAGGGCTCCTTGAACCTAGATTTAAAAGTATGAACAGCAGCTTGGTATCTGACAGCTTTGTGGTTTTACAAGCTTCTTGCCACTCACCACAGTAATTTCAGTGTTTTCGTTTTGGGGATGAAATTGAAGTGTGGCTCCTGCTCTCCTCCCCCACTCCTTCACCCCTTTCACTCCCCCCATGCCCAGAAGAAAACAAAACAGGAAGACTCTGTCACTGTCAGGTTATATTTAATAATTTATTACAACGTTTAATTGCGCAAAAAATAAATGAGGACATGGAAGGTATATGATTAAATGATGCAAAGCAGAAGAAAGCATGACTGAGAACATTTACAAAACAATACACATACATATGTAGTTGTATGTGTGCATATGTGTATATTCTGCTGAAACCTACAGAAGTCATACAGAAATTGAACAAACAGACAAAAAAAAAATCCTTAAACAAACAGAACTAGAAGGCAGACCTGAGAATTAGGATCTATGCATCTTTTGGCCTTTTACAAATCTGCTGAGTTACTGAGGACAGAATCCCAGTAAGTGAAGGTGTTACCATGACAGCTGATAATCATCTATGTCTGCGTACTGCAAACTGTGTGCCTGGCCCTCCTATGCCTGATTCCACTTTTCTCTTGAAGCATATGTAAAAGTGCTGCTGGATATGGCATTCGGGGTTTTTGTTTGGGTGTTTTTTTTTTGAAAGGGGTTAGCGGTGGAGGCATCATGGCTCTGCCTACAAATCAGGAAACGGTTCTGCTTGGCTGGATAGGAAGTGCATCGCAGCCTGACAGTGAAAAGCACATTTTGTGCAGCCTTCTCCAGTGGAAAGCTTTCTTCACGTGCACAGGAAAATAGGAGCCTAGATTCTTCTGAGAGTAACATGGACACAAGGCTTCTTTTCACTATTTGAGCAATAATAGTGTCATGTGGTTATCCTACACTTCAGCTAAAAATCTAAATTCCTAAACTAAAGGGTCCTTTCAACTTATGCTGAAGACTTATATTGTTTAAAATGTCATATACCATTAAAAACATCTTGTTTTGGTTTTCTGTACTCTGAACAAGGACACATTGCAATGGATGTTTGGGGTTTTTTTTAAATTTCACTTGCTGAAGGTTTTCAGATATACAAATTCTTGAGTGTGAAATTAATGAGGATACACAGAACTGTACTACTAACAAGTTGGTTTATTTCCTGAGTTATCAAATGTCATAGCAGATAATTCTAAGTTGTGCACAGCCTTACAAATGAAACCTTGTAGCATTGGGTCATTTCTTAGGATTCCCTGATAGTAAAATACCAAAAGAACAATGTAATGGATTTGATTACACAGAAGGTCTCAATTGGAGTCCTGATACACAAACATCCATAAGCTGAGGAGATGGTATTGTTTTACTGCTTTTAGAGACAGTCAAAATACATCCCTGCTTTACTGAGGGTAAAAAAAGGGGAGACGTTGAGGTTAAATATCTGGAATACCAGATTGTTTTGATTATTTGTGGTACTGCCCTTATTTCTTTTCTCTCTTGGAACTTTCAGCTTGTCTTTTCAAAACAATTGCTTATTTTTGGGATTTGAAGATAAAATAAAATCTATAGTGCACTTCTTTGCAGGTATGTAATCTGTTTTAATTCAAATTCCATAAACATATTAGTTCTACCAGGATAGTCCGCAGGGAAAATCACATCACACATAACATAGTAAGAACAATATGTTATTTTTTTTTTCAAAAAACAATCCCAAAACAACAGCTTCATTTTTGTACCATAATAATATCAGTGAACAGCAGCTGAACAAGTGACAAATTAAAACTAAAAAGAAAACAACCCCAAACTTCTCATAATTCTCATTGGTTTAAAAACTAGTAAGCTACACACAAAGAAACTTCCAAAAGCTCAATTTGAAATACAATATTAGAACTCTTTAAATATTTTATGAGTCTGGCAGGTTGGGAGCCAGTAAGAATTTGTTTGCCGTTTGGATTATGTAAATAGTCTTTCCAGTGTAAACAAACCATTGTTTATTGCTGCTTAATGTCAATATTTCCCATAGATGTGTCCTTCTCTTTTGGATTTTTTTTCATTTCTTTTGAATAAACTCCATCAACTGTAGTTTGGAAATTTTATGTTTTATTTCATGCTGTACCACTTGTTCAAATAGTTAAGAGGGAGGAAAAAAGAATCAATGAAGCAAAATGACCCAACCATGGATACCAACCAGCTCAGCATACCATCTAAACTGTAAAATAGTTCTATGGGTTTTTTAAGGTCTTGGAAACTTTGCTGAAAGGAAATAAATATAATAAAATGTGTTGTTATTAAGAAAACTGAGTGTTGAATACCTTGAAGGGTATTCTAGGGTAACTACCCTCTGTGTGATTTGAAAATGAATGTATGAGATTAAAGAAAATTAAAAACTTTCCACAATAATAAATTAATCTTTTTCATTGGGTCAAAAAAAGAAATGCTTAAATTTGGTATTCAAAGGAGTATTCAATGATTAATAGTACAACTAAGTCCTTAAAGGGTGTAAACTCACATTCCTTTGAAAAAGACTGCTGACTGTGGGAAAGGCAGTCACCGGAGTTTGGAACAACAGGACGAGAAAGAAACTCACAATTTACAAAGACGGTGAAAGTTAAAACGTGTTATTTTCTTTATTCATTTCAGACACCTTCCTTTACCTGAAAGAACTCTGACTGTAATATGTTCATGATACTGCTCCGTCTGCTCATCTTCTGCTCTCCCTTTGCTGTGTGTCTTGGGGTAAAACAATGTTTCTGTGAGGAAACAGGCTGTTTTAAGGGCTGGACCCACCAAGGAACACAAGAAGCTGGACTCCTCCACACCCCCACTTTTGGCAGGATAGTTCACAATTAACCCCTCTTTATGACCTCTACCTGACCTAAATTCCCAGTCACCTTCTCTGTTAGGCACCTAACTATTTTCAAGAATGCTCAGAAATAGCTTGTTCTAACTACACTGTGCAACTTAACCACCTGCCTCTTCTCCAGGTCTTATCCCAGGACTAGGCAACAGGAGAAGAGGACCAAGGAAACACAGCAGGAAACTGCTGTGTACAGCTGAAGTACAGTTGCTACCAGCATTTATTAGTTTGCTCCTGAGAGTTCCAAATAAGAAACGTTACTTCAGAAAAAGGAAAGGTTTCAGATTCAGGGGATTGTTCAGAGGATTGATCTCACTACCAGTTTCATTTTTAGGGGCAGGTTTTTTGGTTTTGTTGGTGTGCTTTTTTGTGTGTGGTTCTTTTTAAGGATGATGATTATTATTTTTGTAATCATAAAGATGTCAGGGCACCAGGACTCTGATTTTTCAATTTTATTTTTAAATTTTATGTGTATCATGCTCCTTTAAAAATACTCTGTTATGGAGCTCTGCTACATTGCAAATCAATGGTATTTATTTACAGTAGCTGAAACTCTGCCTCAGTGAGTACACCCTAGTGCAGTTTCCTTCAAAGCTGAGATGCTCAATAGGAGTTAATCCTCTGAACAGCTTTGTAAGTCTGACACTAAGGGTTATTTCCAAAACCAGCCAGCCTGTCTACAAGATAGGTGCTAAAATGTTCTTTTAGGCTGCAGACCCCAGGAGGAGAAGCTGTCTGCCAAGTTCTCAGACTGTATTGTTCAAGGTGTAAGTAAGGCAACAGAAAAGATATTTCCAAAACACACACTTTCCTGGAGAACCATTTTTGGCTGGAGCACAAGACATACCTTCACAGCTGTGCCTTCTTGGGGTGGGGTGTCAGGGTATGTGTGGGCTCAGGGTGACCACTGCTCCTTCGATATCTCAGGTTCCACCCTGAGGCTAGAGATCCACAGCAGTTTAGTTCCAAACACTAAACCGGACCAGGCTTTTCACTGCCACATGAAATGCTGATTCATCCAGGATCATACCTGCCAAATCACTCAGGAAGTGGGACACCCTTCCCAGTTCTCCCCCAACCTGCATCAGGCAAGTGAGCATGCTCTCTCCCCTGCCCTCTGAAGCTGGGCTCCTGCACAGAAACAACTCATATTTTTAGGATGAGGAAGAGCCTTCAGTGCTTAGTAGGACACTCCCCCACCAAGAGGGTCCTTGTATCTGCTTTTGTCCCTAATATATATATATNATATATTTTTTTTTTTTTGGTTCTTTTCTAATAGTACAATGCATTCAGAGTCACAAGAAAAGGAAGAGCATCTGAATAACCATGGGATAAACAAGTGATGAGTTTGACAACAATTCCTTTAAAGCAGAGAGTCTCAGGAACTGAGATGGCCTCAGCTGTGTGAGCTCAGATACTACTGGGGCAGGCTGCCACCGTGCCACAGGACTGACTAGTGCCACTGCTCTGACTAATTTCTTGGCCCTGATTAGACTCGACTTATAAAGCTAGAGATTTACCTTACTAACTGTGCTAGAGGCTTACAGTTATATATCCCTACACATAACTTAGGATATAATGTCTGAGCTAGAAATACCAAATGAAATGTACAAAACTATCTAACACAAGTTTCCAAAGATTATTTCCACACTATCCACATTGTTAGCCTGTATAGTTAGATAAAATAATTAATACTAATTACTAGCCATGGCTGACATATTTCTTCTAACCTTATGCCTACTTAAAAAGACACTTTTGTAATTTTAGAAAATCATCTCAGTGGTTCTAAAGCGTATTTAACACCTCTTTTAACAGTTTATTCAATTAGATTGTTACACTAAATAATTTGTAGCATTAACCAGTAATTTTTATAAAATGATTTAAGTGATAGTAGCTTATCATTCTAAGATATAAACAGAAGCACAGTATTTCTTTCTTCAATACTTTTCTTTGTGCTGATGTCTATATGTGTATTTGAAAAGAGGAATGTATGTTAGAAATATTTGCATGTATTAAAATGAATCTCTTTTAAAATCTTTTTTTTCCCTCTGAAATAAAACTGCCTTAAGCAGACATTTATTATTTTCTTTGAAATGTCTATAATTTACCCAACATTGGTAGAATGGGAGGAACTTTCCTACAGAACTCTGTCAGAACATTTTGTAATTAGAAGAATAAAGGTTGAGCACCTCTGTATGTATTTTTATGGATCATAAAGGAAGATATCAGCCAGAATTCAATAAGCTGTGAAATATTCTAAATCATACTTTTGACAATACCTGGCTGCAGTGAGTTCCACAAAGTCGTGTGGTAACAATGGCGATGCATTGTGCAAAACACTGTTTTTCCTGTACTGCATAATGCATGTTAGGCAGACTGGTACTGGGCTCTCCCAGCCAGCTTAGGGAAAATGAGCCCGTCCAGTTTCAGTCCATTCATACAGAGTAACTTGGAGCTGGGAATTAGACTGAACACACAACACTGTTTCCAGCTCCTGATAAAGAAGGAGAAGAAATTGAATGCTACGGGAAACTGTTTTGTACTCAACATAGCATGTGTGCTTAAGTGTTTGCCAATTTCTCCTAATCCTTTTAAAAATTACAGAATCTGTTGTTTTTGGGTTTTTTTTTTTGTTGATATCTTACCACACTTTTCACTTCCTTTCATAAATTTCTCTACCTTTCTATAATGATGATTTTCAAATAAGTAAAAGGTTAGCATGTATCATTCTTTGGTAAGAAGTCATAACACTTTTTTTTTCCATGTGTTTTCTGTTTTTCCTTTTACCCATCTCAAATCAGAACAATTTCAAAAAAGTGGTTCTGGATATGTCCTGTCACAGCCCATCATCTATGGAAACTCAGGAAATGCGACAATTAACGTCCACAAGGGTAATTTTATTTTATGTAATTTATTCTGTTTTAAGTATAGGAGCAGTGATGAGAATAAATGTTCAACTGAAACCTTTATTTTGGTTATTGGTATGAAATTGCCAAACCAGCCAATTAGCTTTGTGCTATTTTCTATGCCCACTCTGTCATGCTATTATACAAATTTAAAAAAGATTGAAAACAATGTGTCAGCTGATTAAAAATTAACATCATCCATGTCAAATATTCTCACAGGAAAATATCTACTGTAAAATATATCAATGCACTTGACAATCTCAGGATTGTAAGAGAATATAGTAAGTCTGTTGAACCTCATGAGGATTTCCGTATCAAAGCAACAAAAAACCCCAATGAAATTAATTCTTTGGGACTTTAAATGTGGTATTTAAAAATATTAACTTCTTCATATTATAGTGCCTATTACTTTTTGAGCTTACATTCAGTTAAAAAGGAAATATTGTCTCCATTACAGCTTGCAATATTCATAACAATATGGGCATTCTAAAATGCTTTAATTATATTTAATCATACTTAAACCTCAGTTACTTTCATAAGTGTTTTAATTGTGTCTGTAAAAATCTGTCGAACTGCATAGGCATGTAAAAATCTTTGCAAAGTGAAACTTCCATTTTCTTCAATAGCACCAGTTCTCCAGCAGATTCTAATATTTAGGTTTCTAATCACAATGCAATTTAAATAATTGCTGAATACGCAGCACCTTCACCCATCACATTTTACTGTCTTTTAAAGATCTGGACAGGGACACAAACTTCTTGTTACTACAATGGAGTCAATATTTTTTGTGGTTTCTTTCCTTCCACCATAAGCCTATCCTTGTTTCCAACTTACCTCACCTTTTTATCTAAAATAAAAGGTGAAGAGCATTTAATTATGATATCAAGAACAAACACAGCAGCCTTCATGTAGTACAAGACTTTATAACTGCAGAATTCATATATCCAGCTCTTTGATTTTCAAGTTATCTGACTACAGTGATGTTGCACAGTCAGTATCTTCTACTTACAGAACATAGGCAGGCATTCTGACCAGTTCTTTGTGGTGAAAAATGTAAAATTCTAATATATCCTGTTGTGCAATAAGTGTGTTTGGAAAGAGTCACAAGTATTTGAATGATGCATGGCAAAATGAAGTTTTCCAGTGCTGTTGGATCTGTTCTTGTAATCAAAAAGCAGCTTTTCACACTTTTCCCACTGTTCACTCCATTCTGTGTGTGGATAAAAGCCGCAGTCGTTCCTTTGCAGCAGGTATAAAAAGGAGCCAAAACACACTGATATTAAACACTAAAGCAGAGATTAACTGGAACTCATTACTCCTTCCTTTTTAGTATTTTGTAAATAATTCTATATTTCATGCTAAAATGCACAGCCATTCAAGACAGTTATATTTTCTAATGGAAAGCTACCCTGCAGTTTCTAGCTACCAGATGAAAACTAGCTGTGAAATGTGGCCGGTGAGCTAAGTCTGAGCAGAGGTTTATATGCTACATGCTGATGGTCTTGGTCAGTTCCTAGAGATCAAATACATGAAATAACATTACTCCTCATAGCACTGCCTGTTAGACTGGAAAGCTGAACACGCATGAAGTTAATTCCTTTTCTGATAAATGCAATACATAGATATGATTAACGATCGACCTTTTTTTCTCTTTGCCGTAAGCAGGTAAGGGTCGTCACAGATTGCCTGCACTTAGCAACTTCTAAATAAATGGGTGCCTGAAGGCTGTATTTTGTACCTAAATTATTGCTATAGAGAGCACTTTAAAACTCTTTTGGCCTCAGATACTCAATTTCAACCCCCCTTCCAGCAAAGTCTTATTAACTTAGAACAAAACTTGATTATAGTTTTCCGAGAGGATTTCTATATATGTGCTATGGAATGAAGTATTTTACTGAAATGTCATGGTAGACTTTTGACAAAACAAAAGAGAGCAGCTATTGTCAATGCCTCAACAAACTTTTTTGATTTGTCGATACATTTTCAAGCTTTACTTGAAGCTTTTGTGGAACAAAAAAAGAAGAAAACAACCCAGCAAAACTTCCCAAGGACAGAACTTGATACATGTGACCACGTGCCTGCCACAAAAAGTAATGTCTAAATATTTACTCAGTAAAACAGCAAACTCCCTGCTACAAGAGATTCTCCTTTCTTTTTCCTTTACAAAGGCAGATGAAATTGTTTCAAACAAGTACACTCACAGACAATTTGAACTATAAATAATGACATGTAGCTGTTAAAAAAAATGGGACTATTCAAGTTCCTTAGCACCATTTGATGATTTATTAGCAGTCTCTTTCAATTTCACCTTTTCTGCACCAAATGATTTCAAAATCAAAAGTACCAGCATGCATCAATCTATAATATTCACAGTTAAGATATATTAGTAACTATATTTAGTAATGCCTTGCGTTATTGGTTCATAGGGGTGAAATACTGTTATCAAAGGGTGATTTCAAAAAAATGTAAATCATGGTCACAGTTATATATTCATAAGATATCCTCAGAACCAGAAATAAAAGTGAAAGCTTTATTTTATTTCTTCTATTTTATCATGTACTAATGCTTAGTTCCATTTGTATCAGCTGCACCTGGTTACCACTGAAGACATTTTGTTGCCCTCCATCCCTTCACAGCTCATTAGCTGAAAACAGAGAGCAACTCTTGGGTCAGGAGCAGACGTATTATCTGTGTGCCTTGCACAGGAAGAAAGCCGAGACTAGAACAGGGTCCCACGAGGTTCCCTGGGTCTGTTTAAAGGCCACTGAAGTCTCTAGGCAGACAGCTCTACCATGTGTTCCAAGAGAGAATTTTCCTTCTGGTGGAAGCACTAGGAGCTGTACAAAGTAGTCTCAGTGGCCATCACTTAGGTTATCACAACAGGCATATGCCAGGAATTAAAGCAATTCCATGAAAACTGAATTTTCTGGCAAACTGTTGTCAAAGTGTCTGCCTGGTTCTCATGGAGCTTTTCTGAGGAACATCTGTGGAAGCTATGTGAATACACCAATGTTACAGTGATATCTGCTGCTCTGTAGTGACACTAATGGCAGCGTCTATTGGCTCCTGAATATTTTTGTGCTTCAGGGTACCAGTTGTCTTAGGCTGTGTTGCAGTACATTGTAAAGTTGCATCCTCATTTCTCAAATTCTAGTGTGCTTGTGTTTGGTCTCTACAAGAAATAGGTTCCCAACAGGTCAGGTTTGCTATAGATTGCTTGTGTTCTGCAGCTTTGTTCAATTTTCTGTGTATTGTATGAGACCTCACAGGTGTTTTATAAATGTATTAGTTGGGAAGATGGTTGCATTATGCAATGAAAGCAAAATATTTAGTAAAACTGCTATATATGGCCATATATACAGCCAACACTGCTGTAATGCCCCTTTCCCTCTCTTTTTTTTTTTTTTTGTGTTTTCTTTGAAAATAGAATCTACATTTTTCATCAACTTGACAATACTCAGGTACTGCATAGGAAGACAAAGCCACTGTTGCCAGACAGCAACTGTTTCCCAGGAAATGAAAAGAGGACATTATATAGACCTTATGCTTTTTATAGAAATACAGCTGAAGTACTAGGTTGAGAATTTAGATAGGTTCTTAAAGTCTATGGACACTGGAATTATGAAGCAGTTATGATATTCCCTTGTTCAGCCTTTTTGCCACTATTGGACTATGTAGAATATGTAATTTTAAATGACTCGTATTTAAGTCACAGAGGAAAAAAGTTACTTGGACACAGCATTGAAACTTGTAGAACATATTGAAAACTTAATCTAAGGAGTTTCAAAGAAAAATACATATAATTTTAGGGCAAGTGAAAGAATCCGAGTTGCAAAGGAATAAAAATAACTGACCATTTCCCCAAAAGGCAAATATTTGGCAAAGCTGCACTAAGTAACAGAAATACACCAGCAGAATATCTATCCTTTTGTATCACATTTTGCATTTAACGCTTGCAAATTGGAAATTTTCCCTAAGCAAAATGTCAACCGAATCTTTTTCTTAAATGAAAGTGTGAATGAAGCTTCCTTGATGGGTACAGACAGCTCTGAGAGCACCGTAGGTACGGTGCCCTGACAGCGTGGGAGAGCAGTTTTTCATTTTAGCTCATCAAAATACTCCCTGTAGGGAACCATTCTATTCCTGAGTATGGCAGCACTGTAAGAAGGAAAAGAGGTAGTGAACTAGACAAGGAAAAGCGGGAAAAATAAATAAAGGTGATTGTGGCGGGGTAGTACTGCTTCATTCAAGTGGATCACAAAGCTTTTTTTATTCAGCAGCCGTTCACTGAGGTGTAGAAAGCTGTAAGTCTGCAAGGTCTCTTAGCCAGGAAAATGGTTGGAGAAAAGCTGACCATACTGTATCAGTAAATGTTTAATCAAAAGCAGAAGTTTCTTCCATACCTTTTAATACATATATATATAATGTGCATATATAAAACAACCCAACAGCACTTTTCAGTTAAATTATAGTACATAAAATTGATTATTTCATTGGAAAAGAGTCTATGTGTCTCCTCCTTGATACATTTCCTCAACCTGTCCTGAGAAACAACCTATGAGCTGAATCCCCCTGGTAATCATGGCAATAGTTTCACACTGGGAATAGAACACAAGGCTCCTCAGATCATACAAGAGGGTAGATTTTTCTCCTCACAATTTCAAACATTTCAGGGCATCACAAGGAGTACATAAATATTTGATAACAGTTACAAAAATCTAAATGTTCAGGATAGATAAAATTCCTTCCCCACCTACAGGTATGCCTTCCAACTTATTCCCTCATTACTGATTACAAACACCTACTACAGTTCGTTTTTTAAAGACGTCTTCCAAAGACAGGAAATTTCCATTGAGAGGTACTCATCCTCCTTTTGAAAGTAAACAGATGCTCGACACATGATCATACAAGATACAATGTGCATCTAGAACAGAAATCTGAGAAGGAAACACAGAAAATCAAAGTAATGCCGACCAGAAAGACAAGACCAGAGCTCAGCTCTACCATGTCTGGCCCAGCCGTGGCACGGGCGGTTGCCAGTTGGGCAAGTGGCCCACTTTTTTTTGTTTGAAGAACAGTTTTCCCGCTTTTTAAAGTTAGGCTTGCAGGCATAGTTACCCAAATAATTTGTGAACAAGAAGACTTTGCAGCAGTTCTGAGGACAAGCCTGTGCTGCTGATAGACATGTTCACAGCTCTTAGGGGCATAATGAGAATTGCATGGGTAAGGGATAAATTTATGCCCCAGGAATTTAAGATTAGAGCTGGACCAGGCAATAGCCTTACCTTAACGCATCAAACCCTATTCCCAACAAAACATATCAGCCTGCTACTCCAGTATTTGTTGGCATCTGGCTTAAAAAACACCCAATCATCCTCTAGGTCAGTGAATGAACCCACTTGGATCTGAAGGTGACCCCCGCAGCACTGACACTGCACCTTGAGTTAGCGGCATTTCAGTGACTCCAGCGGGAATTGTAGGCTGTGGCAAGGACCTACAGAGGTTGGGGGTGAAGACAGGCTGGCCTGCTGGTGGGGGCGGGAAGGAAGGCCCCGATGCCAACTGCGCCATTGCAATGGAGCCCCAGAAGGGACCTTCTCTGGTCATGCAGAAACCTTCACACCAACCAACACAGTTTCATTTGTTTCCACCACCTTCTAACAACACAGACGCGTCCCCCTTCCCTCCCCCCAACCCCCCAAACCCCTCCTTTCTGAACATATTGACAAAAGGAACGGCAAAATAAATAAATAAAGACTCAGCCTCTGCTCCAGGGAAGCCGCCTCTCCAGGTTCCCGCGTTGGCGGTGCCCCAGCTGGAGCTGGTAGGCGTCGGTTTTCACGGCAAATGGAGGGTGCAGAGGGGGCCAGCGGCTCCCGGTGCTGGCGGGAGGCTCCGGGCTCAAGTGTCCGTGTGGGCCAGCAGCCCCGGCTGTCATTGCACCAGCCCCGAGCCGTAGCTGAAGGTGTAGCTGCTGGCCAGTGACAGCGACTGCTGGTGCTCCTCGGCCTGCTCCGACGGGTAGCTGGGGAATGTCTGCGCCCGGGACACCTTCGCTGAGCCGAGGCTGTGACCTGGAGGGGGGAGGAATGAACACAAAAGATGTAACCGGGCTTGGAAGCTTTCACCACGGACACTGACTCCAGTGGGTTAATTTCATAATGTTCCACGGTGCCGGGCTGCCCGGAGAGCAGATTTGCTTCATCGGGCCCTTCTGGGGCTGCAGAAGAGGCTGTATCCTGTGGCTGAGTTTACCAGCCAAGGCAAAAAGTTCCAGACCCAACTCAGGCATAATTTAGGGTCAGAATTATTTTTCAGATTTTCAGAGTGTTATATTTGTGTATTTTCTACTTAATAAGTCTTAGTTATGTCAGTTAGGCCTGACAAATAACTATTGCATATCTTTTTTTACCTGCAGCACTGCTCATTAAAGTAATGCCAGGGGTTTCAAAGAGATTAGTCCCACAAATGCCACTTTATTTACTTACTGTCCTCTGAACACGATGCCAGTTTGTCAGATAAGTGCAGCACCACTGTCATTCCAGAATGAACTGGGGGTGGGATATGGTGCACATGGCAGAATACTGGTTGGGAAGAGGATGTGCCAGATGCTTTTTCAGGTGGGCTTGTGAATCTCATATTGCTTTAATCAGCAATATGGGAAACCACATGTGAAAAGCCGGTGATGAAACTCAGGTAACCCTGATGACCCAATTCTATAACCTGATAGTTTTCCTACCTCATATTTCCTTTTGAAACTGAGATTTAATTAGTAACAAAAAATAAACTTTCAAAACTTTCACGGATTCATGCAATGTATCCTTTTTTTTTTGACATGTATATTGAAACTTGAATTCAAAATGGTTTTACATAATGCTTTTAAAAATGTCAATACACTTATTATCTGTAGGAATGCAAAATCATATTTTTAGGTCAACCACAGAGATATTAAAGAATAGCTGCAATGGTATAGACTCAAATAGCAAAGAATTCAGCTCATGCTGACATGTTTCAGAAGAATGAGCAGCTGGCCCAGTAGTGCTGGAACCAAGGATGATGTTCACCGGATTTGGGAAAAGTTTTCCTAACTTGCATTTGGAAAAGCTTGATCATAACATGTTACTGACTTCCTCATGAAAAAACCCCATGATTCCTCCTGAACATGAGACTATCAGAGCAATGCTGGGACCAAGATGGAAAAACACCCAACTAAATGAAAAGCAGAATAAAAGGTACATCTTAGTCACACTGAAGACAATAAAACCGGAATCTGAATTCCCAGTGGCATGTTAATGAGCATAAAATCCCTTTCACATCACAAGCAACTAGGATGAATTTTTAATGTGCATTTTTACTATTCATTCATTGGATTAAATTTGCATTGGCTACCAAAACTTGACAGAGATGAAAGGTTTAAATGTTTTCTGCTTCAAGAAGGTCTTGCATCAAACTGAATTAAAGTTTATGGTGACTGTGAGCTTTGAGCTATACAGTAGCTGATAATGTTTGTGAATAGTCTTAAAGGTTTTATTGCTTCGACCAACTTTTAACCGTGATATTAAATAAGGCCTTTATTAATTTTTTACTTTTATTTGGGATTACATAACAATTACTGTCACTTTATTTCTTAATCTAATGCAAACCTAAACATGAGAAGATGAATGATTCTAGATTTTAATTTTGTGTTCCAAATCTGCCGCATTTCCTTCTCAGGATGTAAGATTTTGCTTTCTTTTTACCCAGAAGCTAGAATAATATGCCTTGTAAATGCCATAAGGAACTACTAAACCAGGCATATGATTTCCTATGTAAATTTTGTCTCTTTCCTAGTAATAAAGATAAATACAGTATGTCAAAGTATAACTTTCCTTAATTTTTTTCATGTATTTTATCCAAAGAGCATAAAACAATCCCTGTGACAACAAGCAGGAGTAAAGAGACTTACCAACCACAGAGTTCCCTGTACTCAGGCCTATTTGTGTCATATGCTGTATCTTGTACAATTAATTTTAAATCCACTTTTGTAGAATAGTGTAGCTTTAATACAGTGATGAAGACTAACTGCTAGCCACTAATTTCTAGCTAAGGAATTCAGACAGTGTCTTAGAACGTGGAAGATTGATTTGAACCTATTAGGGTTAAAAAGGAAATTAAATTCATGTCTTTCATTTCTTGTATATATGCCTCAAAAGCCAGCACATCCCTTGCTGTTCTTTAAAAGGAAATTTGTAAATGCTAAATGTCACAACAGGGCTGATTTTTGCCATTCTGCAACCGAAGAGGTTAAGGAAGAGAAGTGACTTCTCTCCTAACTGCTAGGATATGTAGTGAAAGATAAGAGACAGACAGATCGAAAAGATTAGGGCACACTTAACAGAGCCAAGATGTCTATGACTTCTGGTTGAGGCTGAAGCTGAACAGTATGACATCAATCTATGAAAATAATAGCAAAAAGAATAGAGGATGTTGGTTCAAATAAAAAGAGAAAGCTATGGGTAATAGAAAATTTATGAGTTTGGAAAGAATGGATCTAGGCAATATATTTACTTTCAACTTATATTTAAAAAAAACCCCAATTAATTGTGTTAATAAAAGAATACTTCAATAAAAGAATAAGAAAATGATGGTGGCAAAATAATAACATAGCCCAAAGGTTCCAAGTTGACTTAAGACTTCTAAGCATTTCCAAAATTTAGGGCATTTTTCATCTTTTTGTTAAAATTCAACACATCATATACTGGAAATTCTATATTATAATGGTTCCTTTTATTTTCATACCTAAATATAATTCATACAGCTGATCAACCTTATGGAGCCCTAGGTAGTGTTTCCAAAGTTACACTTTATGTCAGCAGTAAGGATTTTGAAACTAAAGATAGAGGTAAAGTTTTTGCAGTAAAGGATTAAAGTTCCACAGCTTTCTCAGTTTCCTGATTCAATCATATTTGGTCCTTAAAAGTTAAGAGAGAGGAAAAAGAAGACTACTGTTTGTGGATTTTGCAGCTCTTTGGTACCACAGCTGCTTTTAAGAACACAAAACTAATTCTTCCCTATAATTCTTCTGAAGTCGGCATAAGATGAATTTGATTCACACAGATTTCATGACCTGAAGACACCAATAGAGCTGGGGGAGGTTTTTTCCCCCATGGCTTAGAGAGTAAAAGTTGCTTTTTTTTTTTCTGTTCCAGGACAGGAAACGTAAGTATTATTTAGCCTGTTTCATCCTTTATTCAAATTTACTCTCAGGATTATAGAATGCAATGAAGCTGCAGTCTAAAGCAATTAGATATGAATGATCCATCAAGAAAATTTAATGTAACCCTGCAAATTACATTAAATTAGATTTTTCCTGATCTTAATTATGCTGGAAGCAGAGGCAGTATACACAAGGATCTTATTTCATGGCGTGGTGCTTATTTATAACAATTCTTTAGAGGAAAAAACCAATGGTTTCCTAGTAACAGCAGTGAGTGATGTACATATAAGTAGATCGATCACAACTTCTGAGAGAAAACTTGCAGTACTAAGCTAAATGAAAAGAAAAAAAAAAAAAAANAAAAAAAAAAAAAAAGAGGAGAAGAGATCCAGGGATAAGCTTTAAAAGCTCCCTTACTGCTGCTTATTGGGCGATGTTTCTGTTTTAGATTCAGAATTCAAATTCTTAACCAGAAGGCAGGTGCCAACCCTTTTTCTTTTCTAAATGAAAAAAAGGTCACTCTTTTCTTTTCCAATACAAGAATTCAAGGGATTGTCATCTGATGTTCTTTGGTTAGAGCACTCATCTCTGATGTACAAGTCGTGTGTTAAAATTCCCCTCTGCCTGTGGGTAAAGTTCAACATTACCCTTTCTGTGGAAAATCAGCTGAAAATGTTCCCTTTCTGCTCTGTACTGACTCTGCTGTTCACTGTCCCCCAGCTGAGCCATGGAGACTGAAAAGCTGCTTTATAGACTGAAGCTCTTTGGTCATCTGGTCAGCAAAAGCCCCACAAATCTCTGTACTGGCAAAGCTGAGGAGCAGGAACAAGCAGCCAAGGAGAGGAGAGGGCAGGTTTTTTCTCAGGCTGGTTTCCCTGCCAGATGGTTTGTTTGGAGAATGATGACCTGTGAGCAATGTGCCACCAAATGTGGGGGAATGCCATCGCCACCGGAATGCTCACAGCCCTGGTGCAGGAACACTTTTGAAACCCTGTGACTAAGCTTTTCCCATACAAGATCTAATATAAGTTTATGTTTCTGCAGTGATTAAAAATTAATAGAACCAGAGGCTCCTGTGTTTCAGCTTCTGTTGCAGGCCTTTAATTACTTTATATGAGATAGCCATTAGGTAAAAATAAAGACATTTGCAGCTGCACAGCAAGCTTTCATCTGGGATTTCTTAACCTCTGAACAGATGACTTTACAAACAAAAGATGTACTTCTAATGAATTTCTATCATTCTAGGTAAGAAGAATAAATTTATTTTTGAAAATAAAATTTGATATTTCCATTTCCAAGATTATGAGCACAAAATTGAAGTCATTAAATTACAGTCAACTGGATATCTTTATTAGCATTGTGTTTTGTATTTGGGAGCCTTTGAGACTTTATGATTGCAAGAGGTCTGTGGTTGCTATAGATATTTCTATAAATCCTGTAGAAAAACACGACTGCTCAAAAGAAATTTCTATGAATCAATCAGTATAAGCTAAGAATAAATAAAGTGAATCAATTGTTCCATTGTAAAGCAGTTGTTTCTTTTTAGAAATATTAATTGGACAATTCTGTTCACAATAAACAGAACAGTCTGGGAAGCAGGGATACAGAGACGATGAGATTTTATCAGTGCACAAAAGGGTAGTGCAAGAAGGTGGAAAAAAACCAATTAGCTAACAGATGTTTCAGGAACGAAACGTTAGTAAGCAGGAGTTAGCTTTATGTTGTTTCCTCACCCAGTTCTCACTAGACAACATAAATGCAACTATTGAGCCAGAAAAGTTCCCAAAACTAGTACTAGTCTTTAATCTTGGTTTGTGCCCTCTAAGGACTTTCCCAACAGCAGTGAAAGCTCCTATTTATACCAGAGGAGGCACAGAGATTGCACTGAGGATATCATTTGAATGGGGAAGCTTGTCTCAAAGTGCTTCAACTTCTGTTATTCTTTGCAGAATTTTTGTTGAGGCACAGGACAGAGTGGGAAAGGCACCTTAGCTATGCCTTGAAATCCCACTAGAGAAAATCAAACTTTTACTGAAAAGAACCAAATTTTTATGACTGCTTATTTCAGATGGAAGCTTTTATCCTCTAAGAGATTTTGTTGCAGAGAAAGAGACTCCAAATTTATTCTGGATAAAGAAAAAAACATTTCTCAACCCCTCTCCCACCCCCCCCACCCCTCCCCCCACACACACACTTCGGTCTCAAATCAGTTAAGTGGCTATTATTGCATCAAAAA
This sequence comes from Cyanoderma ruficeps, assembly GCA_008694505.1. Lineage (NCBI taxonomy): Eukaryota > Metazoa > Chordata > Aves > Passeriformes > Timaliidae > Cyanoderma > Cyanoderma ruficeps. The sequence goes on along the minus strand of VZDJ01007755.1, from coordinate 25,397,367 downwards.
GGATACTTTCATTTAAGACAGAAAATAAATGATTGCTGTCATCCTATTTATAAATTGACACTGGTTAAAATTCTGCCAACTCTCTGTATTGAACATACAGTGTCTTCTATTGAGCTACTGATGACAAAGCAGCTTTTCCTTTTCTGCTGTTAGATGATTGGAATAACTAAAGCAAAGTTTCATAGCAGGACAAACTGCTACAAAGCAAAACATTTATTTTGCAGTAATGATGCAGTTGGATTGGAAGGGCATTAATTGGTACAGCAATTATTATGCTGTCACTCACAAAAAGATGCAATGGAAGGCAGCAGATGGAAACTGAAAAATAGCATAAACTACATTAAAGCATATTGATTTCCATATACTTATTGAAAGTGAAACTGTGGGCCTGTTTCTGTTCCAAATAAAGAAATACAAATTTTCCTTTGAATTTAACTGCACTTGGAATAACAACTCCAGGGAGCACAGCTGGGCTCCAACTTTCATATACTCTAAAATACTTTTGGATTTAATTTCAGCAGATACGTCTATCTTTCTGAAGGGAGAAAGAATATCAAGAAACCTAATTTTTGAGACATATTTTTAAGAAAATGGTTTAGTTTGTTTATTATAAATACTTTTGAATAGAACTAATTTAAATTGAGAATAAAATACATAGGAAATATATGGAGAGAGTGAATGACAAACTCTCACCCCTCTCCTTCTAACATATTTATTTTCCATTTCTAATTGAAAAACATTTTCATTTCCTCAGCATTTGAAACAAAAATAGTAACTTTTTTCCTCTACAGCATCAAGATTAGTAAGTACCTAAGCATATACATATTTGTTACAGAGCCATTACACTTTCCAGAACTGAAAGACTTATTTAACTTAAAAGTCTTTGGCATTGTCATCAAGTCCTCCTCTAGAAAAGAGGCTTCACATATGCATGCAGAAGAGACTGCAGGATTGTCAGTTTGAGACCAGTAAATTTACAATATGCTGATTTTCAGCATTCTAATTCTGGCACAAGAATGCTGGAGTTTCACGAAGAGCATGTCTACATGGCAATATTTTGAAACACAGAAAAATTGTTTCAATACCTACAATGTGAATTGCATGCAAATATTATGCCCAGGAAAAACATTATTTCATCTGTACCCCTACCTAAAATAGCAGGTGTTTAAAAGCAGCATCTTGAAACATGTAATTAAAACCAATGTATTGACTGAAGGCCAGGTCAGCTTAATTGCTGCTGTGTTTTTCTGGGAAGTGTTTTTGAATACTTGCTGTCATAGGTTTATCTTGCTCTCTACTTTTAATTGGTTTCCATTAGCATTTTTTTTTCCTAATAATGCATTTATGTGTGTTTATAAAGGGAGAACACAAATAAATCCCTACTACCTAACATCTCCATCCAGGGCAGGAAAAAGTAAGTTATTTACACATCTCACCTTACCCAATAGTCTTTTCCCTTTTTGCTCATGTTTCTGCAGCCAAATCTGACACATATTTGGAAAAACCGATCTGTTTTAGATATTAGATCTCTTTGACTTGTGATCTTCTATTTATTATCTGTAACTGTAGGCCTGCGTGCCTGAATTTCAAGGAGATGAAGTAAGATGAAGCAGAGCAGCATTTTTTTGTAGTTTTGTGCTCTGAGCCAATGTGCAGGTAAGTATAATAAGCTTGTACATAGCTTCCTTATGTTGTGTTCCAAACAAAGACCACACCAGTCCTTGCAGAGATTAATTTTGTCTTCTCAGCTTTTTACACTCGTCCTAATGTTGGAGTACTAAACCAGCCTCCTCTCACCCTCTGTCCTGAGTCCAGCTCTTTAATTATGCCAACACAGTTGAAGGAGGTTCAATCATGTTCCCACTTGACACAAAATTAGGCTAAGGTCCAAATTTGCTACAAAACAAACATAATTTTCCAGATGAAGGCTCTCAGAAAGAAAGGTCTCTTAGTTTGGTTTCATGGATTCTACTGAAGTGAAATTTTCTGCAGTAATACTTGGAATTTTTTCTTTATTGATTTAAAAGTATTTTTCAGGGAACCCTGATAGCCTGACATTGAGCAGCCTCATCTTGTAACCCAAACTATTCTGTGATACCATGAAATACCTTCTTTTCAACAATTTTTCTTGTGAGAGAAAAGAAAATCTCTTTTTTTTTAAAAAAATAAGTTTAAGAAAGTACTGAGCTGCCCTTCCTGACTTGCACTAAGTTAGGAGAATTGCATGTTTATCTGACTCATTACACAGACAATCCAAAATTTGTGTGTATGGAGAAGTAGCTATGATCAAGGATTTTGTTTTGTACTGAGAGATACAGACATCACGACCTTGAAGAAAAGCTTTTGAGAGGAAATGTGGCCAGTTTAATATTGAAATGTATCAAAATGCCAGCAAGTTAATTAACAGCAAATAAAATCTTGAATGAGTGCCCTAACAAAGCCACCTGAAAAGGCTGAGTACTTTTTCCAAGGTGGCTAGCATCCCTGGCCTAATTTATCCTTTAAACCACAGGCTCAGTCAACCAGAAACTAATATAAAACCTAGTATAAAACATCTCCACATAGGTTGTAAAATCGAGGTTTATAATGAGAATACTAGGTGTTTCTGAACTTGTGCCTGTGCCAAGTAAATTTATTTCGTTCACCACAAAAGTAAACAAAGACTAAGCATTTTTATACATAATGCATATAATTTCACTTTCCTATTCAAGCTCAAAACTCAATGAACTTTTTAAACAGAAACCTCACAAAGTAGAGATTCCGTGTTCCTAATTCTAAGGAAAAAAAAAAAAGGTAGAGGAGAAATTTCTGCAAGTGACAATTTCCTTCACTTCAAGGAACATTTGAATGAGCTCCAATTGCAAAATGCAAGAAATAAGACGAAAAGAATGCTCTGATCCTAAATCTGTATGGGAAAGGTTAAAGTGGGGGGAAGAGACAACAGCTAGGAAAAACTCCAACAAGAAAATTATTTTAGTGTTTATTTTGTGCCATGGAGACATAACAAGCCAACAAAAGAAAATACTCAAAAGCTAACTTGCTCGTGGGATAACTGGAAAGCAGGAAGAATATAAAACCAGTGAAAAAAGAAACAAATGTGAAGAGTAGATAAAGTTGTGTGGATTGAGTTATTTTTTCTTAAATAATTTTCTGCTGTGTCTTAAGTAGGTAGAGCTCCATACTTTGCTATCTGCTTTTGACAACTGGGTAGACCATGAAGTCAACTGATGGTAGATCTCTGGGCAGAAATTGATTTGGAGTATAATTTTCTTTTACACCCTTGCAAAGTACATGTACCGAATTTAAAGCTAGTAACTTTCTTTGTAGTGTTATCATCCTGGTTTACCAATTTGTTAGCTCAGTGTTCACTTTTCCCTTCCTCAAAATGTTGATGTTGTGTTTTTATTACAGCCAAACTAAATGCCCAGTCAAAAGAGAGATTTTACCAGACAGATTGTTAAAAAAAATCAATGCCTGAATCTATCACTGATGTAACAGAAAGCATCTTACTGAAAAATTCAATGTAAAAATGCAAATTTATACATTGCATATCAGTTTGATGATATGGAATATGTCAGTGTTAAATATTTATTGCATTTCAAATCATGTTGACATTTCCCCTTGGATACACTATTCCAGAAAACACTATACAGGCCTGATGAAATTCAACTGATACTACAGAGATGGAGTGAAACAGTGAATTTCTAATTCAATATTAGAGTACCTAAAGTGAAATGAAGGCAAAAATTACTTATATCCATAAAAGGTATGTAGTGTGGAGATAGTACACTGCCTTCAAAAAGGGGATGCTACTGGGGGCTGATTGATCAGTACTGTTTAATCTTGTGGCTGTTATAATTCTGCTGATCTTTAGTGTGGCCACTATTTCCTGGCCTGGTAGTATTTTCATTATAAACACTCCATTCACAAAGATTTATCACTAGCCCATAAAAAGATTGCCATAAAATGAAACTCAGCATATGAGGTCTGAGAACAAAGTCAGAGAGCAAATTTGGTCTGACAGAATGGAGGGAATATGTTTTTCACCACATTTTATGTAAGTAAAATACAGCCTTGATTGGAAAAAGAAATTAAAATATAGAGGAAAAAATTGGCAGGCAATATAGCTTACATTGCTTAACATAGGATAAAAAAATGGGGATAAAGGATTTATGCCAGCCCCAAAGGATATCTATTCTACAAAAAACATATTTAAAATACAATTTTATCATGTGAGTAGAACATGAGAACTAAACACAGATAAAACATAAAGTTTAAGACATACAGGTGGTACATCTGAGCCCTTCTCTTTTGATCTCCCAGCCAGTTTCTTTGCACACTCAAAGAGCCAGGGAAATAGGGAGATTGATGTTAGCAAAACTAACCGTTATCAAAAACACACACACAAAAAAGGCAAATCAAACTGCAAAACATGTTTTATGCATGTTCAGTTTCCACCGTGGAGTCGGATATGCTCCACTTCTGGGCTGTTCAAAAAGGCAGGAATGCCTGGTGGTCAGAAATGGTTCTGAGGTGTAACAGGATCATCATTTTAGCATCAGTTGTATCTGAGATTACCTCAGCAAATGCTTGCACTCCACATCCAGTCCTGCTTGAGCCGCGCTAGAGCTTCTTGCTGCACAAAAGCAGCAAAATTCATCATCTGTTTTTGATCATTTTCTTCTAACTCTGTTACAAAACTCAGAGTCATCCCATTACTGCACTTCCCTAGAAATATGAGGACAAAATGCTGTTCAAGCTGTAGGCAATGCAGTCCAAGAACAGGAAAAGTCTTGGACTCAGGTAAAGTGTCTTTCTTCAAGGAACTTTGTATTTATGTTGTAACACAGCAAATTAGTCTTGTATGTATTTTTGCTGGGAAGAGAGGGAGGAGGTTTGTGAGAGATATAAAGATCTTTCCCAGTTTGATAAAATGAGTTATTTAAATTGACTAAAGATTTTTCTTTTTTTTTTTTCTGCCACCAATAAGAAAAATTCAGAGAAGATCTCACATTAATATATGCAGGGATGAAACACTGCTTTCAGAACTTCTACCTTTCAAAATCTATTTTTTTACCCCTATATTAAAAGCTTTTATTAAACCATTTGTTATTCAGATTTAAGCTCTCTATGAAATTACTTTCTATGAAATTGTCCTTAGGAATATTCTGTAGAAGATCTTAATGTTATTTCAAGCTGCAACTAGAGAGTAACAGTAGATGCCATATAAAAGCAAAATATTGTATTAGCTGATAATTAGCTCTCTGGAAATGTTAAAAAGTTTCCTGAAACACTTGAAGGCAGGAAGACATACCTTTCCACCAATCCTAAAGGAGAAAGGATTTTTTTTTTTTAATTGCAATTTGAAATCAAAGACTGTCCTTAATAAGACTTGAGACAGCAGGCACACTACACAAACATACAAAAATGGATTTTATGACATGTATTTGAGGTACATCTTAAGATGTTTGGTATTAGCCATTGCAAGTGGTTGAACAGTTTATGAAATGGATGGAATAAAGGAAAGGTTTCTGTCTGAACTGAGGGCAACAGCATTCTGAGTTCTTTTGTTCCTTGCAGAGATTGCATATATAAAATATGTGGCAATAAGGCAGTTCACAGAGACTAAACAAATTATTTTCCTCTATAATTTATTCTCTAAAATAAAGAAGTTTATTGATTTTTAGATTATAGAAGTTTAATTGGAATAAAGTAGATGTCTAAAACATCAATGAAGCACTCAGGAAAGTTAATCCATTTTTCATGACTCTATAAATAATTTCTTCTAGCTGTAAAAGCCTTCAATTACCCACCAGGAAATCAAAAACAATGGCTCTAATTCACTGAGGGATGCAAGTGATGTTCTTTTTTTTTCTTGAAAGGGAATTCACTGTGATTCAGTGTGAACAAACTGTGCCATTTTTATCAGACTTGTGTAACAATAGAGGAAATGAGTGGAGGTAAATCTGGTAAGAGGTGTCAAAGAGCTTGATCTGCTTGTTTCTGGAGATGGGAGGAGTGTTTTTTCCTTTTTTAGACAACAGAAGAAACAGCTCAAGCCAAGGCATTTCCTTCCCCACCCATCTCCCCCCAGAAATAAGCAAATAAACATAATATGAAAACCAATGGTAATAGTAAAAAACACTGAAATTACCACCCACGTGCCTTCCCTGGATATTCATTATTAAACTTGTAAATATTGTGTCCTGTGTTTTGCTTTTTTCCATTCCTTAGCTGAGGATGGTTTTTAGTTAGCATTCCTTTTGTGGCCTCTCAAATCACAGAAGCTGTTTGAGCAGCACAGCAGAAGTCCCTTCAAAATATTTCCTTCATTCCAGCTGCTGGGAAGAGAGCCTTGACAAACCCAATTGACTGATCTGCTGAAGCAGGAAGGGGTAGAGAACTATCAACTCCTAAATGGCATTCATCCTGTCCTATCTCACTGCCTGCTAGTTAAGTGTTACTAAAGCAAGCCAGGAAATGACAAAAAAAAAACAAACCTGCCCACAGCACAAGACAATAAGCAGCAATCATATCAGAACATGACACGTACAAAGTAATTACACTTCATACAGACATTTAGAGAAAGGAGTGTTACATTAAAGCGAGGCACTTCACTGATGGCGATTTTGCCATTGGCTTTAACTGGAAAGAACTGTTAACACAGATTTTAAATTCATTATGGATGTCTGCAGTTGTCGCACACAAGTAAGAGACGCTGAGGTGAACAAAGATGAATTAATCTCCCAGAAGGGTTGAATGCCACAGATATTGGTGGTTGGTAGCAGTTTAGCTAAAAGCAAGATGGATAGCATAGAGTCATCAGCAGTAGAAGGGAAAGAAAAGGATATGGAGGATCCACTTCACAGTTCCTAAATAAAATCTCTGGAATTTCTTACATATGGCTAGGCTATCCAGTGCTCCAGTCACTTGCAGCTATTGGCAATCACACAGTGGCATGTGAAATCCAGAAGCTGCAGCTCAGACACAAAAGGGATTTAAACCGGCTTCCGCCGTCACGGCTTGCTGCCTTTCGTGCTATTATTTTTCCTTTCAGTGCCTATTATAGTAGAGCAGCATATAATGGGGAAGCATACAATATGAGACAGTATTCCTGAGTTATGGTATTACTTCTCCATGAACACTGCAAAAATTATTACCTTGCATGTAAATTTTTAGGTTTACAAGTACAGCTCTAAAAGGAGGGAAGTAAATAATAGCATACAAGTAGCTGTCTGGCTGGACAAAAAAAATGGGAATTTAGAGAGCTGAAAATCAGCTGTGATTTAAAAGGAAGTTAAAGTATGAATTCAGCAGAAATGACAACTCTGCAGGTACCATATCTGGTGACACATGATATCATACTTTTACACTAAGGCAAAATGGCAGCTTGCAAAACTGTGCTGTATGAGGTACTGGCTTCACGTTGCAAGAGTAAAGGCAAACTAAAATTAAACATATATATTCTCTACTTTAAGAGAACAGTGAGGACAATTTAAAGGGGAACAGCTAACAAAACAAACAAAAAGCTCAAACCCCCTAAAAAACAATTTCATAAAGCAAATTACTTTTGCCAGTTTTTCCAATTTATGTCCTTATAGCCTGCTCCTCCCTGGAGCAATAATAACCAAAAATTAGAAATTGTGTGGGCTTTTACTCATCACTTTTGAAACAGAACAAAGCAGTAATGTATATTTCTTAGCCAGGTCCTCAGGCTGAGGTGTGAGATAACTTTTAGAACAGTTATGCTATTAAGAAAATATAGATGGGTATTTATTCCACAATCAGAAAAAGAACTAAAATCTTTTATGTTATAGCTCACACCAGTGATGACTGCACTATCCTGATTATTCAGGACACTGATTCTGCATCACAAAATCACCGTATTTACATCCCATTGCTAGAACTTGCAGTTAAAATAATTTTCTTTATATAGTGTTGCAGCTGCATACATGAGGACTACGAAGGCAGAGAAGAGGGAGCATTCCATGATTTTTGGAGAGCTTTGTCTCTCATGTGATCTTTACATTCTTTAAAGATTTTATATTTTCCTTCATAAGTGGGAGAACGGGATCCAGTTAGTTACTTCCACTTATGTCTGCTTGCAATGAATATTTAATGAAATACAGCAATGGGGACAGAAACCTCTAAAGCAGCTCAGAAATTGAGGCAGTACCTCAAAATGTCGGCCAGTCAGTACAACAATGGCTTCATAAATTCACTTTGAAAGAGCAAAATGAAATAAGCATTTCTTTTTGCCTTTTGAGAACAACCATATACTAAAAAAGGAAATTTTCTGGGATGTGAAATCTGTCTGTCCATTTACCTTAGAGGATAATCTGGAACTGAATTTAAAATGTGACTGGGGAGCTATCTAAATTTTAGAAGGTATTCAGACCTGCCACTGAGGGCTGTGAACCATATGCTTTGTGCCTATAAATGTGTTTCTCAGACAATACCTAGGGATTTCAGTAGAAGCAATGAGCAAGGGGAAATCCAATTTTTATGTCTTTGGTAGAATGACTAAATAGCAATGACTCAGGCAACTGGACCGTCATGATCCATTACAGACCCATCCTATCCTTACTAAATTGTTACTTTAAAAGCAAAAATAAGGTAGTATTAGCAGCAAAGAACACACTGAAAAATGCAGTGTTACTGTTTCTACCAACCAGTTACTATTTGTCTTCATTTTAAAAATTAATTGCCTTGAAAAAGCAGCAGAGATGTATTACAATATCTTGAATTTCCTTTCCCCCAAAAGCAAGGAAGGAAAGAAAAGAAAAGAAAGGGAAAGGAAAGAAAAAGAAAGAAAAGAAAAACAAAGAAAAGGAAAGAAAAGAGGAAAACTTCTACAGGACATGCTTTTTGATGTGATAGCACCTTGGCTAGAAGTGAGTTGGAAGAAAAGGAAGCATTATCTTAGTATTTTAACTTTGAACTGAGTAAAGCAGGCAAATAGCATTCTTTGCTAAGTTTAAGAATAGTGGCACCATCTGACAGAAAGCTTTTCCTCCTCTCCTCAAAGCAGAATGCGGTTTTTTGATTTACTGAATATCACCTTTTGATCAAAGACTTTACATCTACTGTAGTCACTTCTGTGATTTCACACAAAATCCTTTCCAGTTCTTTTGATGCCCTATTTTTGCCTAACAAGACCCTAATATGCACATATCTTTAACTTACCAACCAGAAGCTATGAAACCAGTGAGAATAATTTCAAATTATGATCAATATCAAATCACTAAGATGATCTGTCCCTTGCTCAATCCACCCGTGATGCAGTAGGAATAGGGTTGGGAGGATTCCAGCTTTCTAATCTTTCTGCCTGGAATGTCATGCAGAGGGTAAAACACTCTTTTCATTATTCTGTAGTAACAGCAATCACTGTGCTACCTCCTTTGCTCCTTGATGCTCAAAGGTAAAAGCACATGGATGGAGTACAGTCCTTTTCAGTGACAAAAGGGAGCATCTCTTCAAACAGAGCCTCTTTTATTTTCCTCTCATTAGCATCATCTTGTAATGGCTCTAACTCCTGCCTAACTAGAAGCAACCAGAAAGCAGAATTATTACAGTAGGACTTGTCCGTTAATTCAATGATAGTAAAAGTGCATTTCCGAAGATAGGTAGACTGTGATGATTTTTTGAAATCCTGATGGATGACATAAAGTATTTTTTCGAATTTTATTTCCTGTGTCCCTCTAAAGTCTGCTATTTAATTTATTTTTGTCATTATATACAACATTTAATATTATATCTTAAACTAGGAAGGTTGGTTTTGTTTTTAGAGAAAACAAAACAGCAAATAACAAAACAACCCAACCAACCCCCCAATATTATTTGCAGATGAGAGTAATCTTTTAACAAATAATTTTAATTTGATAAATGATAAAAAGAGAGATATAGTTGACTTTTAAAAATTTTAAGAAATATTAATTTTAATATTAAAATATTAATTTAACAATTTAGATATTATCAGACAATAGATAGACGGTGGAAAACTTTTTGGTGACAAGATCAGACATAACTTTTCTAAGGATTCATACAACCCCTATTTCCATATTTCCATATCATGTTTTTTAAGTTCATCAGCAATATCCTGCATAAATGTTTTTCATTAAGCATTAGAGAGTGATTTGCAGAAAATGTAAGATCTAATGTCATGAATTCTAAAAATATTGCAGCAGATTTTGAATGTTCTTGAAATTTACTATTTCATTATTTTTTACCATAGAAGGTAGGATTTATTTCTTTGTTGGATTTATTTCATACATCTAGACTGTCTCAGGTAAAAAAACCCTCTTTCTTTTTACTATGTGTTCCTCAAGAGCCCATACATCTAAAAGGGGACTTGATAAAAAAGGATGTTTTATAGAGCATATACTAAATATTATTGAGGGAAATGAAGAGAAATATATGGAAGTATAGTAAGCTGTGACACACCGTTAACCATTTTATCACCTGTAATGTGTCTTGCTGGACTCCTTTGGCTGTTTACCTGTCTTAGAAACTCTAAATAAATCCATTTTTTTAAACTGGTGCTTTATCAGCTGGAATACCACTGCTGCTTAAAAGATTTTAATATCTCAGCTCCATTTATCACAGCTGCTGTCATGTCACAGCACTTAGCAGAACGTCCCACTGTCATATGAGAAGTTCGCACACCTGCTGAAAACTGTGAATATTAATTGACTGTATCACAATGCAAATTTTTTTCATGCACCAGAAAAGTGTATAATTTGGATATAAAGCATCAGAATGAGACTGACCTGGTACGACCCAAAAACTAGAATTTTTTTTCCACAAAAGATTTAATTTCCTGATAAAACAACAGTCTATTATATTTCACATTCAGTGGTACTTTTTGCCAGATCGAGTTTTGCTGAGAAATAGTCAAAATCCCTTTCTTGTTTAAACATTCTTGATGTGCTGAACTACTTTTTTTCCTCCCACCACCAAAACAACACTGAAGCACTGCACAGCTTTTTGTGCACCCAGGCATCACTCCAAGCTCCATCACTGCTCAGATATCAGCCGCAGACACGCAATTTCACCTCCTTCAGGGGGGCTGGTCCTGAATGCCACCAAAATGACTTTGTGCTTTGAAAGCCAAGGCTGATTCAGGCCTGAATGCCGTGGTTGATCCTGACCAAAGCTCAGAGCCCATCATGCTGCAGCTGCACCTCGTGACCCAGTGTGTGCTGGGGTCTGTCGTGTGCAGCCTGACAGCTGAGTACGGGGCCAAGAATGCAAAAAATCCTCCTCAGCCTCATTCAGTAATTGGGGCTCTGGCTTCAGCTTCATGGAACTGCAGCCAGTTTTCCTCACACTGTCCACTGCCCAGATAATTGGTGTGACATTTCATTTCTCCCTGTGCCGGGAGAAGACACTCGGGCAGAAAGTTCTCTCTTCCAGCCCGTGCCTCCAGCCCTGAGTAAAAAGGGCAATTATGTTTCATGGTTCAGAGGCTGACACCTTTTCCAGGCTGGTCAATAGCAACCTTCCCCTTCTCTATCACCCTGCTGACAACGAGACACGATGGAAAAAGAGACCGAACGTGTTTCCTGCAAATTCATGCTGTTAGGTAGTTATAGGCAGAAAAAAACCTGCCAGTTGGATAATTAGGGATGATGCCTGTGGTGCCTTTCCTTCCTGCCCATTTTGATGCCTAAGCAGAATTTCTTGCCAAATACGTGGCCTGTAGGTTTAACTATTTCAGATAAACCAGTGGATTAATACTGACCTTCTAGATTAGAAATTGTAGCTGTTTGCTGTTTCTCCCTTTGTCACTTTTGCTCCTTGTTAATCCTTGGAGAATAGGAAAAATTTTATCACTGCATTTCAGTTTCATATATTGGTTTATATCTTGAATTTCTGCGAATTTTCATCTGCCCTTCATGTTAGGAGAATCTCTATATTCGAATACAAATGTAAAGGACTACAGAAATTCTGAAAACAGAGTTAAAATATGAAACACAAAAAGTGATTTTAACCTTATCCATTAGATTTCAGTCTCAAGAACAATTGTAGGATGTGAAAGTGCCATAGTATTCCTTTTTTTAGCATTCACTGGCTGAAACAGAAGAAAAAGATTATATCCTTAACAAGACAACAGATTCAACCCAAGTAAGAAGCTTTGGAATATTGTTCCAACTGAGCATTTTTACAGTCAAGATGTCATAAGAGTGATGTGATGAAATTAAATAAATAAGTAGCAGTTAAGGAGTATCAACTTTGTGGGAGCTGCTGTAGTATTGTCTGTCCACAGATAACACACAACTTCCCTCAAATAAAGAAAGAAGAAACTGGGGGAAAAGCTTTACCCTGTAAGCTACTTTAAAATGTACAAAGACAAGCTACATTCACCAGAGGGCAACCTGGCACTTTCCACCATGGTAAATGTTCTGTTTTATAAATATACATATATAAGCCAGCTATAGTCAAATTCTCCAAAGCTCATAAACAGAGCAGCAACAAACATGGCAGCTAAGCTATTTCCAAGTGAAGCAAATTGAGAGCATCTCAGAATAAAAAGAAAGACCAATAAGAAGTGCCTCTAAGGTTTAAAACAGCATAGCAGCATTTAAAGTCTATATTTTCTTTATTGTTGCAGATATCTGTAAGAACAGATGGTTTCAAAAAGATGTGTTTCCATTTAGGCTTCTGCCATACTGTATTTATGAGAATGCACAGTCACAAGACATATGCCACCTGGCTTGGAGCTGTGATTCGTTCAGCTGCAGAATGGTATCAGGTGAAAATCTCTTGCAACACTGAAGAGGTTGCTGGAATTTTGTAGGAATAACAGTCCTGCAGTTTGAAACATTCTACCCTGTTTCAGTAAGAATAAGTATACCTGATATTGTGTTCAGAAGAAAAAGTAGGGAAGAAGAAAGAGTAAGTGGTTCTTGTAGATTGAGGAAGTAGCTTGGAACTTGGTTCTCATTAACACAGACCAAGGAAAAGAAACCCTCACAATCCCTATCAGGAGTGAGAAGAAATGAGCTCATAAGCTCATGAAATCTTCTTCTGAAGTCTCATCTCTAACCACAGATCTAATGCACGATTCATAAAAGTTACTTCTTTCCTTCTGAAAAATTACACTTTAAATACAAATGTAAGAGACTGCAGAAGCTCTGAAAACAGTTAAAAATTGAACACATGAAGATACTTTAACCTTATACATTAGGGCTGGCATTCAGTCACAAGAAGATTTTTGGATGTGAAACTGCCACAATACTCCTTGCACTACATGTGGCTCAGCACCTGCTCAGTCACTTATTGTTATTCTTTATATCTTATGGTTATCTTCTTGATGTGCAGAAAAGACGTAAGTGCATTTTAAAGCCATGCTGCGTTTTCTGCTTTCAGCTGTAGGTTTTGAATGATGCTTTGTGGAACCTATTAGTTCTGTTTGAGTCCTGGAAAAGAGTGGAAGGTGACAGAGAATTAATCAAAGACTTCTCTTCGCATTAATCCACTCAGGGGCTGATACACAATTTCTAAGGGCTAAGCACAGACAGCTACATGAAGTAGCTGCAAGATAAGTTCTGGATGGATACAACCACAGTACTGACAGAAAGCAAAAAGAGAGGGAAGTGACCTGTTATTTGAGTCTCAAAACAAGATGCCAACAAGACTCTCTCCCCTCTCCTGCCCAACATTCCTCTCTGGGAATCCTGTGATCACAATTTATGGTTTTGGAAATATGTAATGTAGGAAAAGAAGGTTTTAAATTTCTGTATTTCAATGCAAGTTTAAATTTGATAACACATTTAGACAAGCACAGGATTTCACCTCTGCCTAGCCTGCATACTTTGTGCTGTGGCCTGCAGTCAAGGAAAGCAAATTGTGGGGAAAACAAAGCAAGCTGGAAAGGTTAAACACAATGAAAAATATCCTTTACTTATCAAAGAGTGAAGACTCATCCTTCCATCTGAAACATGTAGAAATATTTTTTTTATATCTAGCTTATTTATTCTGTTTGATTTCTTCAGTCTTGCAAAATATTTCTGCCTAATATAACAGTGAAACTTGATGAATCACAGCTCAAAAGGGGGAAGACGTACTGACATTTTTGGTCATTGTTAAATGTACTTGACCACATTCAGAAGTGAAGAATGTTTTCACTTTGGAAATACTTGAAAACATGCTTCTTTAGAAGCTTAGCTTGCAGGAAAAGTGTAAGCATTGTTTTGAGATTCAGCAAAGACATTTATAGCCATGCCAAAACAAACAAACAAAAAAGGCCAAAGCCCAGCTTGTTTCTATTTTGATACCAAATAATTGTACAGACAACCTATATGGAGTTTAATGCTTAAGTTATTGACAAGGTGACCGATCAGCTGCATGGGTAGGTCTTGGCAGCCTCTGGACTTTGGATTCCTTTCTAGATATATAATACAAGTCATATGCATTCTAATTAGATAATATCTTCCCAAGAGAGGTATACATATTATTAAACAGTTGTGTTATTATATAGAAATTCTTTTTTTTTTCTCAGTATTCTCCCTATGAGCAGGGAAAAACTCAAAGATAAGTAAGTAAAGAATACAGAATAAATCTACTATTGAAGGGCATCTCTCTTTCAATGCAGGAAGACTTCTAAAAATAAATTGAACTATATCTTCAAACTCTTTTCAGAATGTTCATTTATTCGCTCAGACTTCCAGCATATACAACAACTATTGCAGACACATCTCACACTGATATATTTTGTGGGAATCTTCACTTCAGAAATTGAGGCGAGCAGTCACCTGTATTTCACACAACCCACTGACTGAATGCAAAGGAACACCTTTATATTCACTCAGCTGCTACATGCTCAGACTACTAGTGTAGGTGCAGAAGTTTGTGTTTATAACAACAGCTTCAGCTGGACTCAATACTTCCATCAGAAATAGGCTAGGGAGAATGGTATATTTGAGATAATTCTGGGAATTTCACCGGGGGAAAAAGTACTGTCTGAAGAAAATCATACATCTGTGTGCTAAATCCATGCCATTGTGGTACATTGGTGCAGCTGGCAGTTGCCCAGAGATCCAGTTTAATGAAGATTCCCTCAACATGGAAAAGTAAGAAAACAGGCAACCTTTTACTCTTTCCTGGCCAGCTCTGCTAGTTCAGGGAAGAGACAGTGCACTGACAGTGCAACAATCCAAGCTGCCATTTTCCTAACAGGTTAAAGAGTGAGCACACTCAAAAATTTGTGACCATGCAGAAAGAATATTTGCCATTACGCTTGTAATTCCCAAGATGCTGGTCACTGCCTTGATAAAAAGACAAAGGGCACGGGCGTCCTTTATTTCAGTGTTCCCCCAATCCAAATCACCACTTTTGGTGACATCACATTTACCAAACCTACTCTCACACACTAAATTGCATGGCAGTATACGGTTTCTCGCTGTAGGATTGCTTTTAAAGCACAGCAGATGCTGTGCTCCAACTTCTGCTTATGCCAAGGATCCTTTCAGATACTCCCATTGTGTACTGTACTGAACAGCAAATCTTAATTGTCTGGGTCTGAAGCCACGCCATGTTTAGTTAGATCTATTAAAAAAAAAAAAAAAAAGGTCTACAAAGTGTTCTTTTTCTTGTCACATGACACAGTATTCTGATTTAAAATGTGTTTATGTTTCTAGGACACACTCTCTCATCCAGGCATTTGCAGATTCATCCATCATGCATACTCCTAGAAAGATGTTAAAAAGTCGGAAATTATATTGAATAAGGAGGACATTTAAACCCACCATTTTCTAGTATTAATAATAAGTGGTAATTTGGCCATATGATAGCAGATATTGCATAAAAGTACAGACTGACAGCATTACAACATTTATTTTTTACTTTACCATTAAGCAAGCAAGAAGAACAATTAGAATGAGTTGTGTAAATGGGAAGTAATGAACGGTAGCATAGCTTTTTTTCCCCCTACATACTTTACCTTAGAGTAACTCTGAAGCAGGAGCACCGTATGGCTACACATACAAACAAAATGCTACAACAGTGACATTGCCTGCTGACAGTGTGGGAATAAAACAAAACCCCCATTTAGCAACGCATGTGAGAACTTCACAACAACTAAAAGGAGGAATATTATACTAAGAAATTAAAATTATGGCTTTTATGATCTGTTTGTCTGAATTTAAACCAAAACGTACATTTGGATTTAGACTTACAAACTGTAGAAGAAATAGTTTTTTAAACTTCTGAAGGTTTCACTAGCAAATTAATGTTTCCACCCTGCTGTTATGCTAAAATTATGGAAAAGGAACCCAGCGCTGTAGGTTTAATTTTGCCAAGGAAATAACAGTTCTCCAACTGTCAGGACTACATGCAGAACTATGATAAGCCTGCTCTAAGAAATGCTTACTTTCATGTAAAAATGCACAGTAAATAATTTTTTCAGGAAAAAGGAATTTGTGCTGCACTTTAGACCATCACAGTGTCAAAGAGAAAAAGCAAAGTATAAAAATGCACATTGGAAAGTTCTTGCAAACACTAAAAAATATGTACAGACATGAGGACACAGCCCATCTCAACAGATACTCTTGTTCCAACTAGCTGAACAGTCTGGATGGAATTTTGTTAGACCAGTAACACCAAAAACTCTGCTCCTCTGTCACAACATTTTAGCAAGAACAACTTAACTCCTCTTGTAGAGTATTCTTGTGCTAAAGCATTCCTCTGAAGTTTCCTCTTGTCATTGGGAAGGGGCAGACAGAAAATGATTTGTAAGCAGTCATCAGCACAGGTTTTTTTCAGAATCCTAGACAATCATGTTCCTGAATTAGTCTGATTAATAATGATTAATATGAAATCAAAGTAGAAGTTGCAGAAGTTTCTGCACTGCAGTATTTCTACTGCTATGTAAGAGATCTAATTTGTGGTTTGTAAATGTACTTGCATACACTTACACACACATACACAAATCTGATATTTTTCCCTGGCTTAGTCAAACCTGTTTTCCTTTAAAGACTTGGTGCCTAGTGACAGTAAGATATGTCTGGAAGAATATTTATGTCACTTCCCTTTTTCTTTAACTGTGTCTATGGATACACCTAAGTAGTCTTGTAACTGTTGTTCTTCCTGACCACAGAATGGTGTTTGCTCCACAAGCTGACTAGTTTTACCAAGTTAGGCTTTAGAAACTGTTTCATACATTGTTCTGGTGGCTAAGGTACTTGACAATGTTTAGGACCCTGCCTTACCCATGAGCATTTGGGAGCAAAGGAAACAGCTAACACTTATTTAATAAAGTCATCTTTAATGAAAAGCTCTAGTAGAGGGCTGAGACCAGCTGAGCTGGTGAGAAGGAAAAAAAAAAATCTGAGAAAAATATAACCCTCTTAAATATGAGAATGAATAGTCTACCCCATTGCTAGCAAAAGTAATACAGTAAACTATGAACTAAGAAGTTATAGTGATCCTGCATTTTCAAATGCTCCTCTCATTGCACTTCTACAGCCTCTGATAGAGGTTATTCCTTCTTATTCCCATCAAAAATCACAGAATTTCCACCCAAAGTAAGCATATTTCAGGTCTGACCTAATATCGGCTTTTTTTCCATTCACAAACCATCTGAAGTCTCCTGAGGGCAAGAAATATTTTCTTGCAGTGACACACACTTCTTTGCAATTCAGTGGCAATAATGACAATAAATATAGCTCTTAGAGTCCTTTAATTGTAGTCCATAGCTACACACTGTGCATGGAACAGTGAAACTAGAATGCCTTCTGAAAGTGTTCAGCTAATTTCAGCTGAAATGTTCCTTTTTCTGGAAATAACTCATATCTACTGGTCTCATGGTGAGTGGGGAATGTCCCCTGTCCTTTAGGTAAAATCTATTTGCTACTCATTTCAGCCAATTCAGCAGTATAATAAGACTTAGTGATAAAAACCAATATTCTCATCATATGTACTCTCTATATTTTTGTCTGAAACCACAAAGATGTTGATGACAGGTTATGACTTTATGACATTTAGGAATATATTGTATCATCTCACTGTAAGTTTATATCTAGAATGACAGAAATGGGAATAAAGTAAAAAATTGTTTCTTGCATGGCTATTTAATGTGACCAACAAAAAAAGTATGCTTAACCTGAAGAAAAGGCTAAATGTTAAGACACAGTTTGCACATAAATGAGCATGACTATTCCCACATTCATTCACCCTTTTATCTGAGTACTTTTCTATTTCCTCTTTAAAAGGGTTGCATGTACTCTGACAGTTCTAAGGTTTGCCTTTTTTTACTTTTCCGCCACTGTCTTTGCCTGAACTTTCCTGTACACAGATGGCCTTTGCTAATACAGTGAACAGAATTATAATTCTATAATGCATTATATTTATACTACCAGGAAATTACAGAATAGATTGGTGGACCACGTGTCTCAGCTGATAGTGAGGACATATGTTGGAGGTCAGTATGACTTTTTCTCCTTTTTGCTTGGAAATTTCAAGTGGAACGTAAAATAATGAAAGTATTTAAACCAAAGCTGATTAATGATCCAGATGTTCACTAAAATCTATGCGTGTGATCTAATCCTTTAAGAATGATTACAGATAAGGTAATTTGTTCACAGACACAGTTAGTTGCTCTTGTCTGATAATAGTGCTTAATCTCCTTGGCATGTTAAATGCAATCCTGAAAATAACAAAGCGGTTATCCACCAGAAAATATACTAACAAAAGATTAAGTATATCCATCTGTACAGAGGGCCAAAATTGGTTTTGATTGCTGCTGCTAGAAGAAATTCAAGATAAAAAATGTGAATGAAATCAAAGAAAAATTAAAAGAGGCCACTCGTACATGTACTCTCTTATTTCAACAAACCAGAAAAGGATGCGATGTAACATAAGTCTAGCGAAAAACAGAGGCAGAATTGAGTAAGTTTATGCATGCATTGCGAGAAAATAAGGTTACGAGCAGATATGTATTACACAAAGTTTTCCGAGTTAAAAAGTGGTTTTAAGTAAATTTTATTATAATTTATTAAATTAATTTTATTTTTAAAATTAATAAATGAAATTTGAGTCAACCAATCAAATGATATTAATAAAAAATCTTTGCCTAGATTTTTTTCTCTAAAATAAAACTTGTAGTAAAGTAATATAAATTTCAGATGTTAACAGTGTGTTTGAAAATGTGCTATTACCTGTGGCCACTATCATATAACATCAAGGGAATAAAGTAAGGTCTCCCAAACAATTCGGAAAAGTTGTATTTAAAATTCTAATTTACTGGAATAGATTCCATAACAGTTTTTAAGACACAAAACCTTCTATAAAAATTGATCCATTTAATAGTGTCTTAAAAAAGCCAATTTCTTCTTTAGGCACCATCTATATTATATACACACATTAAAAAAACTACTTAATATTTAGATAACGAATATAAAATGAACATCTCTGATGTTCTTCCTTTTTCTAAAATCTACACATGTACTCCGGAATATGTTTTCTGTTTTCGTCATTTTTGGTTTGTAGAGTTGTTAAATCAAATTTCCCACATTTCAGTACACAGATACCATGTTTCTAGAAGCACTGCGCATACAGATAGATTTGACAGATAAAATGCCTCACCATTGTTCTCACCAGAAGGCAGAACATACGTTTCTGCTCCTTCCATCCTGGAAAAGGCTATATTATTGTCACTACAGTGTTTTTATTAACATTCCAGAGCAGAGAACAAGATGGTTTTTTTTTTTTTTTTTTAGCCACTATAAAATAGAACCTCATCTTCTTCCCTCTTTATTTTCCATAGAGTCTATGATATTAAACATACTACCTTGTCTAGGTCAAATAAATAAGAGACTATATAGTGCTGCTACAGTGTGACCAAAAAGTAAAGTTGCTCATTGTCAGTATCTATAAGATAAGATGTAGGTACAATGTACCGTTTCTAAGTGATTGATAATCACTTAGAGTTTAATAATTTCCTCTTTCTCTTAAAATGCTCAAGCTCAAGACCAAACTGAAGCCCTCCAGCCATGAAAATACAGCAGTTATTTAAAACAAGCAGAAATCTTGGCACAAGGCTTTAGTGGGAGGGGCACACTACAATACTGATTATTCACTTTTTGAAAAGTGACCTTTCCTGATGAGAATCTCAGATAACATCCTTTCTCTCACACCCTCCCACCCTAAGGTATCTGTTATTTTCTGTCTATTTCTGGCTTCTTGAAAGGAAACAGATTTTCATGTAAAGTGATGAAACTGAGATTTCATATTAGTGAAAGAAGTGTTAGGAGTAAAAATGAAACAGCAAAACAATTAATATTAACCATTTTCTGAGGAATTATGATGAGAAATTAATAATTATTTGCTTGATTTCAGAATCAGACACTAGTTATGTTTAATGAAAAACACCCTTTATCTCAGTCATGTACAAAAAAATACAGTGGTGATGTATAATATTTTTCTAAATCATCCTGTTTCTCAGTGAGGAAAAAAACAAATTTCAGAGATAAAAATGCTATTCCAAAGAAGTTCCATGGCACCAGGTATATCACTCTCTTCCATAATACGAGAAACTTTTTTATGTCTGTGCCAGTTCAGTGATCCTGCTTCACAACATAAGTTTGAGAACTGAGAAAGAAAGGTTATCAGAGAAACCCCTAATAATAATAATAAAAAAGTTCACAAAAATTTTAAAATGTTCAGATTTTCATGGACATGGTCTGTGAAAAACACCCCACAGATATTGGCATCTGGAACTACTCACATTGTTTTATGAAGGCTTTGTTGAGACACATGGTCTTGAGAAGGACTGAGAGCTTTGTAGCAATATTTAAAATATTCCTGTACCAACACTATTCTCATAGCTGGTGCAAATTCAGGGCACTTATCTGCTTTCCCAGGAGTCACACCTTCAGCTTGCATGAACTGCTATAATCATATCAGTATCAGCGCTGGCTTCTATTTAAGGACTTAAAGCTTCCAGAGCCCCAAGGAATCATACCCCCTGCAATATTGAGGAAGCAGTAATATGCATCTGGAAGGTAGACTGACTGATTTAGGCCAATTTAAATGTTAGGTTGGCTCAGAGCCAGGATCCAATTACGTTTTTATTCCAAAACTTGTGCGTTGGCTCTTGCATCCCTGCTGGAGGTCTCGTTGTTGAACACTGACCTGAGCCTCACAGCTGCCACAGCAAGGAGAAAAATTCAAAATGGAGATTTGGGTCATGGTGCCATTGAGGCACAGATGCATCAGTTGATCACACAGACTGAATCTAGATCAGGCCTCAGAATATGAGCTTGTTTACAGTGAGCAGGTGAGAACACACAGCAGGGTGCTCATGCGAGCCTTGAATGTGGCACTATGCCCCTGACTGGAGACCAGACAATGCCTGATTTGCTATAATGTCCAAAGGATACCTAATTTGGCATAAAGTTTGCCATCACAAAGCTACCTATCAAAGTATTTTGAACAAATATAAACTATTTTAATGAGTATGTCCCACCTCAGCATTCTGAATCACAGAGCCATGGCATTTCTTTTTAAGCAGTGGCACTTTCAGACTGTTTTGTCAAATCACAATTGCCCTATTCCATGCATCAAGATGATCATAAGGAAACAAGGCAACATTTTAATCAGGACTGCTACTATTAGTAATAAATTATATGCCTAACTTGTGCATCAAAATCCATGCAGGGGTTTTTCTCCTTTTTCAAATGAGCAAGCAAAAAATCCCGGACACAAAGATCTTTCAATCTTTCATTGAATTAGAACTTGAAGATATGAAGGCTTTCAACTTAACAACACTCATTAACACCACTGAATGTGGACTGCTAGGCAGACTTTCTTCTTGCCCTTCACTTCACTTTTCAGTGAATTGATGGTCATAGTGAATATGAAATTGCTTAGCACCTTATAGAAAACTTGTCAAAGGCATCTACATTTTGGTATAATGGTGCAATAATGTGGTAACCATAATTCTTCCGCTGTGACTATCCAGGTCAGAAACACTTCCCTTATGTCTTTGTGTCCAAAGTGCCTGTCCCCAGGAAAGAAGCTTCCAGTTATTGTGTGGCAGCAAATGTGTCTATTGCACTTTCCAAAGACACTAGATTTAGTGCACAGCAAACACCAGTGATACTGTTTTGCACATAGCTGTAACACCAACATTAAAAAAATGAAGTCACAGCTTGGGATAAAAAAAACAAAACACCTGCTAAGCAAAGGAAATTTTAGAATGATAAGAACCAGCTTCAAATGAAAACCACTTTTAGCACATTAAAATGATAACTATGAACAACTGAATTTATGATATCAAGTCTTACAAGTACAGAATAATAACTGTGGTGACATAAACACTTTTGCTATGCTATGTAGGGTAGGCATAAAAACATACATCTCTTCAGCAAAAACACTTGGAAGTCTCTTTGGCAAAGCCATGTTGACCTAGAACAGATTGGGATCTGGCACTCATTCTGTTCTGACACATAATCAGGAATACTGGACCTAATTGTCAACAACTATTTGTATATCAGAGACATCTGAATAATAGGGAATAATAATCTTCTATGGTCTACAAGAAATGACAAAAATGTCACATAGACAAGAATTGAGAAAAGATTTTAACAGAAATATAATATTCATTGGGCAACTCAAAAAAAGACAAATGTGTCACACAGAAAGTGTAAGGAGATGTAAGAGATGCGGCACATGGTCATACGCTTTACAAAAATAAACATGATAATTTGATAGACAGCATGACTTTCTGTTTAAGTCCAATTTTGACTGAATAATATTTTTGGTCTAATACACACTTTTGTGAGGAAAAACTCTTGGATGTGAGTTATTTAAGTTTGCAGACATTTCGAACAGAATATATAATTTACAAGACATACAATGAACACATGCAGGGTTTAGCACTTCTAGAGGTATTTCAACTATACAGTGGAGAAGAGATTTCACATTGAAATAACATCTTTGTTACAATAATTTATTCAAAAGTAATGTGTAATAATATATGAAACTCAAATCTTATCTATGATTATATATTTAATTTTGATCTATGTAATATTTTTTAAAGGTTTCCAAGGTTTAAAAAATCCTGTTAACGCTTTTTGTAAGCCATTCTTTGGATAAGATGTTTGGGGATATCTATAATGACTGGTACACTTATATCCATGAGCTTTGTATTCAGTTTCTGTTAATAAAACTCCAGACAACCCCCCTACCCTCAACTGCAACTATCTGGAAAAATAAAAAGTCCTGTAAGTACATACGTGTCAGCAAAATGCATATGAGTATCACTATTTCAGACAAAATGCTATGAACTAATTCTGAATAATTTTGTCCCAGAAATAAAAAAATCTCTGGAAAAATAACTCTAGGTTGATGGCTTTAGTGGCCATTTAAAGAAACTACAAATTTCAAAGAGTAGGTACATAAACTGTAGCATCTTGGTTGAAGACCAAGGTTTGTTTGGTTGTCAGATGAGAGATGTCACAATAATTGCCAGATTTCAATGATTCCTTCCCAGGTAGGTGAAAACTGCAAGTGCTGTGCAAACAGTCAGACAGTGAGTCATGCTGCCTCAAAGTGCAAGGTAATTTACTCCTCTGAGGTCAGCAAAAACAGGGTTCAAAGCTGATTCTATCTATCACTTCAGGATGAAAAACAGCTTCAAGCAGCAACTCACAGAGTTTGGCGTTAGTGCTCCTACTGACTAGGGGCTGTTTTCAGGGAGATAAGGGCATCATGACTCCCCTACTGTTGAGGCTGAATATTGCTTTACTGACAGTCTGAAGGTATAGACCCATTCTCTAGTTATTAACCTATACTGCAGTGCTATATGTTGGGACAATTTCATGCTGTGTGATGGTACTGAGAAGGCTTTATTAAACCATTTCACCATTTCCACAGCTGCAATGATATAGTCTTTTTTTTTTCTTTTTTGTCTAATCTCACTGGTGTAAAAAGAAAGAAAAAGAAATGCCTTTCATAAAGATAATTTTTAAGGCCAAAGCAAATTTGCAGATATTGTATCACATAAACTGCATCGAGATCCATAACTATTAGGATAAATATTAACTTCCATCGAAAAGTCTCTACATAATTATGTGAGCCAGTGAAGAAATTCTCAGAAGTAGGGGTCCTGTTTATGCTACAGTGCTTGTGGACATGAGTTATAGAGAAAGGTTTTCATCTTGTAAGGTCTTCAGAGTTTGGCTGGGTTTTTTTCATGGGTAAAGATGAGTTGCAACAGCTGAGGACCAATGCCTTAACGACAAATTAATTTCTCTTTCTTGTCTAGTTAGGAAGGTTTTCTCTTATATCTTGAATGGTTTTGAATATTTAAATGAACAAGTAAGCATCTTATATTCACAGCAACAATACTATTCAAATTCTCTGTACTTTTTCCCATTTAATAGTAGCTGTGCACTAGCATGTCATTCATGTTCCTGGCAAGATTCCTATTTACTGTAACATAAGCAAAAAACAAGTGACACTATGAAGACAGAAGCTTAAACTGTCCCCCTCTTTAGTGTTTCATTATATGATAAACACCATTGAAAAACATATGACTGATTCCTACAGTTCTATACAAGGTTTGAAGTACAATTGAGGTAATATGTTAAGAGGCATCTTGAGCTGTTCTCTACATTTCTTCAGTCATAGGACACCTTGGTGCTGGTCCAGTCCATGAGCCTAAGATGGAGAAATTCTCGGTTTTGAAATGCTGGCCAGGAAATCAGGTACAAAATTATAAAAAAGCTCAGAAAAATATCCTTTTTTCCTCATTCTTACTCTAGATGAAGATAAGATCTATGGCCTAGAAGTCACAGGAATTTTGCAGCCACAGGCTTTGAGAAGAGATTTTCTCATTGGTATCCTGGAGAATCAAAATGACTGGTGCATGAAAACCAGTGTATCCTAGGAGTGAAGAATCACACAGTGGTATAGATAATGTCTGGCATTTGCTGTCCATGATCCTGTTGCCAGCCCTTCTCCCTATTTATTTGTTAAAATTGGGTTGTGTTAGTTGATACATGTTTGCAGGAGAAAAACAAGGTTCTCCAGAAACAGACTGACATTTAAACCAAAACACACGTTTGGTCAGAAGCAAGTGTTTTTATAAGAGGCATGAAAGGGATGAAAAACTGCTGAGCTGTGTCTCAGAATTAAATACCTGCTCCGGTGAGTGGGGAATAATGAGACAATTGATAAGACTGAATGAATCACATTTCCATTTCCTGACCCAGAACAGGCTATCTTTTCCATCATAAAATGCCTGTGACATCAAATGTTTGGTGATGATAGGACTTCCATCTCACAAACAGAAGCCCTGCAAACCTGCTGAGATGTCCTGGAACAGTATAACAACAACAGATAAAAAATAAATGGCCACAATCTGTCAACAACAAATCATTTAAATTGATGCTGCATTCATAACAATTACTATGAGAATAGGATTTTTAAAATTAAAAGTTTCAATACAGGTAAAGTGACTCTGAAACAAATTTTCAGCAACAGCATTACTTATGAATATTCCCAGAACCTGGGAGGTCCACATAATAAAAGAGGAGATAGAAAGGACATTTGGGGACCTGCATTCCTGGTTTGATGCCATCAGTCCACAATCAAGAAACTGGAAATCTGACCCATGGGAGGAAAACCTCCCATTAGAAACCATAACATAGCATGCAAAAATCTTACTAAAAAATTGAAATTCATTCCTATTTTAGCAAAAAGGCAGGCAAGTGTATAGAGACACAGGTGCTACTCTGGCATGTGTGTATCAATATTTAGGAAAAAAAGATTTTTGTTATCTGTTTATAAAGATGTGTGGAAAAGAGGCAAAATGAGGTAAAAATTAAAACTTGCTTCACGCAGTTTTCACTAACTTTAATGGAGAAGATCCATACCCAGTAATGACCACTTTACAGAATTTCAGTACAGAAAAGAATAAGGCTGTTAGTTTAAAAGCTTAATTAGTGAAATGTAAAAACAATGAGCAGCGTTGCGAGCCAGGAGAAGAGTATTTTTCTTGGAAGCTGAAACCAATCAGTTGATAAAAATCCTATTTTAATTACATTTAATTCAGGAAAGATAAAACGTGGTATAGCTATAACTAACTAGCCATGTGTCTTTTTCAGGTTGAAAACACAGCTTTGCACAATTCTCAGCTAAATATTCAAGTGCTAAAATAGATGCTTTACCCTGAGTACATGATAATAGTGACTATAAGCAAGTGGCACCAGTTCAGCCCATATCAATCAGCTTCGGAACATCCTGCAGTGGCTTTATCGAGCTCAACAGAGTTTGGAGAGAGAAAAAAGAAACAATATGTACAGTTGCAGTCCCCAGCAAGGGCTGTCTATCCCTAGAGACAGAGATGGGTTGGACCTTGCTTTCCATCCTGAGTGAGGATAAAAGTACAAGGAGGAGAAGTGGCAGATAGGAGATGTGTCCTTAGTCTCCTAATTAACACACCCAGGGCAGAACAGCACTGGGCAGCAAGCTGTGCCTCAGCACCACACGCTGCTGGTTCCCTTCACTTCCTTCTGCTGAGCTGAGGGGTGGCATTACTGCACACAGGAGGAGATGGGACACGGCTGGGAACATAACCACCTATGGCCATGTTAAGTCACATGCACTACAATCAGGTCAGAGAAAACAACCATGGCACTGTCCCTCTGCATGTAAACTTGACCTACCAACAATAACGTAAATAACTGAGTCATTAAAGAGAGTAATAGGAATCTTATAATTCTATCCTTACTCTGTTTTGGTATTTATCAAGTAAATTCCAGAGCATTCAACTCTGGTTTCTACCAAGTCCTTCCTCTTTTATCTCTCTCCAAATCCAGCATTGTATGCTTTTTTCTTCCATGTAGCTTTAGAACAGAATATTTCATTTGTTCTTAAAATCAGGGAAAGGAACCTTTCATTAAAATCATTCCACAAAAGGAATCTTCAAAGAATTTTGAGGGATAAACAAGTATCCAGCAGCTAAACAGCCAACTTGCTTCTAGTATTCAAACACAGAACTGCAAGGAGCTGCAAACTTCAATTTTTGAAAAGATAAGCTTTTACTTTGGTGGAATCTTGCTAACTCTGCATTGGGAGGACATTTCCTTTGTTATTTATAGTTCTTACTTCTGTGAAATTTATCTTAGTTTCTTACATATCATTTTGATCAAATAAAAAGTTGGCAGGATATAAAAATTCACCAAGATGAAAAGGCTTTTTATAACAAATAGATAATGAAAGACATTCTAAGATTTTTTGAACACTTTTTTTTTTTTGTCTCTACTGAATAATACTATGATTTTTAAATCAGTTCTGCACAGCTGAAATGCACTATGGGGTTATAAAGGACATATTCTTATGGCTTGATTAAACTGAACATACCGAGTAGGGCGTTCATTGTGCTTAAATAGGCCTTACTGTGAAAATAAATAGGTCTGTACAAGCAACAGACCATATGCCATGTGCCACAAACAATGTCACCACAATTCTTTTGTTTGTTAGCACAATGAGATACATGTAAAAGGAAATTTTATAGAAACTTAAGGTTAATGTATTTGAGATCTTATGATGCTCTGTCTATAAAAATATATATTTTAAACTTCATAATAACCAAGCAAGAGTCAGTTAGGTCAATGCTATGTCAATTTAAACAAGCCCTTAAGTATACACTTATATCATCCTATTTTATATCATAAAGTTTAGAACATGAAGGGAGGATCTTTTTTACACTGTAAGTAGAACACAATCAATTGCACTTGACATCCTTGGGCTTGGATTCCTTCCTTGTTGCAGCTGGCAAAACTGTTATTATTAACATTTCCCCATTCTTCCTGTTTACAGCCTATACACAGCCTATTTTCAAGTTTACACAGTTTCTGGTTTATAAAACATTTTATGAACATGTTCTATTAAAGTGTCAATTTCAATAATTTTTTTTGCTTTATGTAAAAATATTTAATGAAAGAAAAAGAAGTATAAACTGTTCCTACAAAGAAGTACTAAAGAAAACACATCTTTTTGCCAAGGTATTTTTTTCACAAGTGTGCAGGCTTCCTCTCACTCCAAGTTGTCCTAAAGGGGGTTTAATCATCTATGATTTTGAGTAATAATCTGAGTGATTGGTTAGCATAAAAGTGTTTCAATTTGTTTGAAATTACAAAAATGAACTGACAATCTTTTTGATTCTAACCCTGATAACATACTTAACACAAAATCAGATAGTCATAGCTAAAGCAGTCCAGATTTATTGGTGAAACAATTTAATAGAAAAAAGCAATTTTCACAAAATTGATCTTTGACAAGTATTTCAATTTTCTCTTTGACACAACAGTGCAACCCTTTCTTCTTCAGACAACCCAGTACCAGTTGAAAGCATCCATGGAGCTGGTTATGCCAATTCTCCCAGTACACACATTCTTTCATTGCACTGCAGCTCTCATGACACACTGCAGGTCCTTGAATTTTACAGTACAGCAGAGCTGTATGTAAATGTAAATTACTGTAGCATAACTGTAGTAAGTGATATGCAAACTCAGAGTAAAGAGTTCTGGTGTCACCTACGTTAAGCTGGGGGTAAAGCTTGATTTGATTCTCACGCTAATAGGGACAAGCTATTGTCATCACATATTTATGAAATCATTAAGCTAAGACATAAGAAGGAATTTCTAGCAAAGAATCTGTGTAGTTTGCACAGAAGAACTTAGATTTGTTGGATTTTGGAGGGGAGAGGAAGCAATCAGTCAATATTTAATCGCTCTCCATACACAATTTGGGCTTTCAGTTTTAAGTCAAGGGTACAGTGACTTCCATGCTTTCTGGTCTGGCACAAAAGAACCCCCATTGAAGGACCATCTCCTTAGAGAAAGGGTACCAAAATATTGGGCTTAAATGAAATCAGGAGGTTTGAATTCGTCAATGAAATACACTTCATTAATCATTTTTGGCTGCCCACCTTACCCTATTTTTCATGGCTCATAATTGCAACAACCTCTTAACTCAGCAATGATTTATCAGAATGAATGAGAATATGTCAAGATACTCTTTAGAGCTTGTCAGTAATGCGCTTGGTTAGAGGCAGCAATCACTGTTGAACAAAATTAAGTTCTTTACTGGTTTCTGAGTGAGACACATCCCACTTCCAATATGCCATTTTAAAATCAGTCTAGTGATGCACTACTTAGCACAGAAATTCAGAGCTCAAAAGGAAAGGATCAAATCTACTGCATAAGACTTGAGAAGCCACATAATACAGTCATTTAAAAGAATGTAGCTCTTATGCAGTTTCCACTCAGTAAGTATCTTGTTTCAGGTGTCCTTTATGCATATCTCAAATTTTATAGGCTTCATTTACTAATGTGAAGGTCCTGATGAGATTCAGCAAAGGAAATGGGAATGTGGAAGGCTATAAAGCATTTCAGCTCTAGCTGCTGGTAGACACTTAGTGAAAAATTACTGAGTGATCAGGTTTATATAACAGATATATTCTAACATTTTATGTTATTCACATTGTTCAGGCACCAAGATTAGATGGGGAAATGGATTCTGTAGTCTATTGCTGGGCATATGAACAAACAATGGAAATGCCAAAATGACGAATGCTCTCCCATTCATTTTGCATACTTTAATTTGCAGAAAACTGCAGAAGCCCACATCAGAATTTCCTGCAGTATTAGCTTAGAGAGAGTTGAGCAGGATGATTCAAACCCCTCTAAATATTTAGCAACTTGAATATTCTTCGATTATTTTTAGTGACATATCAGAGTTTGTACTTTGAAAAGGTTGGAAAACTACGTAGGCGGGCAAAATTTTTTGTATGTAACTTCTTTGTCTCCCTTTTATGCACAACATGTTTTAGATGACCAGATTAACACTACATATTGCCCTGCTTAAAATATGGGGTTTTTTTTAAAAAAAAGGAAGAAAAAAAGGGGTGAATTATCACCTAACAAGGCCAAAAGACAATCAATGTGCAATGCAGGCTTGCTTACCAAGGCCAAAGAGAAAGTGCAGCTTCCCTCCATTTAGGTTTGCAAAACCAGCCTTAAGTTTTTTGCATCTTTATTGGGAAATAAAAAATGTGATTGTATATCAACAGCAAAATTCCTACAGACTTTATCGGGGCCATTTTTTATTTCTTTGGCATGTGCTTACAAGTTGAAGTCATATTTCATCAAAGACGATACTTTGACTCTTAGCGGGCTTCTTAGTATTTTTCCTGGTAATTTAATTACTTTGATATGGGTTTGCAACAAACTGTGGTAATAATTTGTGATAGAGCAAACAAAATTCATTATAAGTAAATTATGATAAGCAATACTGTGGAAAAAACCACAACCCTTTAGTGTTCTCTTTTTGGCAGAAACATGTAAGATGTTATTGGAGTAATTCTTATACAAATATATGCTCCTTTACATGAGTACTCTCATAGAATGAATAGCATTGCCTTTGTGGGTAGCTGTTCATTATTTTGAGTATAGGAAGCAAAACCCAAGTCCAAAAAATGAGGACAAACCAGATCAAACACAACAGAAGTGACTGAAAGCGTTTCTTAATTTTGAATTTCTTGGAGAAAGGCCAGGCTGTAATTAGATTTTCTGAACATAATTTCCTCAGGGATTTCAATAACTGCAATACAAAAGGCTAATTAATGTTTCAATACCAAAATTCTATTTGGCCTTATTTATATAGTAATACATAAACTGACTGTGTTTAACATTTGTATCATTCAAACTCTAAAGGGTAGACTGAAGAACTAGAGCTCTTCAGATAGCTGAAAATTCAGTCTGCAATTTTTTTTTTCATTTTTAAGCAGAATTAAAACTCTAAGTGCAGAATAAAAAATAAAAAAAGAAAAAAAAAGACAAATTCTCCTTAATACCTTTTGTTGTATAAAAACTCATGCATTTTCTTAATAGCTTGTGCTAAATTTTATGGTAGGTATAAACAATAAGCATTGAATTACAAGGAAACATACAGGATATTTTTTCACATGCTTATATGGCTCTTAAATTTTTTCCTTCTTAACCGTGATTTCAGTTAATAAGGTTACTCTTGGCTTCTCATTTTTATAATTTTTCAGATCTTGATGTATGATAGCATAACACATCAATGAATATTTATCTTCTGTTGGGCTCAAAGTTTTTCAGAGCTATTTTCTATGAAAGTGTACAATTCATGTATCTCATACTTATGTATGCACAAAAAGGGTGTAGAGCTCTTTTTCCTCTGTTAGTTAAATTACTCTTTGATAAAAAATATTTAAGGACACTATTTAATTTCTGAACTATAATTAAAGGCAATATTTGGATTATCAATAGAAATGAACCCATCTAGTTTTAAGATATTTTGTGCAACCTGCATTACTTTAGCTCTAATATTCTGTGTATTAATCTCTACGTGTAACTGTTTTCATGGGCTAATGGAGCATAATAAACCCAACACCCATTTATTGAAGTGCCTTTTTTCATCTGAAATGTAGTTTTTTAAAAAACCAAAAACCCACTACCTTCTTACTCCATAGCATATTCATTATCAAATCAACACACACTACTAAATAAGTTAAATTTGACTGCTAAATAACTCCCAAAGAGCCAATTTATCTAAGATAGTATGAGCACATATTCATTTCTCCTTATACATCACCTTATACATCAGCTGATATTAATTAAATTCTAGTCACTTCAGACTTCAAGTTTGAAATAATTGCCACTGTGGAAATGCTTGTACTTAGCAGTGAGCGTGGCTACTACTTTACTGATGTTGGTAATCACCTGGATATAGGAAGATACCACTCTATTTCACGTTAGAGTTTATGAGATATTCAGAAGTATGTGGGGAATTTTCAAATTTGTTTCTTGAATGTTCAAAGCTTTGTCATAAATACCCATGAAGAGCAGAACTAAGTTTGATGGACCGTTCTCTAAAGAAAACATCTCCTCTCTGAAGGTGCAAGACATCTTTTGAAGCTCAGAGGAGATTGCAGCAGCAGAAAGGGATTCTCCCCTCTGCAGCAGCTCCTCTCAGCTGGCTGCTCTACTAAGGTGAGGGTTGAAGTGATGCTTGCAATCTGCTTCCTTGCTACCCACCTTCCACCCACATCTATGAAGCTTCTGTGGGCTGATGCTTTGACAACCCGGCACTGCAAAGACTGTTGGTATGACAAGGTATTGGGAGGAAAAGGTGTACTTTGCCCTCACTTCACTTTCTGTTCAAATTCATTGCTTTTAATTAGTAATTGTAATAATTTTAATTAGTAATAGCAGCAGAATGTTCAAAGAGATTTTTATTACAGATAATGAATGGTAGTCTCGCATGGAAAAGTTTTGCAACCAGAGTTTTCTGGATGCGCTGGTAAGACTGAATTAGTCTCTCCTGAAATCAACTATACTTTCTCAAGCTTCAGTCATCATAGTACATGTAGGAAAAATGAAAATCTTAAGTTCTGAAATATTTATTAGTCCCATGTTTCTGTGGAAATGTGAATAAAATCTGCATACTTCCAGAAAGTAAAATTCTTGCATTTTTAATAATACTGTTCCAATATGATAAATCCTGCACAGTTAGGTAGTATTGATATTTTAATTATTACTTTATATATAAAGTTTTGCTTTCCTTTATTTTGAAGGCCATTTATAAGGAAGAAGATATTATAGAGAGTGAATATAACACATTTATTATCTTGCTGATGAAGAAAAGACACATCAGGAACATAAGAAGAGGAAATATAACATCTCTACAAACAAATATCTTTTTTGCATTCTTTTTATGTCCATGAAACAAATATCAGTGATATGATGAATATCTGTAGGGTGATGTACAAGTACAACTTCTTTGAGAAACAGCTTCTGGAAGATAATTTTCTTTTTTCCATTAGTGGTATTTAAATGTAAGACTATAACCATGATTAAAAATTAACTTTGCTCTATGGAGAATGATGGAAACAAATGCCGTACCCTTTAATGACTCACGCACTGAATGCACAGTTCACCTGCTGTTTTTAATTTATGTGATAGTTTACAAAACAAAACATTCAATGTCCTTCATCTATATACTGCATTTCATGTATTTTCGTAAAAATATCAACTGTTTCCTTGCATTGGGTACTCTTCTTTGTAAGCAGATTCTAACCTCCTATCTAAATGTAAATTGTTTATGCAAATGGATTATTATGAAAGAAATAAAACAAAATCCTTAAGGCCTTCAGAAATAATACAGAGTGATATGTTTACGAAAGGGTATTTTTAAAAGGTCTACATTTTAAATGTAACAATAATTTCATTTTTCTAAAAGATACAAATCAATTTCATCTTAGGAGCAGTGAATCATCATCATCAAGTTATGCTAATTATACCATTTAAATGCTTTAGCAAATCTAAACTTATGAAAGAAAACCATAGACGGAAGAAGATGATTTGTTGAAGGCCTAAGTTAGTTGAGTCAACAGTTCACATATATGATTTGCCAAGCAAATCTACCAAGAATAGCTCTTCTTCCTAAAATTACTTTGTTTTTAATCTTGCAACTTATATAGCCACTTTATGTAGATTTAATTAGGCACCCTGAGGTTGCCCAAATACTTGCCCCATCTTATTGGTAGAAAATGCTAAAACAACCTGACATTCATTAGCTCCTGAGAAGCTACATTGAGCCAAATTGTCTATCCAGCTTTATGTGGTGATTCTGGAAATAATTTTCACCATTAGTTTACAAAATGACTAAAAGAAACCTGTTTTATGTAAATTTGGGAATCCTGCTGAGGTTCCTGACAATTGATAAAATGAAATGGAGAGAAAATAACCAGTGCAAATAAAAAGCAATTTGCATGAATTCTGGCAAAATGGAAAGAATCTAATGGATATGGCATTACAAGCAACTTGCCTTGTAAACTGTAGATTTCTCCAACGCTGTTCTGCCGGGTGATGTGATGCCAATATGCGCTACGAGGAAGTGAGATCGATTTGGATAAAGTCATTGGTTCAGACAGACTGGTCTGGAGCTAAAAGCCAAAGCAAAGATAAATGGAAGGTCACACACAAGCATACTTGATAAATAATCTCAAAACTGTAAATCGAACCTATGTTGTCATGAACATACCATTTTCTGAATTAACACAGGTTTTATACTAACATTTAAACTCTGTTACAAATGGCAGCACTGTGAATGCTCAGGAAAAAGCTGCAAAAGTGTATCTGTAGTCTACCGGTTCATTAGCAGAGGTTAATACTAGGACATCAGAATACATCCCTATTTATCTACAGCTATTCCTCTTGCTCTATTCCTTTTGTTATTTTCCTCTTTAACTTTATGATAATGATGGATTAACATATGCCTGAATTCTAAAACCCCTCTGCAAACACATTTCCTTTTGGTCATTTAGCCTGCATATTGGATTGAATACCCAGAAAGATGCTAAGAGAGAATCTGAGACAAGCAGCAGAGAATTCGCAATGGAGAGTCATTAATCTTCTAATCCACCTTTGAAGGGGAGGCATCTCATCACCAATAGCAGGCTCCAGCTTCAAGAGCAGATTTTCCTGGTCTGAGGGACTTTGTGTGACTGAAATTGTGAATTGCATGGTAAGTGTCCCTGTGTACAAGAGCTACAGCACAGAAACCTGACAGGAGGAACGTCAACTTTATCAAAGAGATCTGTCTCCAAAAAACTATTAATGTGAGTGAAAGACAAGACAACACTACAGAGAAAAATGAAAGATGGATAATTGTGCACTTTGGCAACCTCTTTGGATATTCCTGTTATGCTTTCTGTGTCTAGAAGAAAAGAGAATGCATCTGCAAATTTTTTGTATCTCTGGCTTTACAGAATATAAAATGAGATCAATAATTTTTGGGATCTAACAAATCACCATAACACTGCGAGCATAATTTTCTCAGAGAATGTCTGAAAAGATCAATACCGAAGGATCAATTATGTCTGAAGACTTAGAATGAAAAACCTCTTATTTTCAGGGGAGGCACCAGGATGGTACTCTGCAAGGGTGTGCCTAGAAACTCATTTGCAGAGAGTTCAGCTACAAAGCAGAAGGTATTCAAGGTTTGGATCTTTTACTGTAGGCTTAATTATTAGTTCCTAGGGATTCCTTATTCAGAATCATGTCAAATTTAGAAGCCCTTTTTAACTGTACAAACTCATATTATTCTGTAATTTAAATTTCTTCTCCCCCTACCTCAGAAAAAATATTTAGAGACAGTATCCACTCAAAGATCTAAAATTATTTAAATTTTGAGTATTAACACAAACTGATGCATGGAATATGTTTTGCTTCAGATCAATCTACTGTAATTACTTCTGTTGTTTTCTTGAGAACTGTCATCAAAATAACTCCCAGTCTACAGCTAATGTCTTTTCTGCTCATTTATAGTCAAGTATTACATTTCGTTTGTCAGCGGTGCAGATCATGACTAGAAGCTATTTGATATGAAGTAAAGAGCTTGCAGAAGAATTTAGTCCATTAAAAAAGAAGTTTGAAAGCATTATCACAAGAATTCAAATTTTAGAGAGACTTGGGGGTTTAAAATTTATTGATACATAGAATTTCCTTTATTGTAGAGGTCAGGATAGTAACAAACCCTCTATATTATTTTACCATGCTTGCTAGCAAAGGTAATTCTGCTGAAGAAGAAAATTACATTAAATTATCTAACTTCAGTTTACTCATGATTCATTCATATTTTATTCACTCAAAAGGTAAATTAAAGGCAAAACATTTTCTTAGCATGCATTCTGAAAAACAAAATAATTCCAGTAAATAGAACCACTTTTACTGCAGTTTATTATCTCAAAGCTAAATCCATGGACTGAATGGAAGTGGTGAAATGTATCGTAAT
Source organism: Cyanoderma ruficeps (assembly GCA_008694505.1). Classification (NCBI taxonomy): domain Eukaryota; kingdom Metazoa; phylum Chordata; class Aves; order Passeriformes; family Timaliidae; genus Cyanoderma; species Cyanoderma ruficeps. The sequence continues at coordinate 25,361,535 of VZDJ01007755.1, read as the reverse complement.
TCCTAATCTGAGGTGATCAGCTCTTGTCTGATCTGACCAAAAGTGATGCAGAAGAACATTATTTCCCCACATTAGATATTTAGGAGAATAAAAAAAAAAAAATCTGTTCTCATTATATAACAAGGTAAAAACTTCTCTAGTGCAGAAGACTGCACTGCAAGCATTCACAATACTTTGTTTCCACAGATTCTCTAACTAAGGAACAACTTCTGATATCACCTTTTGGGTAAGAATCATCACCATATGCTAACTGCAATAGGACCTGATGAACCATATTTCTCTGGGGACTCCATAGGGGAAAAAAAAAAGATTTCTAGTTTATTATAATATCATCCTCAGAAAAAATACTTTAAAATAAAATATTAATTTTGTTTTTAATTTGAGACTTCAAAATTGCAACATAAACCTTTGGACTTGAAGACCTTATTACCTTGCATGTCATATAAAGGACGATAACATCAATTTATCCATGAAGTTATTTTTACTGAATAATAGACTACCATCAGCTACAATTTTTCTTTTAATCTTTTTTATCCATATAAAAATCACATTGTTGATGAAACATAATTGACAATGACAGAATGCTTACTTCTACAAACTGTTGCTAGCAAAAATATTCCTGTATTCAAAGAAAATTGAATAATATATTGACAGAAACCCATTTTCTCCGGAGAACATCTTATATGTTACATTGTGGATGTTTCAGATAAAAAAACCCTTGAAACCAAGGTGGAGAAAACACATTAAAACATCCATATAATCAATTGTTTATATATTACTAGATAGCTCTTTGGTATATTAATAATTACACTGTAAACTAATATTTAAAGTACAGAGATCAACTGTTTCAGAATCCCTTTTCCCCAGCTGTAAATTAAATTCTGGTAGTTAACAAAGTTAAAATAGAAAAAAACAACTAAACAAACAACTTGTAAATCAGGGAAGATTTACAAAACTGTTTAACTGTTGAAAAATTAGACACTCGGGTTCAAGACCTCTGGTGTTCCAGGCCAGTGAAAGGGATCAAAGTTATAAGTTTAGAGCCTTTGTCCTCCATATGCTTTCCTTTTCTTTTTTTACTATGTCTTATTAAAAAAATAACTGGCTTCTCCTCTACACTTTTTTTGAAGCAGCTAATGCAAACAGAGAACTTTTCACTATGGAAAATCAATTGAATAACCTTTAAATTTTCTTCTTTTCTCAAAGCAGGTAGACCATCCTGCACAGATTTATTACTGTACTTAATTTAACAGAAATGTAACAGTTAAAAATATATTTTAAAATTATTTCACCTATCCCATTAAGCCTGTTTACCATGTAGAAAAATAAAACAACATCTCTGACTGGATTTCTTCTTACATAACAGGCCAATATTCAGCTGTTGTTTCCAACACCAACACGTTTTTTCAGGAGCTGGCAAAACAGGCTCAGATGCATTAGCATCAACTCTACAGAAAGGGTCCATAATGACAAAGGTAAAAAAGACACGCAAAAAAAAAATAAATGTTTCTATCTGGCAATGAATTTGAGATGATTCTGCTCCTCCACTTTGCTCTGGTGAGATCCCACCTGGAGTACTGTGTCCAGCTTTGGGGTCCTTAGTACAAAGACAGGAATTTGCCGGAGCAGATCCAGACGCGGGACTCAAAAATGATCAGAGGGCTGAAACACCTCTCCTGTGAAGACAAACTGAGAGAACTGGGGTTCAGACTGGAGATGTTCAGGGAGAAAGTTTCAGGGACGCCTTTCTGTGACCTTTCGGTACTTTATGGGGGTCTATAAGAAAGATGGAGCAGACTTTTTAGCGGGCTTGTTGTAACAGGACAAGGAGTAAAGGTTTTAAATTAAATGAGCGTAAATTTAAATTGGACGTGAGGAAGGAATTTTTTATGCTGGGGGTGGTAAAACGCTGGCATTGGTTGCCCAGAGAGGTGGTGGATGCCTCATCCCTGCACATATTCAAGGTCAGGATGGATTGGGCTCTGAGCAACCTGGTTTAGTTGAAGATATTCCTTCTCATTGCAGGGGGATTGGACTAGCTGACCATGAAAGGTCCCTTCCAACCCAAGGCATTTTCTGATTTCACAGAGGGTTGTTTTGCTATGTTGCATCTATGTACTTAATAGAGGAACATAAAGGCAATATACCAAATTAAACATGCATCTACAATGACTTGGCTACAAATATTTCTCAAATTGGATGAGACTTCAGGAAATAAAAAACATAATCTAGATTTTTTTCCCTGTTTATGAGGTAGAAAGTGAGAATGGAATTAGAACTTAGGTGAAAAGTAGAAATGCGTGCATCAAAGCCATATTAACTCAGGGAATTTTATGATGGGAATATTAAAAACCCAAATATCACTGAAGCATTTTTGTTGCCTGACATGATACACCTAGCAGTTAGGCTTCATCCATTTCTTCCAGAATCTGTCTGATAAAATACCTTTCATACAGTGAACATTACATTTCTTTCCTGCATCCAAATCCAATATCCAAGGCCGAATTATCCAAAATATTGAGTCATATTAAGTCTTTGCTTTGCCAGTGACAATTTTATTATTCTTACAGGTCTATTTGATTAAAATAGAAATTAAGAAAACCCCAAAGTCTATTAACGTGTCACTGTAAGAAGTTTCCCATATTTTTCGTTATTGTTCTTCCATGAAAGGCTTAAGGACTAAATTTTCTTTTAATTCCCATAGGCCATCTCCATTGACTTCAATAGATTTGTTACTCTGATATCAATAATGAACATAATTCTAAGAATGGAGCCTGGTAACTGTATTAGGCTTCTGAGCTTTGATCTTTTTAGCATGTTATTTTCTTTTTTCTTTTTTTTCATTAAAAAGTCAAAACACTAAAGGTGACAGAAAATACATTTGGCTTGAGGAGACAAACTGAGCAATTTATAGTTCATCCCATTTTTTTTTTTAGTCTACAATAAGGACAGTTTGCTCGTTACAGATATGTTCTGAAAATAGGTTAGTTTATTATGGATAAAACCCTCTGTCTCATTTCAAATTCTCATTAGTGTCTTTAAACAAATAGCAAGAGAACTAGGTCACAGAAAACTAACGAGAGTTGTAGTCTAGAAATATGAATTGAATACCATCATTTAGATTTTTTTCCTTCTAACTTTAAAGAAGGTTACTTTGTGTGTTGTGCCTTGAAGAGGGAGAGGGCTTAAGAGATATATTTCACCTCACAAGTGTCAATTAACTGACACAGACTCATTTCACTGGTATCCGCAGTAAAACATTACTAGAGCTTAAGAATCACACAATCTAGTAGGTGGCATCAGGTCAGATATCACCCAAGTTAGAGAACAAGCAGGAGAAAAGTCTTTGGGTTTTTTAAAATAAGTTTTCTCATTTTATCATCGTGACCAAAGAAAGGGTATCACGTTTGTCTTTTTTGCAACAGCAGCAACCCTTGTCCCATATTCAACTTGTATACTGTGACACATAGATCAATTTTACAAAATTTTTTACAAAAAACAGTTCTCATCCAGTACTGTAAAGCAGACTGTAACTGTTCCTTCTTATGGACAGGTTTGCCCGTGCTTCTGTTTAAATCAATTCTCCTGCTCCAAAAAATTTTCCAATTTGTCATTTTGAATTCTGTCTTTTCATTGATCCACTTCCACACTGTTACAGAGGTAAGATCTGGACGTATAATAACTAGGCTGAGCCTTGATCCTTCTTCGAAAATACTTAATAAAACTGGATGCAGGAAATCCAGCTTTATGGAAATCCAGTCCTATGAAATCCAGTCCTATGAAATTCCATTGAGAAAATTCTTTCCTTTGGTGATGTGTTACTGACACTCTTTGGTTACAATTTTTCTGTAGCTCTTTGTTCACGATCACTTAGCTTGCTTAGAACATAGTTATGTTCATTTATATATAGGTTACTTGAACTGTGTTCATTACTCAACTATGTCTACTATTAATATAAACATTTATAGATATCAGCATAGTATTTATTTGCTATGCACTGCTTTACATTTTTACATTTTTATCCAGCTTGCTGTTCCTGACAGAATACATAATATTGGCAAAACCTCCACCAATATATGACTTATATGACCTCACAAGTCTTCTGAAAAAACTTGTAGAAAAACTATCTGTAAAAGCAATTTCAGTGATTTCAGCCTTTACAATATATTTCTAGCATAAAGATTTTCAGCAGGGATTCCAACCTTGCTTTTACCTTTTGGAGAGTTATTTAATCAATTATGGACAAAAAAAGAAAATCAAAATAGTAACACTGCTTTGTGGTGCCAGGGTGGATGATGATTAGTCTTTGGTGGTAGAATAACACTGTGAATTAATAATAAAGAAGTGGTGGAAGAAAAGTATTCTGAAGGGAGATTCAAAGGGGCCGATTGTTTTTTTATAGTCTCCTTGGCCACATTATAAAGAAAGAACTATTATACTTTGCTCCTTTTCTGGTGGAAGTGTGTTGGGTTTTTTTCTTTTATTTTTTCTTTCCTCTAAAAGAAGCTCATAATAGATCAATGTTGCCAGACAGAACGGATTAATGTTGGAGGAAAATCAGATACATTTTACCGCACGTTGGGATTATATTTGTTGAATGTCAGTAAGGTACATGTCTTCACGCATATTCTGTCACAAAATTGTGAGTTTGTTCCTTTTGTGAAAGAAGTTTCCTGGAAACTATAATAATTAGTGTGCGGGTAGAAGCTCAGGTTCTTACATTTTTCAAAGGTTTGAGCCATTTTACTATACATAAGAAATACTTTATCCATTTTTCATTGCATAAAACCANTGTGTGTGTGTGTGTGTATGTGTGTATATATATATATATATATGTATATAAAATTATAAAATCGAGTATTGCACAGAAGTTATTTGCAGATACTGATGTTTCCAGGAAAGGATTGTGTTGCCATGAAATAGAAGCCAGCTATGTATGCCTGCAGCCTAGAATGCCAGCCACACCTGGGCAGCAGGTTGAGGGAAGGGATTCTCCCTCTCTATTCTCCTCATGAGACCCCACATGGAACACGGCACCCATCTCTAAGGGCCCCTGCACGAGAAAGACAGGGACCTGTTGGAGCAAGTCCAGAGGAGGCCATGAAGATCATCAGTGGGAAGGAGAACTTCTATGAGGACAGGCTGAGAGAGGTGGGGTTGTTCAGCCTGGAGAACAGAAGGCTTCATCTTATCAATGTTTGTAAGTACCTGATGGGAGACTGCAAAGAAGACAAACAAGGCTCTTTATAGTGGTGCTCACAGGACCAGAGGCAATGTTCACAAACTGTAACACAGGAGATTCCCACTGAACATCAGGAAACACCTTTACTACGAGGTTGAATAAGCACTGGCACAGATTGCCCAGGAAGGCTGTGAACACTCTCACATTGCAGATATTCAAAGGCCATCTGAACATGGTCCTGGATAAACAACTTCAATGGCATTACTTTAGCTAGGGGAGTTGGACAAGAGGTCTCCTCCATCCTCAACTAGTCTGTGATTGCAATTTCCAAAATTACAGAGAAGGTTTCACTGAACAGGGAGAGGTCCCAGATCTGTCTTCTGAACAGTGTAAAGATAAATAAGTTGAGGTGGAAAAGAATGAACTGAAATGCACCAGTTAGAGAGATCAAAGAAAGAGACCATCAACAAAGACTTGTCTTCTTCATTTGGAGCAAGTGTTTTCTGGGCAATTCATCCTGAGAGTTACGGAATTCCAGAAGAGGCTTTTTCATGAGGTTTGTCAAGCCAGAGCTAAAAATAGTGAGGCTTGCTCTTAGTGCTGACATACAAGTCTTGTCCTCCTTCCTCTGTCTGTTTTTCAGTCTCCTTGCTCTGCTGAGTAATCCTCTCTTACAAAGCTACTAGAGTCTGACCTCAACCTGAAATGCTCTGGCAAAGTCTTCAAAGTATGATATTTTTTCATGGAATTGCTTGCCAAAAGATATGGCATATCTTAAACAGATACTTGGGACACTTGAAGTCTCAGTGTTTTACTTGAGAGTACCGTAAGGACAGCCCTTCTGATCTCATAGAAATTTGCTTTAGAACTGGTAGAAGCCATGGCATAAAAAATGCCTCTTGATGGAGAACAGACTTGAAAACCTCTCTCTAGCCTGTGGCAAGAGAGGTGAAATATGGATGAATACACACTGTCCCCAGCTGTGAGAACCCCCCTTACTCAGGTTTGGGGCGGAAAAATTGGATTGCTAAAAATGCTACAATCTATATTCACTGTTCACTGCACAGTTATTTGACTTTCATTATTTCTAATAAAGCAAATGACTTGGATCTCATGAGATTTCTCAAGAAATTTTTCTCCTATTGTCTAAAACAGATCAGTAGTTTCCAATTACACATATTTGTGGAAATCACGTTTCTTTTAGCTTCTTCATTTTGGTATACAGAAATTGCTGACCAATGAACTTTAATAAAACAACAGAAAGACAATTTTCTGAATATTTTCTGAAACAGTAATCATCAATAACTTTTCATGAATATTACTCATTAAGGTTATCAGTGCGTGACTCCAGCATTCAGTAACACACATAGTCTGGCTGACCTCTACTTTCTGACATTTTCAGAGGTTAGTTTTATATGTCATACATGAAAGACATTTCAATTAAAACCAAGAAACAGCAAATCTAGAATGCATTAAAATTACTATTATAGAGTAAAGTTTTCTCAGATGACTCTTCAATATCTTCCAAAAGAACATGGTTCCTTCCTTTTAACTAGTTATTTTAGACATCTAAAATGCATCTTTAATCACACATACTGGGGCTAGTTATATGTATGTGATGCGCATGAATGTAAATTATTAAGTTTTAGCTTTGAAACATACTGCATTTTAGGGAGTGGGGGGCAAGGTAGGTATATACCTGCACATATTAACACACAAATAAACACATTCATTTAATTTAAGGCAATTTATTAATAAAAAAATAAATATTTACTTCAGTAGCTGCATGGCCTTTAATGAGTTTTTAAGATTTAAAATCAACTGGGAAGATGGTATATAAAAATAAAGGGCTATTCTTTTCCACTGTGTGTCCTCGCACACAGGGATCACATCACAACCATGTATATAGATAGATACAGCCAGAGCATTCTCAACATTGTTCTAAAATTGAAGTAAGTTATCATTAAAAAGCAATGCATACACTTCTAAATAAATATACATAATGTATATTTGGAAATATTTGGGGTTTTGTGGCCCAGAAATAACTTGTAGTGAGAGACACGATTCTCTGAATCACAATTCAAATTTCTGCATATAAAAGAAGCCAGAGAAATTTTTGGTGATATGTATTTACTAATATAGCAGAAGTAGCTGCAAATCAGGAATTCAGTTTAGAAAGGTGGAAGACGGAGAAGTGTTCATAGACTGCTTTATCTTTCCATATATTTACATCAGCCCAATAAATCCTTACCATTATCCTTAAATCCTTACCATATCCTTACCAATAAATCTTTACCTTTCTTCTCCTAATTTCACTTTCAGACAAGAAACAGGTGCTTTTTTTCTACTGGCAAAAGTTGCTTGGCACAGTAGAAGTTGTACATACATGACCACATGCCATATAATTCAAGCTTTTTCAAATCCATAGTTGCTATTTAATGAAACAATCCTTTGCCTGTTTTAGCTTCACAAAACAAAGGAAATAGGATTATACCCGTTGCCATGGAAATCTGTAACTCCATTGCTTTTTTCCCTTCATGTAATACAAAATGTATGTAAAAGTGAGCACCAAACAATATGTGGGAACACATCACAGAAATACCATAATTTACAAAGGATTCTACAAAATCTCTCAGGTAGTAACAACTGCAACTTTTACCACAATACCCTACAAGAAAATGGTAAAGAATAATAACAAGAAGAACCTTTGCTGATTTATCAATGGATTTTGAATCACAAAGACTGCAGAGATGTGCATTCAACAGCCAGTCATACGAATCCATATGAATCATGCCTGGCAGCTGCCTTCATAGAAATGGATTCTGACAGACTGAATATGCTATGAGACTAGCAGCTTTTACCCTGAGACAGCCATAAGACACAGAGAAATGGATGTTTCTGCCATAGCATGGAAAATCTTCATTAATTCCTTGCTGCTGAATGCTGCAGAACTGAAATAGTTTTGAAAACCTATTTCTGCAGACGAGATGGAACATCACTTCATTACATTTAACATTATCTTCATCACCAGCGGGGGCAGTGGGACAGAATTGACTCTTAGCAAATTTGGGTATGATATCAAACCAGGGGGAATAGTCAAACACCCAGACAAGAGGGCTTCTATTCAGAGGGATTTCAGCAAAGCAGAGGGAAAGGCTGACAGGACTGTCAAGAAGTTCAGCAACGACAGATGTCAATTCTGCGACTGGGCAGGGCAACTGCACACAAGTACAGTCTGGGGACTTACTTGCTGGATGAAAACTTTGCCAAAAGGAACTAGATGTCCCGGTGATAATGTGAATGACCAGTGTATCTATGCAGTGGTGGAGGCTAATGACACACTGGACCACATGAGCAAAAGCATAGCCAATACAACCAGAGAAGTCACATTTCCCCCCTATCTGGCAATTGAGAAACTACGTCTAGAAGTTTAGCTATGTTCACAAAGTCTTCAGGTCTGGGCCCAGGCACAAGAGGAATATCAAACTGGAGAGAGCCTGGCAAAGAACCTCTAAGAAGCAGAATATGATCAGTGACGCTGGATTAAATGTCTAATGTTTATCCACCATGAGAAAGCAAAGGCTAAAAAATTCTAAACCCATTTTTTCCTCTTTCTTCTCAAAAATATGTTGCAGAGAAGACTGTTACCAGAGATGTACAGTGAAAGGACAAGAGTCAACAGGTCACAGGCTGTGGAAAGGGAAATTTGAGACAAACTTAAGGAAAAAAATCCTTCATAGTGTGAACAGCCAAGTGCTGGAACGAGCGCCCATAATCTGCGTCACTGGGGGTATTCAAAACTTGACTGGATAAAATCCTAGATAAAACTTTATCTAGTTTTGATGCTGCACCTGCAAGTAGGTAAGCTGACCACCCTTCCGATGCCAGTATTTTTGATCCTATATTCAATGGGTTTGAAAACTTGAGAGCTAATGAGATGTGCTGTGCCATTGCGTCAAACTGACATTTTGCTGACTGCAGTAACCATGTCTTTGTGTAAGACAGCTACTGTGGTTAGTGAAATAATGTCAAACCAACAGCACAGGGTCTACAGTCTCCACTACTGCCTAACAATTCTCCTCAACTAGATTTCTGCACTGCTGATAAATAAAAACTCGTGGCTGGCGTCATGTGAGACATCAATAGCATAAGAACAATGACCCACAGCTGAGAGAAAAAAAGAACATAACCAACCTCTATCTGGATAGGCTCTGATAAATACATATTAAAAGACTGCATGTACTTGGAAAAGTTTTCTGTATGTCAGATATGGCTTTTTAAGATACTCAGTCTTCAGTGTAAACCAAATCAGAGAGTTGAAATCCCTGTCATCTTTATAAAAAGTAATAGAAGCAGAGAAAAACCACAAAATGAAGACATAGGGGGAACTTCACCTAATTTTTGTCCTACCAACAAGTACCTGATGAGCCAAAGCACGAAAAGCACAGGAGGGAATTACAAAGTAACTTTAGGGCTGTTATGAGAATTTTTGATCCCTTCTCAGATTATTACTTTTTATAATTCTCCTATTCTCTGAAAAGCACTGTGCCCCTCTGTAAATCATCGATAAAGACGTTTTCTATTAATCAGAGACAAAGCCTTAACTATTCCCTTGAGTGATATAAAGAACTCTTAAACAGAGTTACTGCAACAGAGGAAGGCCTTGCTTGACAAGAGACACAAAATGATGCTATAATTCAAAAGACTGATGAAAACCATGTGAAAAATACCTTTTTTCAGAAGTTAATTCTTCTGTGAATAAGCAACTGACTATGATTCAGGATTTGTTCTGTTATTGTTTTGTTTTTGTGCTATGCCTAGCATACAGCTGATTATTCTATGACCTTGGGCAATTCATTATGCAGCTGAGTTTGGCCTTAATCTTTCTGTGCCTCATTTTACTCATTACCATTAATATTATAATAATACCTGTCTCCCGAGAACATTGGATAACTTCATCAGCTATTATTTTCGCTAATAATAATAGAAGCTCCATAGTTGCCTCATTTTATAAGAAAGAGTTTTCTGAAAATAGCAGATGTGAGATCAATACTAAATTAAGCCCCCTGGTGAGGTGGTTTGAGGATTACCTTTTAGTAATACTTAAGTCAACATAACATGCTTCTCTGTTGAGAGAGTTCAATGACGTGAACCTACCAGCACAGTTACACAAGCAAGCTTGTTTAAAGGCACACAATACAAAGGAAAATTCCCTTCCATATTAAACGCTTCTCTGAGGTTAGTTAAGGGGAGGGCTGGGCTTCACCGCATAATTACAGCAGCCATTCCTAATTTATTGCTCGTATCGCCCACTGCTTTTAGCAAATAAGACTGCTAAACAAATCATCAATTTTGTTTAGGGAAAAGTTCTTTGGCTCTTCGTTTTCTGCTTTTCTGGAAACAAACATGAATTTCAGCCTGACAGTGCCCTTCCAACTACTTCATTAGCTCTGTTAACATGCAATATTTTGCAAAGCACAAGAAAAGTGAACAAAATAAAAGATTACAAATTTGCTTATGTCACCAACCTTCAAATCCTCTTATATTCAAAAGCAACTTCGTAAAGTTGAAATAAATGATATCTGACATTAAAGAAATAGCTTTTTAAGAGTGCCCACAAATGTAGATAGGTGGCTACGGGGATTTTTCAAGTGCTTAAATGCTAAATTCTCAGGAGGGTTTGCATCTTTGGATACCTTAGGAAAACATCTTTGTCCTGCTGCATTTAAACAAGCTAACCAGACCACTGTGACTTTAATAGAAACATTCACAGTGCAGCCCAGCTGCATGCAGACATGTAACTGAGGTGAACAGAACAGGGGAAACAGTATTCATAGGATTCATGTATGCAGCTTCAGGATGGATTCATAGGATGGAGCAGGCTCCATGCAGATAAAAATTTGTGTCATCTCAGCTTTGCAAAGCTTTAAATACAAATTTTGGCTGAGCTTATCGTTTATATTAGCAGTAAGGCAGATTTCAATCTGAGTCTTAGGTAGCATGACAGACAAAAGTTATAGGGACATGGTTACAGTATACAAAATATTCCAGAAATTTTTAGAGAAAAAAGAATGAGAGTAATTTCTTGGCAAGGATGAACATTCATGTGCTAAGGTACTTGGGGTTTAGTCCGTAGGAGAGATTTAGAGTACCTTTTTGCATTCAAGATCATCCAGCCCTATTGCTATGCATAAGAGAAATTTCAAAATTGTGTCAGACAAAGGAAGAATTGAATTTTTCCCACCATACTCTGAATGAAAACCTTCATGATTACTACCACTCTGAAAACATTCAAAACTCCGGGGCAAGTTTAGTTTCCAAATGGCAAAGCAGCATTTAAATTACATCACCCGCTACCAAAATATTTGACACACTCTTATGTAAGGATTTCCCAGCTCTGCTCTCACACCTACCCACGCCACTTACCTACACACCCCACAAACCTTTATGTTGTCTGCAGTGTTTGTGACATGAGGAACAGCTCTGTCCCGCCCCCACCACTTTGTAGGAGCAGCTGCACAAGCCCTTCGTTGCCATAGTAAAGACTTTCCCTATTCCATGGCTTCATTCAAACACACGGCAAAGATCCAGGAATGCCAACCACCTACGGAGCTCCTTGGAGAATCTGAACTTTACATCTCATCTTCACACCTCTTTACTGACTGCAAGGTGCCATATAGGGGCACAATGAACCCCTGCAGTTGACAGAGAAAGAGGGGTAAAAAGGTCTTGGCTCCATAAGGAAAGGATAAATGGGAGACTAGTGGCTGTGGAAGTTTGAATTTCATAGTGGGATGAGGTATTTTCTTTTAGAAACTGAATGACACCTTCTGCATAGTTTTCGAACGCTGCTGCAGTATTTGGATACGACTAATAGTCCCCAAGAAAATGCCAATGAAATAAGTCTACATACAAGACAATATTTTCTTTAAAATCAGAAAAAAAAAGAGGTTTAGTTGAAAGAATCGTTAACTATCACCCAGTCTGAATATCCACAAATGTTCTGCTTTCTTACGAAGCGGTGAATGTTGAAAATAGACTTGAGATGTAAGTTTAGGCATTACTTCATCCGAGTACACATAGCTTTCTGAGCCTGAAGGCTGACAAAGAGTCTGGAAAAATTCTTAAAAAATTCTCATAGAAATCAGAGTAAAGAAAAATGTCATTATATGCTTAACGAACCAAGAATCCTATGGAAAATTACTGCTACTTGTGGGATTTGGGTTTACAAAACTAAAACCAAAAAGTACACAGATTCTCACTTAGGAGAAAAAACCCCAAAAAACAACAAAACAAATTCAAAATTCTTGGTGTTGTTAATTTTGGCAAAATTTATGGACATTTATGGACAGTCACAGAAAGACTGACCACTGGAGTGTTCTGCTGTGTCAGGGGAAGCTTAGACTGGACACTAGGGAGAATTTCTTTTCTGGAAAAATGGTCAAACAATGGAACAGGCTTCCTAGAGAGATAGTCAATGCCTCAAGACAATCAATCTTTAACAGGCATTTGGACAACGCCCTCCAAATTGTGCTTTAACTTTTGGTCAGCCCTGAAGTGATCAGGCAGTTGGACTACATGACCATTGTAAATCCTTTCCATTAGAAATATCCTATCCTATCCTATCCNTATCCTATCCTATCCTATCCTATCATTTTACAGAAATAAACTTCACAACACCCATGAAAACCAAGTAAGCAACTCACCATCTCTGTATTGCAATAAAGCACTCAGGTTTTTACAGGGTTATAAAATTTCTAGACACATTTTATACAGCAACACCATGCATCGTTTCAGACAGGAAGTACAGAACAATATTCAGCTAAGTATGCATGAATAACTGACCTGAGGCTATGCTTTAACTTGCATAAAGTACATGAGTTCATGAATCATCATATGTATTCAGAATCTCAGTATTTGAGCTTATGCATAGTTTGGAAAGAGAAGAAAACATGTTGAGACCAATGTGTCATGGCATGGGATACTCTTCGGGTGAACTGTAGAATTTTCTTCTCCCATTTCTCTTTCAGGAAATTGAGTCAATTCAAACACACTTAAGCAGAATTACAACATAAAAGATCTTTGTTACTGTAATTTACTAAGCAAATTTTACTAAGTAAATTGCAGTGGCGAAATTAAGCCCAAAAGATATGTAAAATGTATTTAGCTGGATATTTCATATATTCATTGGGTCAGCAGCATCTACGAGTATCTCTCTGAAATTCCGCTACTTCACAACTGGAAATAGTAGGCATTAGGCACACCATTGCAAAAAGGTATCAATAAAAACTGCAAACCAGTCAAAGCTCTGAAGATGCAGTGGCAAAGGTAGGATGTTTCAAATTTAAACCACCATGTTAATACTAAAATGTATAATATTTGATGTGTTTTTTGATATTTGATCCTGTAATGCTTGATGAGCATACAATTAGCTTGTGGCCAAGTTTGAAACACATGAAGATAAAGATAGGACAGACAGGCATCTTCAATCTTTCCTCACTTACAGGGCAAAGAAAAATTAAAAGTTCACTAATGTTGTTCATGCTGTTATTTCCTCCAGCCTCACAGTTGTTTTTTTCCCTGTTTCTAAGACAATTTACATTAATACTTTTAACTCTATTTAGATTTTTATTAATACTGTGTCTGACAATACTGTAATTTATATTTATCAGACCAGTCTTGTGAAATACTTTCCTCATCCTGTTCCTTACAAGAAAAATAAAATTACTCTCAGTCTTATTTCTTAACTACCTTCCTCTTCAACATCTCCTTAAGCCCAGTTTCATTGCCTGATATTTGTCTTCTTTGGTACATTCATTATTTCCCTGCTAATAATGTCTTTAAAAGAAATAATACATAAACTCATTGATATTATCTCTTTTTTTTTAATGACAGCAATCGATCATGATGACTCTTTCACTTATATTAAGTTGAATCTTAAAGATAAGACTTGTAAATAATGATAACAGAAATATACAGATGCAGTGCTTCATAAAGGTGTTTATTTTCTAGGAAATGTTAAAAAGATCACAATCTAAAATGGATTTTAGCTCTGCTGTCTAAAGTAAAATAAATGTTATAGAAAACTTCCAAAGATAATAAGTTATGAAACTTGGGCCATTATCATTTATTCCTGCATTTATACTTCAGTCTTACTGACGTTTGATTAAGTTCAGCTGGCTAACATCCACTTTAGTGCTATCTTATTTAGGCTTATTGTTTTACACATTGTAAATTTTTATTCTTTTGAGATTACATAATAAGTTTTTACTGGCAGCTCTTGAAAGAAGTAATTTATAGAGCTACAAAGGTATAAGTATTTTCTCAGAATTCCTCCCTCATATGTGCAGTCATAACATAGGAAATCTACAGTTCTTAACCTCCCATTTTCTACCCTTCAACAACAGTGAGGGCAGAAGCTACATCAGAAGTGTTTTCAGTGGAAGTTAAATGGCGGAATATCAAAGCTGGCATTAGAAAGGAAAATCAGAGATTAAAATTCCACTGCCATGTTGTCATCCTGGTGTAAAGGTTAGATAGACAAGTACTGCTGAGAACAACTGTTCATACGCTCGTGTGTAAAAACCATCAGAACATCAATTCTTTAAAAAAAGATCACCAAACCCAACATCATCTCCTGATGGCAAAGAGGAGGATACTCAGCATTCTTTCAGACAAAGCATTTATGGAGAATGAATTATTCTTTTTCCTTCTCTCCTCAGGATAGGACAACTGAGAAGATCTAATGGTTCGCTGCTTCCTCCGTAAACCAATTTATTTTGGTAAAGCTGAAGAAGCCTGCTCCTTTTAGGTAGGTGTTTTTGTTTTGTGGGTTTTGGTGGTGTTTTGGGGGGNAAAAAAAACCAAACAAAGAAGCATACCAACCAACCAACCAAACAAACAAACGGTCAGAGGGCAGAAAGGAAGCGAGAGAGAGGAAAGAAACAAGAAGTTTGTTCAGGTGATAAAAGGAAAGTTGCTGAAACTCTTGTGGGTAACACGACAGCACAAAATAAAAGCATGTGAACAGAAAGACGGTCATTGTTCTTTTTAATTGTTATCTTGGAACTAAAACCACTATTGCCCTCTCTCCCACAAAACAACTAGAAAATGGAATCATCATCTGTATTACAATGATCTACTGAAAAACCAAAGACTGAAAAAGAAATGAATAAACAGGTAACAATTTCCCTGAAAAGAATTTTAATTTAAGTACTAGCATTGGCTCAAATTTGTTATTGTCCCAGACAAAGCAAGCATAAAACACTATCACTCTGCCAATGCAACATTTCAAATTCAATCAAGAAAACCACCTGAGCTAAATTAGATCAATGTCCATTTTGCTGAATTTTTTGAATAAAATCCAGTCTGCTTTGATCTCAGTAAAACCAATAACAAGCTCAAATTCACACCTATGCCAGTGACTACTGATCTCTTATTTCAGGTCTTTCTTCCAGTGTTATAATTCGAAAGGAAAATGGGCAGAAGATGAAAGTGTGCACATGACTGCCTGCTTAAACTGACTTGGCTTCTCCTGCTAGAGGTGCCAAGGAGGCAGATTTGGTACTGTACAAGCTGCCACGGAACATTTTTGCTTCTAGCCCATGCACCTTCAAAGGTAATGGGAAGAATTTGTTTCCTTCTCATGTCTGTCTCTTTATTAACAGTTATCCAGCATGTTGCTTGGCCTGAACAAAAGATTTTTTAGCATAAAAATGAATTTATTGTTTAGCATTCTGGAACAGAATTTTTGGTGCAGGGACTTCCATAAATGGAATAAATGTGGCCTGTGGCTGTTTGCAATACCTTTATTCTTCTACTAGAATTTGGTTGNCGTGTTTTGTACTTGGGGATTTTTTTTGCTATTTTTGTATTATCAAGGTGATGCACTTTGTATATTTACTTTGAAAGCTAATCATAATCTATATAGTTCATCAAGGTGGTTCTGGTAAAAAAAAATCACTTTAATTTCTTTTTTCAGCTGTATTCATTTTTTATACTAGATTCTAACCTATTATAATCTGGTAAAAATTAAATGAAGCTTCAGTGTATTCATTACTTAAAATATATTAACACTTAGGACAGAACACAAATATTCACAGGAGTCCTTTTTAATAAATGACTTCTAATGATTGGAAGGAAGAAGTAATGATTACTGTTGCATATCTTTTCTTTTTGTGATTTGTACAATAATGGATATAGCATTNATATATATATATATATATATATATATATAAAGATTTAATTCAACATTGTTGAACTTGAGCTGTTCATTACAGAAAAGGTCAGGAAAGAGCAAAATCCCCCAAGTATAGATTTCTAGATAAGAAGACCTACTAAATCCCTGATTTAAAATATTCTTTTGCTTGTATTTCAATTTCAGATCTTATGGGAAAAAATACACACAGGTAGTTGGTGAAATTGTTGGAATTAGATCCAGTAACACTTGATAAACAGAATGCAACATGTACTTAACCTATTTGATATTTTAGATTTCGATTCTAAAATGGATGAAACTCAAATGTCACAGATGCCACATCCCACCAGTCAGAAGCAGCAGAGTTTCCAAATCCAAACTAACACTAGTTTATTAGCTGAAGCATAAAATCAACAGGTTTTTCAGCCTCTTTTGCACAGCCCACAGCAGCCTTTGTGAGCCTCTCCTGATGTCCCCGTGCAGATCACAGCGCAGCCTCATCCAGGAGACAAATACATCACACACAGTGTGGCTGATGAGTCATTTCTATTTCTCAGCCTGCTCTCGCTCTGAGTTTGATATTACGTACCATATGGCCACAGCCTTCATAAATATGGTTTCAAGGAAGTCATCTGATGGCAGAATGGAAATGGCTTTGCAAAGCAGCGAAGCTGCTAACTGATGGGTGGAAGAGCTGAAAGTGATGGTTCTGGAAAAGGAAAATCTTGTATGATCCTGGTCTAAGCATTTATTACTGCAGCAAGAAAATGTTCTAATTTCTGTTACTGGTTGTAGACACTTTAAAAGCAGACACATTATAAAATAATGATGCCTTTTCCCTGAGTCTTTCTCTTTATTCAAGCACATTCTGCCCAGTAGAACGCAGTGGTTTTTTTGCAAGCAGATCTAATATTCACATAGTCTTCCTTTTATTCTACCTTGAGTTGGACTTTCCAGAAATTGCTCCTTATTAATCTTGATTCTATACTCTCCTCTTACTGAATTTCCTGTCCAAAGTTTGTGCACCTCAACTACTATGCAAAGGCTCCTACTTTGTCTAGTTTTGTAGAAAAAAACATCATCTTTTTTTCATAAAGCACCAAAAATGGGCCTTTTTGATGGCTTCCCAATTCAGGTTCTCATAACAGACATACAACGTCTGAGAGGAACATTCAACACAGCAGACTTTTGACATGGAAATCTAAGTCTTTTTCTAGTTTATTTTTCAGTGAATAAGGAAAATTGTGTCCCTGCCCATGGTGGGGCAAGTTGGGACTAGATGATCTCTAAGGTGCAGTTCCATCCCTTAACATTCTCTGATTGGTTCTCTGACTTATCTGAGGAGTAATTAAGAAAAGTTGAACACTGGGGTCTTAGGTTTGTCCTTGCAAGACCCTTTGTCTCAACAGAGTGAGAAAGGTGGTTTGACACTAGCAGAGTGTCAATCCGTATAAGTCAGGTTTGCATGACTGGAGACATGTACAGTGTGGATGAGGAAAAGAAGGAAATGCCACAATTAACCTGAACTCTGTCTAGGGGAGAAGGTATGCAGAGAATCATGGTAATCTCAGAAGAAAAGCACGCAGACTAGGTTCCCTGGCCTGAAAGTCAGCTTTCCAGAACAATCATTAAAGACCATCTCTACTTATAGTCATAGAGGTAAAGCTTTTTTCTTGCTGTCTTAAAAGAGCTTCAATTTTTTTCTGTAGTAGTCACTTAAACACAACTTGTGCAAACTGGAAATTCTGAACACAAAATAATAAAATAGCTCTATTTGAACTCAATTGCATTACTACTTATAATGTAGGGGAAGTAATTTCTTTCAGGGGTTAAGAAAAAACAGAACATGTCTGCTGTCACCCAGAAGTGTTCATACTGTTGGGGTTCTTTTTCCACCTATGGGGCTACGAGGAGCAATTAAAACTCATTCATCAGTAGTCAACACAACAGCTAAATGTTTAATCTTTGAGTAACAGAGCCACAATTTCAGAGAATGTAACCACAGATCTCTTCTCTAATGGCATCCCCTGTTCCAAAAAGTCACCTACAAAAGATCATTGTACAAAACACACTGAGGATCCCTGACCATGAAAATGCATAAATCTGGAAGTCTGTTTTGCCTTAGCCACACAGATGATATTATTGTTACTGTTGAATCCATTGACTTTGGTTTATTACCAATTATAAGTTTAAAGACTTTTGGCAATAGGACCTTACCCTTGCCTTCTGCTCCATTTCCATCATTAATCTTTCATGTTGCTCAGCTATTGCCAGAGTTGCAGAATGGACTTTCTGATATATCATTTCTCCTTCTCGTGTTTGAAAGGTGAACAGCCCTTCTCCTGTGTCACACATCCTGCAGGGAGATTTAAGCAAAAGAGAAAGAAAAACAATTAATATTGTGTAATTTTTATCTAACTATCATAAAAAGTGCATACCTCACAGTAGCAAATGCCAAATTTAGAGATGTAGTTAAACTCTGAAATTCCAAACACCAAACACCTGCAGTTATTTTTACCATCGAAGAGAAATATATTCCAAGAGATGGGCAGAACTTCATTAACATATTTTTTCAATTCAGTTTTAATCATCATCTGGATAGTGAAAAAGAAGCTTTAGCATGGAATAAAAACTTGAGGTAATAGTGTCAGTTAATTCTGTCATTTTTTCCAAATGTCTGCACCAGTAGATGGGAGCCAAATTTAATTATTTTAACCAATTGATGCCAGAAATACGTAGTACATTGTGACTTCGAAAAGCTGACACTTTAAGAGAACATTGACCAACTAAAAATGCCATTATGGTTAATCACTACAAAGATGATGTACTGAAAGACAGCATTAAAAGAGTTAAATTATTACTACCTCTGTCAGTACATTTATGTGAGTCAGCATCCAAAGCTATCCTGGTAATTACAAAAGCCATTCTGTCCATTTGAGAATAGGAACAGTTTCTGTTGTAAAAGAAGATTAAATAATGAAAAAACCCAAAACCTTCCAGAACCAAAATTTATGTTCTTTTGATAGAGCAACTGCTGTTATCCTTATCTGTGATATCAGTGTGGCATTATTCTGAGGAAGAAGAGTGGTACACAGTAAATACAATGACAAAAAGGCCGGGCAAATACAGGAAATAGGAGTAGGAAATAATGTTAGATTGCTGTGTGACTATTACTTGGAGGACGTACATGCTGTTAACCACTGGTGCAATTCAATGTACTTATATTAGTTCCATTTTATTATCAGTATCTGATTTACATATTTTTATAGACTACTTGCAGTAGAAATGGAATTTCAAAACCCCTTTTTATTTGGTCTGATACCTCCTGTAAAGATTTTCAGCTATCTGTGACAGAAAACTGTTGACTTGAGTCACTGATGCATAACATGCATCAACAATAGAGAGAATTTGATTTGCCTTTAAATACCAGCTATGGTATTTTAAAATGTTATGGACGTTTACATTATTTTTAAGGAAATCAAATTTTGTTAATATCCCAGCACCTTCAGTGTGGTCCCAGAAAGACCAAAACATACAGAATTAAAAAGTTTTGGAAAAATGTGTCCCAAATAGTTCAACATTCAAACAGGTTTTTAAATATCGTTATCTTTAGAATTTGCATCCCAGTTTCTGTATGATTATTCATGTATTAAATTCTACAAAAAAAATCCCATGAAATAAAAATACAGATTTATATTATTTTAATAATAAAATATATTATTAAAATTAATATAAAAATATAATAATTAAAATAATATTATTTTAATAATAAAAAATTAATAATAAATAATAAAATAATAAAAATTAAATAATTTAAATATATGTCCTATGTATTTTACGTGCACACACACACAATTACATGGCAGCTTTTTGAAAAGACAATACTTTTTTCATGAGACTTATCTTTTTGTCAAATTAGAATATGGCTTCCTAAACAATTTCATTAAAAATGTCATCTGAACAGGACAGTCATGCTATATAAGGGACTGCTGAGAGTTCAGCAGTTCCTTCCAATTTCAAAGCTGACCAGTGAAAATAAAACCTTATTAACATTTACAAAATCTTTTCCTGTTCACTGGAGGAGACATGCTACTGTGAGCCCCATACAAAGAATTTATGCATGTCTGTATATGGGAAAACCAGAAAGTATCGGAGGCAGAAACAGTAAACAGAGGTGCTTCTGGAAAATACATAGTGAAAATACTTTGTAATGATTAACTGAGGTATTGAAAAGAAATTCATATATAATTAACAATATTATCCATAATTCTGGAATAATACCAATTTTCTTCATTGAAAAATACAAATAAAAGAAAATCCATTTTATAGATAGGTATTATTTAATCAGTGTTAATGTGATGTGCTAATTAAGAGATTAAAAAGAGAGCTTTTTGTATTAAATTCCAATGGAGATCAAGATCCCTGCTGTAAACATTTAAGATATATTATATCCTTAGATAGTCCTCCAAAGAGCTTCTGGTGGAAATAAAATGTCCCCAGAGTTTTGTGACATTATGGCAACAGCCTTTCAGATCCCTCAGGGCATCATATAGCCAGTACTCTGCTTTTGTGTAAAGAGATCTTAATAAAATTCAAACAGCGTGAAATGGAAAGTCTGGAAAAAAGGATGGGGTTTCAGAAACTGAAGGAAAATATGATCTTTTTGTTGTTTTCAGAGGATGAAAAATCCTACAGAGATAAAAACAAGGAAGCAGGCAGTGGGGCACAATTAACATTTAGGACTTAGTTTCCTGTTTTCACCAGGCAAAACCCAACCACCCCCAGTGGCTCCCAGAGCAGGGTCTGTCCCTGGTTGGAGGCACTGGTGCAGGGTGTGGCACTGTCCTGGCCCCTCACGACTGCACAGGACACTGCCCTGCTTCCCAGCCTCACCTGTGGGGGTACGTCACACCGGTGTTGGAAAGCCATCGCCACCAGCCTCCCCGTGAGGGCTTCCCTGGCTAATGATGGATGGTGTGCACACAGCTGCTCAAAATCGGAGGTGAAGGAGAATTACGGGCATCATTTTTTAAAGTGTGGAATTCCCCTAGCACAACTTGAAGTTTAATAGGACTTAAAGCCCCAAAGAACGAAGCAGTTGTTACTTGGCACATCTGGCACAGTTGAGAGCAGCAAAAATTGTTAGCATAAAACTTTCTTTCTTTCATTTAAACTTCTTATGGAAAATCTGTCTCCCAAGGAGATGAATCTCTTTGCCATAGTAAGGTTTTTTTGTTCGTCTCCTCGGAGCATTATTCCTTTACTTAGGTGAAAATCTGAGTTTAGACCTTCTAGTCTAGTCCAGTCTAGCCCTGTCTATTTTTCTGTTCTGTTCTATTCTAGTTATAAACTAAGATCAGTAGCCTCATTAGGGTTAGTTTCAATCTTTCTAGAACAAGGAAACACAGACTAAAAGAGAAGCACTCCTAAGAATGATGAAGATGGACAGGGACAGGGAAAGGGGGCTCTCCAGAGTTTAAGTGTTTGGCCATAAAAGCAAAACCTTTACATATCTGGCCAACAGGAACAGACAAGCCCATGAGCTGAAGCAAGACGTGTCTTGTTCTATTTATAGTCCAAACAAAGTCACTAGAACAAAAAGCTGTTATCTCTATTGCCCTTCTACATGCCAGATAACAACTGTCCCTATAAAGCTCCAATTTCAGGTTCAGCCTTGCTAATGTGTTGTTAATTTCTCTCTGTTCAAAGCATACATGGTTGATCAGGTGCCAATTTAATAACATTTTCATAACTTTTACATGCCCTAAAATCACTTTTGAGAAAAGGCAGGACAAAGGTCTGGGCCTCTTTCTACCTAGTACTGTTGCAGTTAGGCAATGCAGCCCTACCAACTCAGTATGACCTTCACTGCCAGAAAAATGTCACTGGTTTTGTATACTTTTTTTTTTTTTTTATGAGATACTTGCAGTCTGCGGGTGCTTGAAAAATGCCGATCTATTTCTGTGTTTTTCAACTTTAAAACAGGGATGTCATTAACCTATGCTTTAAGATATTTAAGGATTCAATGCATTAAAATGTATGAAGTGCTTTGACTGAAATAGGAAAGTGCATTTTTTTTCAATTCAGTTTATATATTATTACAGAATGATATAACTGGACAGACAGTGACACCAATGGATAAACAGTGCTGCAAATAGTTGCAATTTTTAAAACTCTTTAAATACTGCAACAGCTTGTCAATACTATCACCATTAGCAGATGTGCCTCAAGAACCAGGAGAAAGAATAGACAGAATGTGAGAGCTTAGCTTTTGGCCTATGACAAACTGGATTCAGAGATCAACAATGAAAATTCTTGCTTTTATTGAAGGTAGAATTTCTGTTCAAGCCAAAGAGATTTTCACACCACTATTGCCAGATATTTTTCAACATTTCCCAAATCCATTCAATGGTTTCCCACTGCTTTTGCTCACTGTGTAACTTCAGCCTTTTAGGTAAGAATCAATACTGTAGATTAACCATGTAGAATTCCCTTCAACAAGGAAACTTCATTGACTTGACCACCATTTACAAAAAGTAATTTTTCCCAGATAGAAATTCATGCTGTCATGTCATGGGTGAAATATTCTAAAAGTTTAACAGTGCAATATGCAGCAACTTCAAGAGAAGACAAGAATTTGACATATCAGCTTCACTATTTCTGTTAGGGGTAAAAATTATTTTCACAAAATTGAAGGTTGAATGAAAATGGAAACGCCCAGAAAAATGATTTCCTTGTTTTAAAATAAAGAATAACTTACAATTGTAAGTAGAAAAAACTTAGCTCTTCATATATCTACATTTAATTTTTAATGAATTCGAATGATTTCTTTTTATCAACAAATAATTGAGGATTAAAGAAATTGTGGCTGCTTTATACACTCAAAGGTGTATCAAATTAAATACAAATAACTAAAAAGAGGTAAACATCCTCAAACAGAAACTGAAAAACCGGCATAAAAATGTTTACTATTAATAACTAATTGCTACTAATAACTACAGATATTAATAACTAATAGGTAATAAATAACTATCTTACTTTAGCATTTCTAGTTCTTGAAATAGTAATAGATTTTAAATTCTTAAATGAGAACAGATCATGAGTATGTAATGTCCAGAAACCAGTACTAAACCAGATGTAATTTCTGTTACATACTCCCCAGCTACTAGAGTTTGAAAAATGGTTCATTAAAAGAGTGGAGCTCTTTATTCAGACACTTCAAGGCCCAAAAATTAAGTTCATAAAATCATAGAATCACAGAATTGTTAGAGTTGGAAGGGACCTCTGGAAATCATCTAGTTCAGTTCACCCTTCCAAGGCAGCGTCACCCAGAGTAGGTAACACAGGAACGTGTTCCGGTGAGTTTTAAACGTCTCCAGAGAGGGAGACTCCATGACCTCCCTGGGCAGCCTGTTCCAGTTCTCTGCCACTCTCAATGTAAAGAAGTTCTTCCTCATGCTGAGGTGAAACTCGCTGTGTTTCAGTTTATGGCCATTTGCTCCTTGTCTTGTCACTGGGCACCACTGAAAAGAGTCTGACACCATCCTCTTGGCACCCGCCTTAGAGATGTTTGTATGTATTGATGAGAACGCCTCTCATTCTTCTCAGAATAAACAGGTGCAGATCCCACAGTGTCTCCTCAAAAGAGAAACACTCCAGACCCCTCACCATCTCTGTGACCCCGTCTGAACCCTCTCCAGGAGCTCCCTGTCTCTCTTGTGCTGAGGAGCCCAGAACTGGACACAGCACTCCAGATGTTCCTCACCAGGGCTGAGTACAGAGGCAGGATCACCTCCCTCAGCCTGCCGGCCACGCTCTTCCCAATGTACCCCAGGATCCCATTGGCCCTCCTGGCCACAAGGGCACTGCTGGCTCAGGGACAGCTTGTCACCCACCAAGCCTCCCAGGTCCTTCTCTGCAGAGCTGCTCTCCACCAGGTCAGTCCCCAACCTGGGCTGGTACTTGGGGTCATTCCTCCCCAGGTGCAGGACCCTGCACTTGCCCTTGTTGAACCTCATTTGGATTCTCTCCATCCAACTCTCCAGCCTATCAAGGTCCCACTTAATGGCAGCAGAGCCTCCAGCTGTATCAGTTTTGTATCATCATCATCATCAAACTTGCTGAGGGTACATTCTATCCCTTCATCCATTCATAGCCATACACTCTGTCCAGGTCATTGAGAAACAAGGTGAATAAGGCCAGACCCAGTATTGATCCCTGGGGAATGTCACTGCCTGCAGGCCTCCAACTGGGTTCTACTCCTCTGATCACAACCTCTGAGCTCTGCCTTGATCCACCTCACAAGTGCTCAGCTAGCTAATGCTCATTTCCTGTATGCCAAAGAAGGTAGTCAGATGGCACATACGGACCTGAGTCTGTTACTTCTAAGACGAGTAATAAGTGAAAGTCAGCCTTTCTTTAAAGCCTTGAAGCTGTGGCTGTCAGTCATGAAAAGAACTAATTGGTATGCAGTATCTAATTCTGAACTGAGACACTTATTTCTTGTGTTGCTACGGCTTTGATTTTTTAAAAAGTGCTGGAAACTAGCAATATTGCTTCAAATTTAATTAGATTATCAGTGGAGACACACAAACACTATCTCTCTTGTGGTATCTAACTTTTGTTCTTTCTTTGTTTGTTGTTATCTTAACTTGAGCTAAGCCATTTTGACAGAAATCCTGTTTCTTCTTTGTGTGCAAGGACGATACACAGAGCATACACCAAAGACAGGCCAGCTAAGCCGCAGACCACACTATAAAATGAATGCAAAGCTTCCCTGAGGGTCCAAATTCTTTGCTCATTCCAGCCTTCAACACATGCTAGCTTGCTTCCTGCCAAAGATGTTCTTTCCAGAGGAAAAAAAAAAAAGAAAAAAAAAAGGAAGGAAAGCAAATAAACTCTTTATGGCAGGAGCATATTTAGATAAAAAGCTCCCTTTATGCCTAGGAATATGTGTCAAGACAACTGAAAAATAAACTACAAATGTTTTTATGAAATTGTAAGTCAACTTCTATGTTGAAAGGATAGAAAAACAAAGGGAGAAAAAAGGAAATCCTTATAAAAATTTCTTACTCTCGAACAGGCAAAAAAAGGGATACTTTGCGGGGGCAATCCGTAAGGAAAAAAGGTAACTTCATAAACAGAAGATGCACGGGACCTAGGAAAGTTCTATGGGTGAAGCAGAGAGAAGCCCATTAATCGAAAATGTGCACAAAAATCATTCAGGTATGCAACTTTGGCAGCAGAAAGCATGGTCAGAAAGACCCAAAGCTGGGACAAGCTCGGTGAAAGCAGGGAAAAAGTCCTGTGAAAATCTGTGTTCGGGATTTGAAGATCACCAAGGTGAAGCACAGCAATGATACAAAATGCAACATCCAGGAATAAAAAGACAATCTGAGTGTGGTCTGTTACACATTCCCTGTGGGAATAATGAGTGAAACTGCCATGCCTTGCTGTCAGCATTTGAGAGTTTTATCTGGAGTGTCAAAAGAATATCCTGAAAATTTTATGATCTGAAAAGCAAATTGTGAAAATGTTCTGACAAATGAGGAGTCAGCCTTCCCCCCTTAACCATGGTTGTTTACCAGCCAGAATATACAACAAGAAAAAGCAATTATGCACGCTATCTATGCATGCTAATTGCCAGCCATAGGCATTCCTCCATGACACTTATTGTCATGTTTTTGCACTTAAGCTGAGGTGGGAAACTTTACGCTGCTCTTGAATATGCTTATGAGATAGAGATAGTGGAACATCCTTGAATTTGGCCTGAGTTAATACAGGGAACTTCAAATATTATCACACCTCTGATATGGCTCAGTAACTTGATCGACCTTAGCCCTGAAGATCTGTTCAAGGTCAGATCTCGTGCTTCTTGAGTCATCCTCAGTGTTTTCAACTAAATGCACTAAGGGATCTCCACGCTATCAGTGTAGCTTTCCTACTAAGGCCATTTATAGAAACATTTTGCAATTCTGAGAAGGAAAACATTCACAGATGGAGTGGAAATGATTGATGATGATTTGCTGCCAGGTAGGTGGAACTCCACCACTCAGAGGAATCCAGCAGTCCTTCTCTAATATTATCTAGAGGATCTTAATGCATTCCAAGTTGCAAATCTTTAAAGATCTTATATGCAGTCATGGTAACAAAAATCTTACGTGCTAGTCTGATGAATACACTGCTAGTCTTTCTGAGAAGAGATGTGATACCCTAAAAATTTTCCTTCTTATGGGGAGACTTATAGGAGGACTCATTTTGTGAGTAAATTGTATTTTCTCACTATAAGATTATTTATTTTTCTGCCTAAACCAGAAACCATTTAAGTAGTATAATATACTGACACAAAAATTTTCTCATGGAAGCATGTTTTTCTTTATTTTGTCCAATAGGACACATTTCTCAACAGAACTGGTGGTAATTATGCCTCTTGGGATACTTTTTTTTTTTTTTTCCACTGACTGTGCTGCCTCTACAGCCACAATCTCTGTGATGCCTTATGTGACAGCACATCTAGACCACTGGAGCATATGAGAGATACCAACCCATTTCTGCATGCCAAATGCTTTTCATTTTTTGCTTAATGGAAGTGCAGAAAGTGGGCTGTGACTTTGTCTGGACTACATCAATGATTGTCCACTAGCACTATAATCCTCTACTTCATTTCCACAAGGTTTACCCCTGTCTATCATAGGACACAGTGGAAAAAGGTATACTTTAGGTTTTTTCCTGAGGTTCAGTTTTGATAAGAAGTAGGATTCTATCTGGGACTTATTTCAGGCCACTTTTATTTGGTTGCTATCTAACCATCTCTACTCTTATCATTAAAATGTTCTTGTTTATATTAATTACTTTGATACATCAAAACAAAATGAGCTAGTACTGCAGAGTTAAAGATGCTAAGTAATTCTCAATGCTGGTGACAAGTATAAAAAGCAGCAAAGTGGACTCGAAGTCATGCATAAAAGGTGTAATGTGGAGATTGATGTGCAGTTATGAAATTTGTCCATATGTAATAGTAAACATGCTGTGCAGAGGCTGTTTTCTATTTCCTAGATCCTAGAAACTAAGCCATGGTGTGAAGCCAGGTGAGAATCAAAACTGCTCTATCAGTCCTCAACTGGACAGGGGAGAGAAAACAGAAGGAAAGGTGTCTGAGTTGAGATAAGGACAGGGAGAGATCAGTCACCAGTTACTGTCACAGGCAAAGCAGACTCATCTTGGGGAGAGTATTTGAATTGATTGCCAATCAAATCAGAACAGGCTAATAAAAAGTAAAACCAAATCTTAAGAATATCATCCACCTGGGCTGAATTTTATTCCTGATTCTCTGCCTTCTTCCCTCCAGCGGCGCAGGGGGATGGGGAAAGGGGCCCGCTGTTCATTCATTGTTTCTGCTGCTCCCCTCCTCCTTCTCAGTGGGAGGACTCCTCAAATTTATTCCTGCTCCAGCATGGGATCCCTCCCACAGGAGACAGTGCTCCACGAACTTATTCTACATAAGTGTGTCCCACAGGCTGCAGTCCTTGCACATGCAAATTGCCTTCTTGCAGTAGTATCCAGTTCATATTATTTAAGAAATCAGTGCAGGTAATTAATGTATATGTATATACGAAACAACCCACTTTATGGAGACTTTCAACACACTAACATTTTCTTTAAAGAAAAAGTCACATTTATGAAAAACAAAGAGAGGATAATAAAGCCAATTGTTGACATGTTCTTAAATACACAACACATTTGCATTTTGGCAGTTTATGTAATAGAACAGACATGAAAATGCTGTTTAGATAATTAGTTCTGTTAATTTGAAGAGCTCAGGTTTTGGTGATAATAATGAAATATTTTTTAACACTATTAACTAATACTATTTAACTACGAGACAAGCATCTATTCTTACCAGCTTCGTGAAAGATAAACCAAGAACTCATATATTACTTTTATCATTTTAACAGGACCAGTTATTGTTGGCTGTACAACACACCAATGAAAAACGCTGGTCTGATAAAGAGTTTGCAAAGTCTACCATAAGCTAAATTTGTCTGACTAAACCTTTTCAGTCATCATGGTTTGGCTACTATTTTTCATCTCACTTTTGAATGAGAAAGCTACAAGTTCCAAGTCCTGGAATCTGGGATCATATGCAAATACAGATATTTGTACAGGACTTCTGCAATCACGTTAAGAGCTATTATTCCCCAACAAAGACAAATCTCCCATAACATTAGTATTCAGTTTCTTTCAGTGTCTTTAGGATCAGTACACAAGGGAAACAGCATTTAATCTACATGAATACTGTTGACTTTGACAAATATAAAAATGTTAAATATAAAACCCAAATAAGGTCATTACTGATTCAAATAAATTATAGTGTAATAGTACAGGAGCCCTGTGGCAGCACATCACTACTTGCTATAAGAAAAGCAATAAAACTTAGTGACCCAAGATCTTTATTTTCTCCCTTTTTATTTTTGCTTTTGGAGCCCTCCAGTACTGTTATCTTCAGGCTTACTCCTCGCCCAGGGTGTTTGGGATGGAAATTCTGTCAGTTGATACTCCCTAGAGTCTGCATTAATTCCAAACACAATGAGACATAATTCTGAAGTTAACTCAATCCTCTCTCAGGAAGGAACTCTTGTTTTAGGAAGACATTTGCCAGTTAACAGACGTTAAAACAGTAACAGCCAAGGATCAAATTTGCATAGGTATATCTGTTAATTTTATTTCATCTTTGAGAAACTTGAGATGCTTAGAAGCTGTGACCCTGCACATAATATTTGGAATACCTGATCATGCTCAATTTAAAGTCAAAAAAGTTGGTCACCTCCAACTTTACCCATACTGTGATCCTGGGATTCCAACCTGTATTAATTCCCAGTTTTGGATCTGCACATACCCATAAGTAGGATACCAAGAATTTAACATTTGAAATCATCTACAAGTGTATTTGTTCTGTAATGTGTCACTGACTTCTTATCTATGGATTTAATGCTATTGGAAACAAACTGTGTCTTCTGTGATGCAGGCAGATGCTGTGTTTGCCATTTTATACTGACAGCTAGTATGCAAAGTAGGTATTTCCTGTGTTTTGATCAAAGTATATCCACGTAAGGAAAGAAAGAAAAATTTCTGGAGGGCTGAACAGGAATAAACTAATACAATTAATATTTTTGATTGATGAATAATAGCAGAAAAAGAGAAGTAAAAATTATGAAGGAACTAATACAGACCCACATTTAGAGCCACAGAAACAAGAAAAAAAGGTGAAGTAGTCCCAGGCATAATTTTAACATGCATCCAAAACATCATTTTTCCTAGGTTATGAAGAATGAATTCTGCATTGTCTCATTTTAAAACTGGGACACAAAAAGTGTGAAGAAATGATGAAAGTAGCACCCTGAGCATTCTATGCTGAGTTTTTTGACTACTTGAACACAAGCATTTCAAGTGTTCCTCCCACCACTTCCCCATTTAAATGCACCATCAAGAGTGATTTTGGCCATTAAAGCATTTATGGTCAGTCATTTCTCTGAAGTTTTCAGCACACTGTGATTTTATTGTGGTGGGGATTTAAGCACTGCTGTCCTCCCCCGGTGTCAGTCCACCTTCAAGGTATAAGAGAAGCTGCTTTGACCATTGTCAAAGGAGGAATTTTCAGAAAGTCATATGTAAATATTATGGGCACACACAGCCATCCACTCACCATGCTATGTACATACACTAATGAGTAATTAACATATGGTAATAACACCCAAGGACTCATCAACACTAATCTCAGAAGTGGTGGGTTGTCAAGTCCAGTTTGGAAACATCCTGCCACAGCAGCGACCCCAGGGATAGGCAATAGCACCAGGGATGAGACAAGGCAGGGATTTGTTTAAAAGCCCAAAGATGTATCTGTCAGCCACTGAATTAGAATTGAAGATCTTGGCTGAAGGCCATGGTTCTGGCCTGAACTTTAGCTAGACATGTACATTGACACCAGTGGTCAAATAAAGCCTTCAGTGGTAAACTGAGTGTGCAATAACATCAAAATTAATCACAGAAAGCATACAACCCCCCACCACAAGCATTAAAAATTCATTGAACTTGCACCGACTTTCTACGTGTGGTATTTAATTTAGTGAGGAAACACGACTTCACTCCCACTTGCTTTAACTTTTCCTCTTTGACACAAACCAGGCAGAAGTGAAGTAGACAGATTTTCCCTGTTCTCTCAATTGCAAACAGCAGCAATTCTGTTATGCATCAAACAACTCCCACTGCATTCACCTGGCATCTCTGACTCCAAGTTTGATTGTGTATGAGACATTCTTGTGCTGGTCCTTTCCAGCAGTGGAAAAAATTTCTGTAAGGTTTTCTCATTAGTCTGATAACTAAAACCAATTTTAGTTTGTGTTCAGGTAAGTGGCAGCTTGATAACATCTTGAGAATCCTCAAAATATTTCATATCCTTAAAATAGTTACCTAAAATTTTGTTACATAAAAAGCAGGTGCTTCTTACAATTACACAAGTAAGTGGGAAGGAAAAGGTATAAGTGGATAAAAGAAGGGTAAAAGCGAAAAGAATTTGAAGAAGAGAGTCCCGCAAAAGAAAATCATCACCATCACATAGCTTAGATCATACTGAAAAAGGACAGGAAATCACCATAAAAGGATGAAAAAAAAGAGCAGAAAGTATTATTTACATTTTATAGTTACATACTTGGGCACTCTACATATTTTCCTATAGTACCACATATAATATCTTCTGTCTAAAATGTCGTGGGATGAAATAGCCATTTTCTGATCTTTTGAGAAACACGCAATTCCACCTCTAATTAATAATAATTTGATTCTTTTTGCTGAGTATCTACTATGAGTCCTGTGTGAAACTACTGATGCTGTACTGGCTAAAGACACATTTTATGCTATCTTTAGTGAGGATTTTGCTCGAACTGAAGAGGTTTGAGCAAGAATGGCGAGAACTGTGGTCACTGTGTTTACATGCCAGCATTTAATATTCCCTCAGACCAGTTCTCTGCAAAGCACTGAGATACTATTAATTGACAAGAAGTGAACCTTAAGAAATCTGCCAGAAAAGGGGAAAAACAAAGACTGCAAAACAAATTTGGGATAGTATAATCTAAAAGTATGAGATCCATCTTGTTTAATGCATAAAATTTTTAAGCACAGCAT
Organism: Cyanoderma ruficeps; assembly: GCA_008694505.1. Classification (NCBI taxonomy): domain Eukaryota; kingdom Metazoa; phylum Chordata; class Aves; order Passeriformes; family Timaliidae; genus Cyanoderma; species Cyanoderma ruficeps. Next base: position 25,329,979 of record VZDJ01007755.1, on the reverse strand, counting down.
GCCTGCTCTCTGCCCAGGGAACTTGGGGCATTGTTTGAAAGCAAAATGAAAAAAGCAATCATCCTTTGCTGTGAAAAAAAAATTCTAACAAGCTTCTTTTACACTGGAATTTACTTGTCTAGTTCAATATTCCAGAGTTTAGGTTTCTACTGCTCTACACTGACTTAGCAATACGTCTATAAGAAATTTATAACAGCCATGGAACTGCTCAGAACACCGGAATGTTCCAATTCTTTTCTGTCCATGATTCTGTATGCCAGGTTTAGAGACCTCATGAACTATAGACGCAATACCTATTGCTTCACCAAAACTTTATATCCAGGTACCCAAAAAGAAAGCAGTATTGGTGGCAAAAGAGAAAGGATATGAATCCCTTGGTATAAATCCCTTATGTGCAGAATGATACATAATGCATATTTGTGGTTCTTACATAGCAAAAGGTGATCTTGCCTTTCCCAGACACACATAATAGCTAGGGCATGTTTCTGGCTATTTCACACGTGCCCTTAAAACCACTTTGAACATCCTTGGAAACACCGGGAAAGCCTTTTACAGTATTCCCCATTTTGTCAATATGGAACATCTATATTATAGGTATTCTTTATATCATAGACAGAATCTTACTCTCCAGATGAATGCTAATGTACATTTTCATTTCTGTATATTGCTATTTCTGCTTTTATTTCTCTGATGATCCTTTTTACCAGCTTTTGACACTACTTCCACGTGCACAGAACACTTTTTCTTGGCTGTTCTTCATTTCATCTGTGCTTCTAAAGCTGAGAACTAATCATACTGATTTTTTCCTTTTTTTCCCCCCCTGTCTGAGCAATTGGTGGCAGGGGCCTTAAAGAAGCTTCTGGTAAAAAAGACAAAGTACCTGTGAAATGAAGTATTTGTAGCTGTGTTGTCAACATCTGCTAATGACAAAAACTTATCCTGGACAACGTCTTCTTGCTACTTTTGCTCATATCTTCCACACTTTCTGATTAAATATTGCTCCTTAAATGATACACACTTCCAAACCCAGATACATTCTGGTATTTTTTAGGAAGTCTCTCCCTATCAATTTCTGTCTTACCAGCCCATTTGTATTTAATTACCACATTCCTATTTCCTATTCCACGTGCTTAGCCCATTCTGTTTTCCCACCCCCACAAATTTTCCCTCCTATTTTCACCAATCTCTTCAGTTTCCCTTAGTCCCAGCAAGCTTGTCCACTTGCTGTTTTGTGTTGCAAACCACCTTTAGCACACTCCTGCCCGGGTCCTCTTCAGAGGTTGGCTTGCATCACTGCTGTTGCTCTTTGCTCCCTGGTGGCAGTGGCAGCACTCTTAGATGAGCAGAGATACACGTGATCCAGCCTTTTTAACAATAAATAAAGGGTTGGCACCCTTATCTGAAAGAATTTCAGAGTTTTCCACTGAGTCATCCCCAAGATTATACAATTTTATGCTCTTAATCCCATTCCTGACTGTAAATGATTCTTATGCTCAGACAGTTTCAAACGTTTTTGAGTTTTTAAGTATTGCATACTAATAAATGCAGGAAGTGATGATAATTTCTATTTACCTTTGTAATCAATTTAATGAAATTTCAGCCATTTCAGGTAAATAAAATCCCTCCTCTCATTCATCTCAAAATGTTGTTTTCAGAAAGTATAATCAGGAACTATTTAAAGTATCATTTTAAAGAGGGGATATTTTCCAAGTTGGACAGAGAATTATTAAAAAAATAGTAAAAAAAGTGAAAATCTGCTTAGATATACTGGTTCAAGCAAGCCATGTGAATACAATGTTATATTTGACTTTTTGGCCACTGACAGGATAATCAAGTAGATGAAGGATTTCAGTGAATTATAGCACTGACTGAGCTTTCTTTTAAAAAGTCAGAAAGATCAAACGATGTTTGGAGCAGCCGAGATTGAGAGATTCCATTAGATGCTACTTCTCCCTCCCCTCTTTCTAATAAGATGGAAGCTTTTTAGAAAATATGTGACAAATGACCACTCAGAGCAGAAATAAATCACACACCACAGAGTACAGTATTATTAATAGTGCAATAATAGTAATAACTTACTGTGATAGCAAAGAAGTACCATTAGGAGGGACACAGTAGCTAATAGCATTTCCTCTACAGGGGCTAAGGGGCAAACCTTCCTTTGGTACCTTATAAGTAAGTGGAAGATTAAAGGAGCCAGTGGGACCAAATAGCCTGACTTTTCCAGAATGCCACTGAGCAGGCACTGCCTGTAAAGTGCTCTCCATCTCTCCTATGTGACAATATTTTAATAGGTTTTTAGTTAATTTAAATTAGTGAGAGGACACTTAGTTGCAATAAAAGACTTGGGGGGGTATAAAGTATGCTAATTCTAGGAGGGTTGTGACATGGTATTCAATTATTAGCCTTGTTTTCTCCCTAGCAAAGTGCTGTGTTAAAAAAAAACAAACAAAAAACCCTTGAAATTTAGCACATGGATTTGTATTCAGGCACTGCTTAAAAAATTAAAACAATAAATCATGAATGGTCAATTGAATAGTTCTTTCAGGCCTTTGTATTTAGCTATATACATATATTGGGAAGAAAACATTTATATTATTTTATACATTATAAAAATATTTCTCTGTGTGTGTATTTGTCTTAGTAGTAAAAGTTCACAAAAAGTAACTTGGATTTCACTAAAGGTGAAGCAGCTGATAAGCAGTGAAGAATTTATATTATCAGAGTTATTTACCATGTTTTAAAAGGGTTTCAACCCAAACATCCCAGTTATTCACCAGTTCAAGAAAATAGTCTGGTTTTCAAAATAATGTCTCCATTAGTGGTGTTTTTTTTCAATATTATTGTCTTGGTTTTGATTATCAATAGCTTTTTACAGAAGAGCAGATTTTTTCTAAACAATGACATAATGAATGAAATTAATAACTAATTAATAAATAGATGGAAATATTATTTTCATGATTATTGATTGTTTTTTGAAAGCAAAAATTGTAAAATACCTTGCACCAATAAAAAAAAAAAGTTAATAACCTCCACAGTTACTCACATATTCCAACACAGTCTTGAGTGCCATGAGATCACATATACCATAAGTATGTTGGGAAATGTGTGTGTATGTATATTTATATAACTTACATACATATAAAGCTAACGAAAAGTTAGCATACAGCTACTGAAAAAGAGAATCACCATGGAAATTTCTATGCTAGAATCTCTGCTCTCACACTATTACTATGTCCAGAACACAGAAGTATTTCTGGAACTGCTATCCATCTGTGACTGACAGTAATGGCCAAAAACACTCTACTGACCTCTTTTGGAAGCAAAGAAGTTACCAGGTACCCACATTTTCCAAAATGCATCTTAATAAAGCAAAATGAAAAGATGCCAATAGGTATTTTATAGAATATTAGAATATGCTGAGTTGGGAGGGACCCATCAGGATCATAGAGTCCAACTCCTGGTCCTGCAGAGGACAGCCCAAGAATCACACCCTGTGCCTGAGAGCATTGTCCAAATTCCTCTTGAACTCTGTCAGGCTTGGTGCTGTGACCACTTCCCTGGGGAGTCTGTTCCAGTGCCCTCAAGGTGAAAATCCTTTTCCTGATATCTAACCTAATCCTCCCCTGACTCAGTTCCATCCCATTTCTTTGAGTCCCATCACTGGTCATGATAGTGAAGAGATCAGTACCTGTCCCTTCTCTTCCCATTGTGAGGACATTGAAGACTGCAAGGAAGTCTCTCCTCAGTTTCCTCAAGACTGAACAGACCAAGTTGTCTCAGCAGCTACTTATGTTTATAATTTCTGAGAACAATGAATCAACACTGCCTGAAAGAACAGGGGGAATTAGGCAGATATTAGGCAAAACCTTCCAAGACCAGCCTGCTAAAGCAGCTTTCTCAGGTCAAGAGTAGTGAACGACAGTTGAGCTATACTCAATATCAGTGTAATGAAGACTCAAGCCTGAGAGAAGAATAAAACTTGCATTGCAATTGCTTTTGCATCTGACATGCAAGAGACGACTGTTCAATACTAAAATGACGTTTGGAATAAACCTATGTGCCAGTAGAGGAACCAGAGCTCCTGACAACCAATGAAGCCCACAAAGGTATAAAACCATGCCCCTTTATGCTTCTCCAATGCTCCATGCGTGCATGTGCAAGCAGGGGTTTGCACAGGTTCCTACATATTCATGAACAAGGCTCTTTTGTTGTGCAAATTCCAGCCTTTGCATTTTGATTACTTCCTTCTATGTTTGTACAGTACACAGCCCTGGCATAAAGGATATTTCAAACCTCCTCCTCAACTGATGATCCTACATTCATAAGCTTTGGAGAAAAGAAGGATTTATTAGTGCTTAGCATTCTTGCTGGCTACACGTTTCCCCGTGCAAAACGTGGCCTTCTGGATTGCCCTTTGTGAAGCGTTTAACACTCTTCCACTGTCTATATAGATAATTAGGTGTCAAGTTTCAGCATTTTTAATTAGCTCATGCAAATAGCCTTGCTGGGGGAGAGATGCAACAGTATTTCAGTGCTAAAATAGACACTTTTATTGTAAATGGTATCTATATATTAAATGAAAAACATTGCAAAATCTATTAGTGTTTTGCATGTAAAAGCTTTTGAGTTTTGACATAATTTTTTTTTTTAAACTAAATTGTTTTGAGTTACAAATCTGAGTTATTTTAGTCCTCCTGTATTTTCTGGTAGGAAGTTAAAGGTTATTATGACTCTTGGAGATAAAAGGACCTGCTGCTGGGGCATTTCAAGTTTTCCAGACCTGCCATATGAGATTAATTATTGCTGTTGCTGACTGTGTAATTCAAAGGTTAAAATGCAGAGTTGAAACAATAAGTGAATCCTAATGTGATTAAGAATGTATGAATTATTTTGTCTGCTTCTTCTGCACTCATACATTACACAGCAATAACCTTGTTAGCCATATTCAGCTTCAGGAATATTAATCCAACAAAGCATGCCTAAAGCAAAGCATAGGTATGAAAAAGAGACAATTAGAACACGGTAAGTAAATAAATCTTTTGGGCTCACTCATGGATGTAGAACCTCCTGAAAGCTAAATGGTGGCTAGTCTCAAAATCTTTTCAAACAAGCCCTAATTTGACTATGAGGTGACTGTGTTATGAAGGGAGAAAGCAAATTAGGCACTTCAACTGAAAGGTACAATTCACGTTATGTCAGGATCATAGCAGGAACTTAACATGCTGTCTGCTAATACACTAGTCAACCACAACACAATTCCTATCAATTTCATTAAAAAGCTTTGCAACATTTCAAATAAACAAATTATATTGGACAGTGATCAGTTGACAACTCACACTGATCCATCTGTGATCTGTAAATATAAGCCACTTCTGCAGACACCTCAGAGATGATGGCTTTCCTTCTGAGCTGCATACCTGCTGTGTTCACTGGACAAACTTTGGGTGACTGTTTCTCTAACCACACATCTTTCTTTCAGTACAAATTCATAAGAAAATTGCTTGGGCAATGCTGAATTAATGAGCTAGTGATGTGCTCATTGCTATCAATTTAGTATTTATAAATTTATTCATTAATATGCTACACAGCTTCATTTATGAAGCTTGGTGCTCTGTCCTAGGAGTCACTGACTTTTCAATCTATTTCTGTTAAAATTAAAAAAAAACTTCATTTTCTCAATATATTGTTCATTTTAAGATGTCATTGCTTTTCTCATAAAAATTATCTTTCACAGTGAAGTGAAAAGGCTCAGACATTTTTTTTCAGTTGGAGAAAATCTTTTGTAGGGTTGTATATCATCAGCAAATTTTTAAAACAGGGTTAAAAAAAAGTAGAACGCTCTAGAAGGTACAATGCAACTCTTTCTTCTCTCTGCTTCCCGTAGTCGGTTATATGATGAAGAATTTCATTGCTATGTGAGTTTTGGTGGAACTTGCTCTGACTTATCAATGCTAGAGCAGTCCGAGAGGAGCCTTGGCAGAGAGAAAATGCAATGAGCACTTTATAAATCACTTACAATGAGCTATATTAGCTTCTGCTAGTAAAGCAGTTCTTAGATTAGGTACCATGATCAAAACCAGAGTAAGAGTCCTGTAGATGAGTTAAACACTCAACTCCTTTTTAAGTAGGGTTTAAGTGAATCAAATGACTTACATAGAACTTATTCCAGGTCAAGAATTTGGCAAGAGGCAAACTGAGAGCTGGAATGGAAAAAAGTAGGAATGGAACTACAATTGCAACATATTACAGTATAACCTTGGCACTTCTAAGTAGCAGGAACTAATGAAACCTTTTCAGTGCTAAGAAATGCCACTTTCTCTAAAATTAGAGCTGCGTCATTACTGAGAAAAAAAGCCAGGGTAGGATACATAAAAGAGTTTAATGTTTCTTTTTGAAGAAAGTTTTTTATTTTCAGATTTTAGCGATATGTGCTGCTTGTGGAAAGAATATGAGAAAGAAGTGAAGGGACCATAAGGAAACATAAAACTGCAGAAAATTTATATCATGGGTAATTTGGCTTTTTGAAAATATCACAAAGGTGTAAAAGAAGGAAAAGATCCTAGCAAACTTAACTATTTAAAGTGTGGGATACTGAGAGATCTGAGCTAACGTTTATGTGAAATAATAAACTATTTACTGAAGCTGCAAAAGCACTCATACTGCTGTTCAGCTCAAAGTGACTCACAAATTCTATCACAAGCTCATGATTTATAATGATAAACGATATTTAGAATGATTTATAATATATGATTAATAATTCTATCATAAACCAATGGCAGATAAACTTAATCCACTATTTAGATAATCCAGCAGCAATCAGGAATTGCAGGCTTCTTTTCAGGGAGGTATAGAGTTGTACAACAGTGTATGAAGTCTCATGACAGCTGAAGTCTCATGACAGCTGTCTCACGAGGCACATGAATAAGGGGCCTCTTCCCACATAAGCAAAAAAGAGCATGTTTCTTGCCTGTGACTGAGCTTTAAGGGTTAATTTACTAATACATTTCATATTAACACCAAAAATCACCACAGAGAACTGACAGACAAATGAAACATTTCAGTCAGATGTAGTGCCTGAAGCAAACAGTGAACTTTCTGCTTCAGATAACCGTAGCATCTGTGTATCTACCACAGAGAAAACGAGTATATCAGTCTTGGGAAAAAAAATCTGAGAAATTCTCATGTCACCACTGTGCAATGCTTGAGCTTAATATTTTTCTTAACCAAAGAAACAGATTCCAGATCTCAGAAGTGATAGAGAATACCATATTTCATTAATTATTCTCTGATGAACAAAAAACCCCAAATCAAAGGCAAATAAAGAAGGAATAGTTTAGTGTGGTTCAATGAGTCTCTTTGAATGCACAGCATGAATTAACTTGGAAATACTTGAAATTGTTTAAATTTCAGCATCTTTTCCACAAAGCAAAAGAAAACGTACTTCAGAGAAAGGAGTGTGTATATAGATTTGTGGTTCCTTTTGCTCTCAAAAATCAAAGAAAAACCTTCTGCCTCAAACTCTCTACTCTGCTGGAAACTCAACAAAATTTGACAAATTTTGGCTGGAGCTTCTACAGCTGATCCTTGTATTTTCTCACCATGTTTAACTTGACATCAGCTTTTTTTTTAATACTTCTGGCCAGTTAATTCACTTGACCAGGCAGCTTCCATACATAAAAAATAATGTAAAAGACAAAATTACAGTAAAGCGAAAGAAAAAACATTTCAAAGTGAACAAGGAGTCCATATGTGCCTAATTTTGTCTGTCTCAATTCTGAATACTTAGGAGTCTCCTCTTATGCTCCTAAAAAGATGCCTCAGACCGTTTGTTTTGCTAAGAGGAAAGCTTGGACAGCTGCCTTTTGCAGTTACCATTGAGTGGAGTTTAAACATTGTTTATGGTCTTTACTATGGATTGTTTGGTTTACAACATCAGCAAAATGAGTCCCGTAACTCGGACAAAAGATTGAAAAGGATGTCTTCACATCTGATCAGGATGAGTCAGAAATGTTTCCCCTCTAACTGTTTTACTACTTTTCTGGAGTGTTTCTTACATTGCACGAACTTAATGCAATCTCCTGCAAATTAAGAGCAACTCCATCTGGACAGTTAGGGTGGGCAGCTCTGTAAGGACACACTTCCCGTTTCACAGGCTTGAAATCAGAGACAGCCAAAGACTAATTTAGCCCACGTACATGGAGCAGCACTGCCAAAAGTCTTTAGGGAAGGAAGTGCACCATGCGGGTCAATTCCACATTGCCTCCAACATATCCAATATCCAAAATAATGAGAATGAGGTGTCTGAACACATTATATACATCCATGAGCTAAGGAAATACTGTGAATCATAGTTGATTAAACACTAAAACTCCTGTTGTGGTTTAATCCCATCTGGCGACAAGTATCACACAGCCATTTTCTCACTCCCCTGCTGGGATGGGAGAGAGAACCAGAAGGGTGAAAGTGACAGAAGACAGTCGAATAGGTAAAGTAAAAGCCCTGTGCACATGCAAGATATCACAAGGAGTTAATTCACCACTTCCTATGGACAGACAGGTGTTCAATCATTCCCAGGAAGACTGTTCCCAACACCACATAACAATGAATTGGGAAGACAAACACCATCACTCCAAATGTCCTCCCTATTCCTTCTCCTTCCTCCTGCTTTATATGCTCAGCATGATGCCATACAGGTATAGGATTGTCCCTTTGGCCATTTGGGGCCAGCTGTCCTGGCTGTGTCCCCTCCCAGCTCCTTGTGCACTCCCAGCCTGTTTGCTGGTGGGGTGGGATGAGGAGCAGAAAAGTCCTTAACTCTGTGTATGTAAGCTCTGCTCAACAATAATTTAAACACCCCTGGGTTATTAACCCTGTGTTCAGCACAAATCCCAAACTCAGCCCCATACCAGCTGCTGTGAAGAAAATTAACCCTTCCAAAACCAGCACAACTCCCCAGTCCAGCCCAAGACTGGTTGGAAAGCCTAGATGTTTAAAATGTAAATGCCATGCACTTACCTCATGTGTTCTGATCTATTCACTGTCTTAGATAAACAGCCTTAATCTGCACAAAGCTATTGTAGTGCCTAATGGAGTTGTGAATGACTGTTTTCTGATGGGTGAAGAGATTGTATGGGATTAGCCCTAATCAGGTACTTTGGGTAATGAGAATCTCTCCATCCAGCATTGAACAAAGCCACACAAACCCGTTCTTTCCTCATATCTCAGCAGGGTTTGGATAGACAAAAAGACAGATTAAGGAAATGACTGAGCAAGGAATACCTAATTTCATTGATTCAATAAATAGTAAAAAAATAAGTACTAGCCTAATCTCATAGGTAGTGCAACGACACATATTTACATACTCCAATTCAGTGCAAAACTAAGCAGAAAAATCCAGAAGATTAAAAGAATCTGAGTTCATTCCTCCCATATTTTAGACATTCTTCAAATTGTGTAGTCATTGCATTTCATTAGACAAGTGAGCAGTTCAGTCTTATACATCCAAATTCATACTCCATTTAAATGAAAAGCAATATATTTATTAAAAGATAATTTTTCAAAAAGCTTAATTTTGATCAATTGATTTAACATAGTATCTCTGTGTGAATATGTCAGTTTATGTTATTGAAAGGATTTATTTTCTCAAAGTAATACCAAAACTCAGGATGAAAAATAAATATACAAATCTGAGCTTCTAATGTTCATGCAAACCTCATACACATATAGTGGATATCTGCTATAACACATTAAAACATAATAACCTATTTAAAAATATTCTCTTTAAAGCAATTGCCTACATTTAATATTTAAGCCTTAGGGAAAAATTAAAGCAACAACACTTTTACTGCATAACATTCTCATAAAACATGGATGAGTGCTTCACTTCTGATAAAACAACACGCATCAGGAATTTATTGTGTTAAGGTACTAGCAGATCTTGGGACAAAGAAAATCATGTTCAAAAAGACAAGAAAGATGATTTGTTGATCAAAAAATAAAAATAAAACCCCAAGCAAATCAACAACAGATTTTAAATGCCTGTTATTATTGCCCTATATAGCCTTCAGATGTTATTGAAGATACCAGCTTTTCTCTAGCCCTATCTTTTTACCTCTATGCATTTCCAAATCGGAGAGATAAAGCACTCCCAAACAAGCAAAAAGGGAGGAATCAGATCAAAGACAATAAAGCATGACAGATAAAGGCAGAGCTATCTCATAATAATAAAAGACAGGAAAACAATCCACTTTTCATCAGGTCATATGGCTCATGGACTGTAGGAGCAGATGATATTCAGATACTAGCATGGAATTAAAATAGTGTAGGAGGTTTGAAATGGAATTAAAATACTGTAGGAGGCTTGAAATGCTAATTCATGCTAAAATTGTATATTTGAATAAGCCCCTCAGCTTAATCACTGAAATCAAGTTGAAACATGGGTCAGCTTTGCTTATTTTTACTAAAAAAAAATTAAATAAAAAACCTCAATGATGTCTTCATGTGAACTCATCACAGAAAACTAACAGAGAACCAAAATGGTCTAGTGACAGTAGTCTGGATATACAAATTACTCGTTAAAAGGTAACTCCCAGTTACAGAAATGGCAGAAGAATTTTGGCCATTATTCTCTCAGACGGTAGTGTCTATTTGATCCATGGTTTTGTTTCTGATCACAAACTGTACTTTTGTGAATATTTGTTAATACTATTGAATAAGTATACATCAAAAGGCATATAAAGATTTTTTTTTTAGCAAGAAAGTGTGTCTAACTAAAGAGTGTAGAGACACCTGTAACTTCAGAGATTGTTTCAGAAAATTCAGGACTCCTCATAAAGGAGTACGATGAGCCATAAAAAAACCCCCAAACTAAACCATAAAAAACATAGTCTAGAACCATAAAATACAAGTTGAAACACCACCAGAGGGAGAGTTAAATGCAGAATTATTTTTGTTCAGGAATGCAGAAAAGGCAGTGAACCTAATAGCAAGATATGAAATGCATTAAAAGGATATGAAAGAGAGGCAAAACAGACCTCTATGGAAATTTAAAACTGATCTGAAGATGGAAATGGCAATGAGGATTAAAACTGCAGGCAGGAAAAAGAGCTAGTCTTTTTATGGGTTCACAATGTTCTCTGTACTCCTGCTTGCAATTATACTCTAGGGGGGCAATCAGTCATCAGGAACATCCAAAAAGAGTAATATCCACTGTAATGGAAGTTATTCCATTCATACTGGTGTGATGAGCCTTTTCCCTGATCCAGAATTAATTTCTTCTACCTCAAAAGTACTCAAATCATACCACACTATTGTTTAAGCACAGTGAGACTCATAAACCTTAAGCATGACATTTCAATCACAGTTAAATAAAAGTCAGAGGGAGCTTCAGCTCATTTTTAATATGAGACATAGCAACGTTTATTTCAAACACTGGCTTGAATATACTGAAAAGTAATATTCAGCAAAGGGAAGTCTATGGAGAAGCCATATCTTGCTTTATAAGGAGAGCCTTATCTAACTTATCAGACTGCTTATTCAAAAAACCCTGCTTATTTATCCTTTTTTTTGCATCTCCTTAGCTCTTACCTTCCAGACTCAAATGTAAACCACGTTGAGTCACGTCCGTATCTCCTCAAAGAGCTCAGAGGCCACATGACCAGCTTGACCTTGGCATTGTGGATGTCCCAGAGATAGATGTTTTCATGTGTGATCTGCATTGTACATTCCCCATAGATATCTAAATTTGGTGTAGGCATAAGGTATACATTGAATCGTTCTGGAAAAAAACACAAAGTAAGACATCACAGGTTAAAGTAAGATTTTATATTGGGAAAAAAAATTTGAAATAAAGTCTTTCGTTCTGATGATCCAGAAATCAAAGTCAAATTTATGGCTTTAACAGAGGTGAGAATCCACTGATGCTGAAGCAGTCCTGCTAGTGCATAAGAGAGGAGTAAGAGGAAAATCATCTTAATTTCATTTTCCTTATAAATGATGCAGCAGTCTGAAACATCTTTCACAGATGATCTGCATAGTCCTTTTGGACATATGTTCTCAGCACCGTTACCAGAGTCTTTTTTTGCCCTCACATTAAGGTCCATGACTCCTTACAAATCAAAATTCACAATGACAAGAACTCTGACAGAGACTCCTCTCAAAGAACAGAACTAAAGGTATCCTGGCAAAATATGTACGTGCAACCATCGCCTCTTAGAAAAGCTGTCCTTGAAATTGCAAATCCAAGTTTACTTATTGAAGCTTGTTAATAATTACATTCCTTGCATTGAGTTTCTGTTTATTTGCCAAAGTAATTTTTATTTGCAAAATTAATAACCGTTTTAATCATCTGTTGCTGTCTTGAAACATCTGATTCAACATGATATATTATTATGGTCATGACATCAATCACTATCAGCTGCACTTTGCTTGCAAAGTGCACTTATTGCAGTAGGAGGTCAAGGACATTAATAATGTTCTGAAGTACCTGAATTGCATGTGATTTAATAAGCAATGCAAAAAAAAAACAAACCCCAAAAAAACCAACAAAAAAAACCCCAACAACAACAACAAAAAAAAAACAACCACAAAAAGCCCAAAACAAAAAACCCATTAACACATATGGAATGGAAGGGAGTAAACATTATTAGGAAGAGAAATTTCAATAAAAAATGTGATCTTCTTTGAAGAATGGCTAATGTTTCTATGAGTTGCTTCTATGGAAAATGAAAAACTCAGTTAAATTTCTGGTTGTACAATTTGGAAGTGCCAGCCTATATTTTAATGCTACATGCATTGCAATATTAGGGCTTAATAGAATCATATGGGAGACTGCAGTACATCCACAACTTTCCTTTCACTGTTTTTTTTCATCTTTGAAATGGGTAGAAATGCAAAATATCAATTATACTGCCTGAAGGGTGTTGACAAAAAAAAAGGTAAGAACAATTTAAAGTATGAGCATGAGCAATTCCTACTCAATAACAATATTAGGAAAATGTTCTTTAGAGGGACAACTGATAGGAAAATTGCCTCCAATTACTAGATAAAGTACAAAGGGTTTGGTGTGGAATATCTTTCACCCGCCATTGGAACTGAATTTTCTCACAGTGTCCTCATAAAATTGGGAAGGAATTTAAATTTAAGTGAGAGAAATTTGTTGCAACACTCAAAATTAGCTTCCTGTTCTGTTTGAAATTCAGTATCATAGACATGATGTCTCTAATTTTTAAACATTTGATATCTATATATATATGTTTTTGACAAAATAATTAAAATATTGCAAGTAAGTGAGTTAATATAAGATATAAGTGTGCATGAGTTTGTGTGTGTGTGAATAAAGTATCAAAAGTTTGAGGAATTAGAGAAAGCAAGGAACTGCTGGCTGAGCAATAAAAATTGCTGCATAGCTATAAGTAAACTTGTCATCCTCAATGTTGTTCTGTTTCAGTCAATTTAATTTTGTCCTATTAATGAGACTCCCCAGTTGATTCATTTAGTCACAACCTCTTCTCCCAGGCCCAAGTTCTCATTAGCCACACGAATGGGTTTTAGCCCTACAAGTTTAATTTTATGACTAGGATCCCACGTGTGAAACTCCAGACATTTTGTGAAAGTCTTGTGACACACAGCACAAATAGATTAGCAGAGGCTGCTGAGATCACTGAGGAGAACTTCCCCTAATGCTCAGAGGAGTGCATGGGGCAGGAGTCTAACACAAAGCCTACTAAAGCAAATGGAAGGAATCACACTTGGGAGTAACGGGGCAAAGACTGCATTGGGAAGGGAATGGTGGCAAACAGGATAACTTTCACTTTGTACTGAATTTTTCTTAAATATAAATATAAATATAAACATAAACATAAACATAAATATAAATATAAATTATATGCTGTCAGTTATTGCTACTTCTCTCCTCTATTTGAGAGAAAGATATGCAGTAACTGGCCTGTCAGCTCTTTCTCTCTTGCATGACACGAAATAACAGTGTATCTATGGGGGGATGGGGTTACTATACCAGAATGAAAATCTTTCTCTTTCCCCACCTTCACTGACAGAATGTCTTAGACAGCAGAGAAAATGAAAAGGTACAATTATTTTTTGAAGTAAACATTAAACTGTTGTGTGGAAGGCACAACATCTTTCAATTTGCTTTAGATGTTACCAGGATAGTCACGAAATGCTCAACTTCTCTGATGTGTTTGAGGACATTCTTGCATGAAGGGCATTCAGGACATATGGTATCCTCAAACTGTCAAGAGACATTTGCTGACTTTGCATGGGAGGTCAGTGTCTAAGGTGAGATGTCAGGGATTAAAGGAAGTATGTCTGATTAAAGTGAACATCAGCTGCAGGGCAAAATGTAGCACCGTTGGAACTGAATCAAATTGGCAAGAAAAACAAGCATACAAACATATGTGCTGGAGAAGATTGAGGATGGATAGATCTGCTTTTGGAACAAAAACTATACTTTTGAATAGTGGGCATCTGAGGACATGGAAAGGTGTAGATACTATTAAATGGTTATATTAATTGACGTGAAGGGTCCAATTTTTCCATTTCAGAAAATATTTGAGCAGGTATTTAGCTAATGGTAATACAGTCATTCCATCTTTAGTGGCAGGTTTTGCCCTTACACTTATCGAGGCAAAAACCAACATTCATCATAAACCAGATTTGGGAATCATAGGCCCAAATTTGGGAATTTGGGTAGGATGAGAAAATAACAGTTCATTGGCTAGTAAGACTAAGCAAATAGAAGTTAATAAGGTACCCGGAAAGTAGAGAGATGAAAGAAACTAAATAGATGGGATGTTGGACAAGATAAGCCTGGGACTGAACAGGCACAATTCCTCAGCATTCAGGATTCCTGTCCTCCTCACTTCTCTAAACTGGTGAGAACAAAGTTCAGGGACTGGGGGAGCCAGTATGAGAAAAAAACCCTGATATATTGCTACACTTATTATCCCACTCAATGTGACTGCTCTTTCCCATCTCCTCGAATACGCAGAGCAATGCTTCATCATACACTTAGTGCGTGTAAAGGTGTTTAGCATTTGGGCTTTGGCAAGGATACGACGGTTAATAATGCTTTCCAGGGCATAGGAGCATAAGAGTCTTTATGAAAATGAGCATATTGACTGAGACAGAGACTTGGCAGAAACTCCAAAATGCTCTTAGCCTTCCTGCTGTACTGGGTGAGCAAAATGACTGGAGCCCAGTGATCCTGATTCTGCCATTTTATCACTTGATTCCTTTGGCTGAATCATCCCAGCTGGAAAATCGACCAGATGACACTGCAATCTTGCAATCCAGATGCTTGGTTTCATTTCAGCTTTAATGATGGATAAAAAATTATTTATAGAAGGAGACAGTCAGGTATGTAGCACCTATATAATTAAGTAGAGGCTTTGAAAGCAAATATTTAGTTTATATGTGAAAGAAACTCCTCCACCTATGAGACTTCTGCTGCTGACCAACTGGGGCTAATTTTCAGGTGGAAAGAGAGCTTAAAGTCTTGAGGGTGCAGCATTCTGTGTTTATTCATACCTCAGGGCTATTAGAATGTTTCCCTTCTGCTGTACACAGTGAGGAACCAGTATTTCAGAATCAAATTTTTTTTCCTTTGCTTATAAATATTCTGCTTTGCTTCCAGTAAAAATGCAAGCATCTCAATAAAAATATAAAGATAGGTAAATACTTCAAATTGTTTCACTGGTAAGTACTCAGGTAGAGAAGAATCTGAAGTCTCACTGGATTAACATTAAAAGTGCAAACACCTTACTTTTCTGAATAAAGCTGTCTGTGTTTCATTTATTTTTAAAAAAAAACCCTCAACAAACCAACCTATTGTATAAAAATGGATAAAGAATAACAGAAGATGAATAAAAACACAAGCAAAGTGCTTTTATGTATTAAATTAGAGAGATTCCACAGATCCTAGAAAATGCCCTAAAACAAGTCAGCTCTGTGAATGTAATTACAAAGTCTCTATGCTTTGGCTGTAGTTTGTAATCTCAATATGTAGCACAAAGAAATGCCTCATAATCCTCTTCTGAGGATTCAAGGACGTTGTTCACTATGAAAAGCTACATTTTTACTAACAAGAATTAATGAGTTTCTTGCAATTAAAATCCAGGAAGCAAGACTGCTGCTCCTGTGGAAGGTTTTTAAATAAAAAAGGAAGGTAAGACCAATGTTATGAACGAAGAAAAACCTTACAAAGAAAGTAATTTTATGAAATACTAATTTAAATATTAAGCAGGGACGAAAAGCAAAAATTTATTATCTTTCAAACTTTTCCAGATTTTGAAAATAAAAGTTAGGTTTATAACAGAGTAAATTCATTTTTAAAAAAATTAAAGCCTCAAAAAACATAATTAAAAAGCCTCACATTGATATCACAGGAATGATAGGAGTAAATAACATACAGCAGCAAAGGATGAATCTGGCCTTTTCTTCAGTTTAGAAATTTGCATTTTAACATATGCCCATTTTCTTCAGGTTTTACATCAGGTTTACAAGTAAAGTATAATAGAAAATGGTTCAGTACAAGTAAAGTTTAAAAGAAAATTATTTAGCATAAGTATTCAGCTATTTTAGTGCTATTGTTTAGCATTCAAAACTGATAGGGATAGAGTCTTCACCAAAGAGATGCACCCGCTCCTAAAAAGTTAATTTATTAATAGCCTACACATAATGCTTTTTTAACTAATACTGTCTAGAATATTCTGACTTCTTTTTCACAGTAAATATGGTCTGTGATTGTATATTGCCCATTTGAATGACATCTTTCAAATTCCTTCTTTTTATAGAGAATAAAAATAGCAACACATTGGACCCACTGTCCGTTGTGAGAATGGAGAAATTCTAGATATGATGTCACCTGGGAAGATAATTAAAAAAGAACCCCCAAATTTGTTTTTGTTATTGTCATTGTGTTTTGGGGTGTAAATGCTTTTGCAAATTTGCAAATGCTTCCAAATGCATTGAGAACTGGAAAGGAAGCTTCCAATTCTTCCAAACGAAGTCAACTCTAAACATTCAAAACTTCTTCTAGCAGCAGCTTGAAAAACCTAAGGATTATGAAATGTGCATGTAAGAATCACAGCCTATTGTTTAGAAGACTTGTCAACAGTGTAATCAGATCCAACTTAGTCCAGATTTTCTTTCATGGAGTTATAAATATGTATTATTACTTGTGTTATCATTGCATATAAAGCTTCGCTGCCATTATACTAAATAAATTACTTGAATAGAATTATGGAGTGAGGCCTCTACTGCTTTCATACTGTATTTTAATTCTTTAGCAAATAATCTAAAAGGAAATTCATAAGCACTAGAGACCATGTTCAGCGTGAAAAGAAATTTAAATGGAAACAAGGTTGCTGCTATAGGGCTGAGGTACACCAACAAATCACTTAGATTTGCAGGAGAGAGAGAGTAAAATGGTTGGAGAGCAACAGAAGCTTCATTTCACATCTCACTTTAATTGGAATTTGTGCATCATTCCAAGCTAAGCAGCCCTTAGTTGTGAGCCTTAAATCTAAAAACAAAACCACCTAATAGTCATTTTCTGCAGCAGAGTTTACAAAGCAAGACTTGTGGTAATACTTCTGGAAAGCAATAATGGAGCTGAAATCCAGTGAGAAGCTTCCCATTACCGATATGCTTTGCACAAGAGTTGTTTAGATGTCTTTATTCTTCCTACAAGGCACTGTAGCAGAGCAGCTCTACAGTTTGCCTGGTTTTGCTGTCACCACTGCAGAATTGCTTGGGGCTGAAGGCTGAAACAACAGGGCAACTACGGCAGAACAGATCTCACTGGCACTTACTGACCAACCCAGAGCTATAAAAGAATGTCTCTTTCATGTACCTTAAATTTCTATTGTCATGTGACAGAGCTGCCTTGTGATTGTATGGCCTCTGCATGCCAAACAGCAGTTTTGCCAGCCTTTGGAGCAAATTGTTCTGCAAACCATGTTGTTGCATCCCAGCCACAGAGAATCAGGTGTCTTCCCTTCTCAAATCTAAAGCTCAGCTCAGACGAACCAAAGGAGTGAGAATGGGGGGATAAACAGGCCCAGAAATAATAAAAAGAGGTATTAAAAATGATAGAAACCACACATATTTTCTTTACTAAGTATTTTCTGAAATGTAATTTTTTCTGTATAAAAATACAAGTAGCATGTAGCAATTTTAGTGGCCCCACAGCATATACAATAACAATTATGAAAATTATTTCAAATGTTGCCTACTGAGGGTAGTGGGTTTGCTGGTCACATACAGGGAAAAAAACCCTACAAATCTACACATCAGAAAGTAGGGGTTTTTTTTCAAGAGAGACACAATTTATTTATCTGATGCATTTGGTGAATACCCTTACATCATTAAAATGTCCTTTAAGAACAACAATGGGCAAGTAGCTGAACACATGAAGAACACTGCATATTAAAAATATTATCTCTTGGAAAAGGTAAAGCGGCTCATGAAAAAACCCACCTCATTAGGCTAGTTTTTCTAGTCCAAAGAAGTATCTTCACCAAATTTTAAAAATTTCAGAAACTCTTTAGTGGAAAGTAACTATTTGAAAAAACCTCACTGGAATGGGATGCAATTAATGCTTAGTACACCTGTTCTTTTGGGATTAATGTATCAACACCTGTTGTATCATAGAGATATGAACAGTATGACACCATTATTCAATACCTTTTAGCCTTTAAAAGTGTGAAAAAAATTGTCCAAAACTGAAAACCCATTAACACCATAGTATTTATTACAATCTGTGGTCTTACTCAAACAGTAAGACATCTTTTGTTCAGTGACCTGAAAGAAAGCCTCTATGGGTCAGGCAACAGAACTTGCATGAAACTAGATGCTGAGGCTATGAGAGTCTGTTACACATTTTACAGACTATATTCTCACATCTCTGTTTCAAGTAATGATTAATAAATTGACTAACTCGAGAGGAATTCTATGAAGTTGACACATTTGCAATGTTTTGAAGAAATGACATTCAAAGGTACTACACTGGTATCCAGTTTTTATTTAACACAAAACAATAAAATTATCCAGAGAGTGACACAGCTACCATTTTCACAAACAGTGAGATTTTAGATGCTTCACACACATAAGCCACTGTTCATGAATTTCCAATTGCAAAATTAACTTTGACCTTTCAGTTTCAGGTCAACAAAAGCTCAACAAGAATATTTATAAGCAAAAACTCAGTAGACTTTCAAAAGCTTTTTGAGGTATCTTTTGAGCTACCGTTTTTGATAGCAAGTGTGTAAAAGCTGCAATATGGGGAAAATGTGCAAGAAAATAAAATAAAAATCTGAAACTATTCCACCCAAAGTCACCAAATGATCCCACCTTTGAACTAGTCCCCTTTTCAATAACACTGTCATGAGAGGAATGACACTGCCAGGTTTGCAGAATAAGATAACCAGTGTAAACTGAGGGCACGGTTCCACTCAACTGAAGAAATCTGCTACAGGAATTTGAGCACAACTGCAGGTTCTTACAGCACAGATAAATGAACAAAATGCCAGATTTCATACCTATAGTAAGAATCTCTGCACTTTTTCCTTCTTCCAAGTTGATTAAAAGACACCCACAACCAAATTTGCTTTGCCTCTGAACAAGAAAACTTTGAATTTCAAACATGCTTATTAAAATGCAAAGTTGTGCATCAAGGGGATGAGGGAAGGATGAGGATAGGTATCAGAATTACTTGTTTGAGATACTGTAACTAATGATTCAGCAGACCATGCTCGTTAAATATTGGATTATATGTATTCAGTCACTTGTTTTAAAAGAATACAGCTAATGATACCCTCCATGCATTATTATTCATGTGATTTGTACAACAAATACAGTCTTTGCCTCTTTGTTTCCTTTCATTTATTTACTTAGAACAATAAAGATGCTAATTATGTTAATATATGCTGGTTGGTAACACTGCAATTAATTTCTAGACTAAGGCAATTGAATCAAGACTAGTTCATACAACAGAACTAATATATGCCTCCTGGAGGTCATGTGTAACTGGATCTCTTTCAGGAACATGATAAAGTGTAATATTTGTCATCTATGTCCAAAAGCTGCTGGAGAGTACATGAATTCACTGCAGAAAGAGCTTGATGAATTTCAAGCTACTTTTCATTTCACATCCCAGGCTTTTGACAAGGTTTATTTCCTTTCACATTTGTGAAAAACCTCCACCTGTTCACACAGTTCTCTCTTCAGTAGCATGCAGATGAGTTTTATACCTATAGCCTATGAACATATAGCAGATGGGATGCTTTGAGTGCTGTCTGATCATTATCACTTTCCTACATTAGTAGCTCTCTCTTTGTTAAGTAGTTTGAAACTACAAATTGAATTCTGTGTCTCATAGCAGGCAAACAACTTTATGAACATTTGAACTTCTTTTAAATCCCATTTCAACACGTCTGCTTTTTGAACAAAATTCCTTGAAGATTTCTGTATATTTCATGCTGTGTGCTATTAGGTCCACAGAAATAATATAATAAATATAATGCTATTCATTCTATAATTTAATTATGTAATTTTGTTTATAATGATATTTGGCTTGATATTTTATGACCATTGAGGCAGTATGTGTTATTACTTTGTTGAAAGCTATCGGATCTTATAAAAGCATCAAGACAGTAATAATCATTGAGAGCTGTAATTTAGGGAGGACTAAATGAGCACATTTTGTGTTGCCCTCGTGTTCATTAATAGGAATTAAATGACAGGGTAATCACAGATTTTCTTTTGTTATTGCCTATTCCATCCACTAGCATTCTTCCTGTACATGTGTCTAATCCAAATAGCCTTTAGATGAAGACTTACAGCTCAGGCTTAGTGCTGACTAACATCTGTCACTGCCCTTTGCACCCATATTTGACAGCATTTAGATGATCCTGACTTCAATATTCAAGACAGGTAGGAGTTTAAAGCAAATATGTATTTTGCAGTCCAAATTGCTGTTGGTATGTTCATCGCTGTCCTTAAAAGGCTGCAAAACAACAGCTGCTGCTTTATTCCTCTGCACAGAAGCCATAATTTCCAGAAACGGAAGGGTCATGGCCATCATTTCCCATGACACGGAAATCTGAACACGACGAAGACACGAAGTCACTCTATATGTATTCTTTGGCATGGGATTCAATCATCTTTATTTGTATGAGCTTCAAAAGCATATCCAAATGTTCAGTTACTAAAGATGTGTTTCCAGTGACTAGCAAAAGTCCTCACAACAACAGGCACAAGCAAAAATGACATGGGATATCACCTAAGAACTGATCTAGGAGCAAATAAAAAAGTTACTTACCATTTTGTTCTCTCTGGACTCCAGCAGCAAGCAAATCTGGTTCCCCAAGACTTATATCATTGAGCCTCGCTCCTAGACATTCCATGCAAAGATGTTTGCACCATTCCTCTGCCTCTAGTTCTGAGGAAACAGCAAGAAAAAAAAATCCATTCATGTTGATATTAAAAAAAAACAAAACATGAAGTTAAATCAATACTTTCTTACTGACAAGGTTTACACAATATGCTTGTGTTGAATCATGAATTATTAGCATAAAGTCCCACATTAATCTCTTTGCCTTAATTTATGAATGTTTAAAAAGGGTTACACTATTAGGACTGCATCTTCCATCCTCAAATTTGAGGACAGGAGGTGGAGTTAACAAAGAAGAGGAATAATGAATTTTCAAGGCAGTATATTTCTAGTGGGCCCTCTTGAAAGAAAAGGCAATTTAGAAAAATTTCATATATAATAGCTGAAATATTTTTTAATGCTTTTTAGGCAAGCCTGAACTCTTAAGGTACTTTCTTTTTCTAAAGGTGCTAGAGCATTTTTTTTAGAGCAAAGAAAAAACAGTTATAAAATGCTCTTCAAATGCCAAACTTCCCTCTCTGCGGTAGCAAAAGACTATGCCTGCCAAGGCAGTCTGAATAATTAATTTCTTCAGTTCTGTTCACCTTCTTTTGGTCTCAGGGCAATTTGGGCATTTGTTGAAACATTTATAAGAAATTCAAAACCTCCCAGTCCTTTCTGAGTCCTCCATTGCACCCCATTGACGCAATATGAGAGCTCTCTACTTGCCAGTCCACCAAAATGTGGATTCCACAAGGTGCAATTCCCACACACACCATAACATCCTACCATTCAACTTCAGCTTCATCTTATCCACTTCCCAAACTTAACATCATGAAATTCCTGGCGTTGGTCAAACACGCATCATCTCAAGTTGGAGCTAACGCAGTGTGAAACTACAACTAAGAAAAATCATGCAACTACCCTGACTGTCTTTTATTTGCAGGAAAGACTTCACCTAAGGGAAAGTTCCCAGAGACCAGGCTAGTACAACGCACTCATTGAGCATCCATGGTCACAGTCAGTCTCTATCTGATCATCTTTAACAGCAAGTGACTCCAGTAATCTAGAAATGCTTGCATTAAACTGCCAGTTTTTCAGTCTTTTTTTTGGGGGGGGACATTGGGAAAATAATTTTGTAAAAATATCTCCAATGTACTGCTGAAACTTGGAGAGAGAAAAATACTGCATTCAAGCCCCAAAGCATTTAGTGATGATGAATCATTGGAATTAGTGAAAAAATTTTATCTGGGAAAAACTCTTCTACACCTAATTGGTACAGTGCTCAAATTCTTGCCTGGTTAGATAGAGATCTCATAGAAACATTTGCTGGACAAGAAAGGGAGACAGGCATGCAGTTCCAGGTCTCCAAGGAACGTTTGGATATCTTCCTTTGTTCAGCGTCTTGAACAATCCAGGAACAGACCCATATCATTCCTGAGTTATTCTGACTATCAGCTGACTAAGTTCTCTGACAAACAGCTGAAATAACAGAGCCTATTCTGGGATTTTTGAGAATCAAATATGGTTGATGTCACAAGAATATGGGGGGGGTTTCTTCAGAGTCTTGTGAGGAAAGTGGTGTCCCTTAACCCTTCCTGCTTTTTTGCAGTCTTTGTCTCAGGACACACAGTCCCAAAGTTGGTCTTCTCATAATATCCTCAACCTTCCAGTGGTAGGAGACAGAATATTATGTCAGTAACATACAGATGACATTTAGCTTTGTAGGTGAAAAGAAAATATCGAGGTAAGAGCATACTGTTTTTTCAACACGGCTACAGCTGCAGCCTCCCTGATGGAAGCAATGAGAGAATAGGTTTATCTCTGAGCAGCAGTAAAAATTTACAGCTTTTAAAAGAATCAAGATGAATTTGTTTAAACGCCTACTTCCAAAATTATTCTACTCATACATGAAGAAATTTCCTGTATATTTTCCCTTCCTCTCTTTCAGCGCTTGCCATTTCCTTGGATACCTGTGAGGTCTTTTGAACTGAAGCCATGCCTTATAAATCCTACTTTTCCATGGCGAGGGTTTCAT
This sequence comes from Cyanoderma ruficeps, assembly GCA_008694505.1. Lineage (NCBI taxonomy): Eukaryota > Metazoa > Chordata > Aves > Passeriformes > Timaliidae > Cyanoderma > Cyanoderma ruficeps. Next base: position 25,306,547 of record VZDJ01007755.1, on the reverse strand, counting down.
GCCAGGGAGATAGATGATAGAACTAGACTCCAAGACACTCTGCCCTATTCTGGCAGCATGTGGATGGGGCGAGGGAGCAGGGCACCAGCACACAAGTGAGAGAGTTGAGGTGCCATTCAGTTGCCCAACATCTGCTTCCAATTATAGATAAAGACAGGGCAATCAATGGGCAAAGCTAGTAGCACAAAGGTGACAGTGCAAATCTAGGCAAGTGCTCCCATGGCTTTTTTTTTTTTGCTTCTTTTCTGCGTAAACTGAACAGAACAATATATATGCTGACAGAATGCATAGCTCTATATAAAGCCTGCAATTTTTCCTGGAGTGTGGCCAGGATACAACATTTTATGTATTTTACAAAACCTGCATTTTATTACTTTTTTTTCATTGTGCTTGCACCCAGGCTGAAAGGGCTTGTACTGAAAATGTAGAATGAGATGATGGTAAACAAAGACTAACCTAATTTTTCTAATATTACAAATATCTGAGAAGAAAGTGAAATGCACTGTTAATTCCATAAATCCAGCTTAACATCAATATATATTCAAAAGAGGACTCATGTAAAAGCAACAAATTCAACTTATATGCATTCTCATACCAAATTTCCAGTAGATGCTTTTGGAAACAAATAAACAAATGAAGTGTTCAAAGAAGCTGTTTCTTCTATGTGTCCTTGTTTTGTCTCCTCAATCTACTTGCTTGTCTCTTTTACAGGAACATCTAGGTCTTGAAAGTTTGGATCCAGAAACCCCTTTCAGAGTGTTCAAATGGCAGTTTATTTTAAGCTGCTGCCCTATTGCTGTCAGGCAGTGATGATTAGGCCCAGATTAGACCATTCTCCAACTGCCATACAGAAGAAACTTATCTTGGTGTGAGCATTATAAGATCATGGGTATATTTTGCAAAGTGTAGGCTACAGAATGCATTGTACTGCTGTATAACTCAAAATTTCTATCTTACAAAAATGATTGACTTAAAGCTACGGGAAATATAGTTTCAATGCAGAACTGAAATATCTTCCCACAGAACTGTGAGGATTTGTGTCTGCTGTCAGAAGAATCAACGTTATCTACAAATGTGTCTGGAAGGTCAAGGGAATGAAGGTAGTGTATGAGTTAGTCCTGCCTAATGTATTCTGATAGCTATTGCTTACTTGTAGGGAATTGCCTTCAACCTTTTATTTGATGGACATGTGAAACCTTTTTTATTTAGAAGCAGGTGAACTAATTTTCAAAACCAAAGCCTTGATTCTCCTTTCTCCATGACCATCAATAAAGCAATTCGCCATTTTTTTTTAAATGTCTACAGAATGTCTTGTGCTTCGGGGTAACAAATTAAATGTTATTTATGATACAAAAAAAATATTTTTTATCATTTACAGTACATAAATGTGTCATGGCAGCAACCATTAAGAATGCCAGGTACCACGTCATAAAACAGAGATATCTCAGTTATTCCTTTATTTTGATTACATGCATATACTGACACAGATGAAACATTACAGTGGAACCAAGTCATAAAAAAGTGTCAGCAAAATTGTCCTCTTTAATGCATGTAGATTTATTGGTGGCAAATGCACAGTTTTAGTCATAACTGGTACTTGTCATTGAAACATTTATTTTCCTTTTAAGATAACTGAATTCCTGGACTGAATGATAAATTGTAAAGCATGATTTCACAGCTATAAATAAAATCAAAATACTTGCATTTTTATCTTTACTGTTATTTAATTCTAAAATGCTACAACACAAATCTTATGAGGTGAGAAAAAATGCAAAGAGATGGGAGAGCTTAAATAGGCACTGTTTATTGCATAAGAAATATTGCTGGGAACAAATTGGTAAACGTGTTACTCAACTTGCTATTGGCAATGTTCTCCTGCAGATGATCTGAGTTTTAGGTCTTGCCTGAGGTTATCTGTCATTTCTGCTTCAGTTCTCAGATGATTACAGTGGTGCTGTACCACTGTCTTGGACATAGGTGATACTACAGGATGATGCGGGTTTGTTGATCTAATAACAATGATGAAATAATATTGTCAAATTGTGTTAGAAATAGGAATTTGTCATAGTAAAAGTGTTCTTCTGTTACTTTTTTACATTTTAAAAGAAGTCATTCTACACAACATTCTCTACAGAGAGGGGGTGAGGGGCAATGAAATGTCTATGGACCCCTTTCAATTCACTGCCCATAGAAATCTTCTAGATCTCCTTCTATCTGGCCTCTAGATTCTCTAGATCTCTAAGGCTAGAGGAGGGATTGTTTTCAGACTCCTAACTTAGGAAGCATTTTGTGTGTGAACTTAACCAAACACCTTCTGAATCCTGATAACTTCATGTTCTTTCACATTTTTGTTCTGTGTTCACATGGCCCAATCCTACAGTAGCATTCCGTCTCTCACCACCACAAGTTGCAAGCAGAGCTGGATGCCTCTAGCCTGAGATAAAGCCCTGAAGTGCTGACCCCTCCTGCTCAGTCCAGCGCCCTCCATTTTGGGAGATCTATTCCATCACTATAAGCAGCAGTTTATTGAATTTGTAAATAAAAGGGCTCAATTTATATGCACCTCGGAAAGATAGACCTCTTCCCACTCTCATGCAACCCACATAAAGTGATGTGGTTAAGAATTTAGGTTGGAAACAGCAAGTGTAAAATATTAGAGGGGCATAACAAACATTGTCCTTGTGTGAATCAAAAAACTTCACTTATTTCTTTGTGTTTTACCTGACATCAAACTGTATAAATCTGAAATGTTAGTTTCTTCATTACTGAAACATTTTTATGTATTTGCTGTACAAATTGTTTAACTCTTCTTCCTTCTAAATGATTTGTTTAAGAGGCTCAAATCCAACTAAATATTGTTATCCTGAATGAAACTGGATGATCTGTCCTGTTCAGATTAGTAGGATTTAGTCCTGATATTCTCCCCAAGAAAGAAAGATGATACTGAAAAAAGTGCCAGTTTATCTCTTCTAGAAATCACTCAGGCTTAATTAGAAGTTAATAAGAAAAAATATTGTAGAATTCCCACAGGGTTGATGTGCTGTTATACTACATTACATAAAATATACGAAGCAACTTAATCCTTTTTTTTTCTAGCAAATAATGCTATTGCCTGCAGGCATGTAATTTCTTATCATAATCAATAATACCTGAAAAAATCTATCCTTTATCAGGAAATATATCATCCTTTGATGATTTGAAAATATTTTGATTTTATAAATATTTAAAATATGTTATCTAACCATGTCTCTGTTACTTTGGGTGCTTTTACTCTAGTAAAGCACATCACACAATCAAACACAGATACAAATCAAAAGCAATCTGGCTATTTCGTATCTTTGCTCAGAGGAACTGAGGGATAGCGCTTATTTTGTATAATAATTTATTACTGATGAAAAATTATGCGTGAATTTGGCAAATTTTTGTTAAGTGATAGCTGGGAAGCAATGAAGGGGACATACATTCTATTTATTGTAAAAGAACAGAAAATCAGTTCTTCAAAAACTTCCTTTCGAGTAGAAAGGAACAGAGATAATTGGCTGCAACTCCGACAGCATCTGTTCATTAAAATTACTTTTTTATTGACCAACTATATTTGAAGGTATTTTATAGCATGTGGGACTCATATATAGATTTTTTTCCTTGTGTTTCAAATAATACTACTTCTAAGGAAACTTTCTAGAATTTTTCTTGAATAATGACTTTTGAATATTTCACCCGGAGTAGTGTTCTGCTATTACTTAAGTGTAAATCATTGAACCAGAAGACAAAGGAAAGTCATGATGGAAAACCACTCATACTGTTAAATCATATTTAGTAAAAATGTTACATATTCTAGCAGCAGCAAAATGTGCTAAAGGAAATCTGGAAATATTCCCTGAAAATACTGTCGGTGAGTCAAGTTCTTCCAAAACTTATCATTTCCACTTTTTAATACGATAACACCCTTACTGTTGAACTAATACCAGCTATTAAAATTCACACATATTTTTGACTATGCCATCAGTTTAAAGACATACATACCTTTCATTTAAGCATTATATTTTTTTTCTTAAACAAATACTGAATAATGCAGCAATCAAGATAAATGAAAATTACAGAATATGAACACATACTTTGTAACTTTATACTTTATCCGTTGGTATATTTTGCTAATGCATTTTTTTAGTGAGGGAAGATATAGTCTAAGTATTATACAAAAAATATACAAAAAAGAAACTTTCATTTCCCAATTATTTGCTATTTTAAATTTGAGTTGGCATAAGGCCAGTACAGTTAATTGCAATAATTACCAAAGGACATTTATTAGCTTTAAAACTGTTATTTCTGCCTCACTTATCTGGAAACAAGATTTATCAAGAATGGGGTTCTGATAATTAATCTAATTATGTACCTGTGTTAGCTGTATATTTCTGTATTTATTGAGATATATCAAAGCTGACATTTTCATGAAAATACCCCATTTGTTTCTGCAGGTCAGATAAGAAGTTTCAGTTGGAATAACCAGCACTCAGCTACTAGTCTGCCTATTGTCCTGTCTATAATATAAACCTGTACAATGTTAAGTGAATAATTTTGAAGGCAAGAAAAATATTTAAAAAGATTTGTCATCTTGATATTACTGTCCATTAAACTCCTGTCCATTAAAGCAGCAAGAAGCAAAGTTCCCCATATGCAATGCTGCTTGAGAATGTAGTTTTCACACAGAAAAAGAACTCAGATTACTTGTTTGAAGAATGAAGAGTGTATGGGAAAATGAATGGCCAAAAAGGAAGTAATTTCCATGTCTCGATACTACTACTAATGCAACTATAGGATGGATATTTGTCTTCTTTTGTTTTCTTTATGAAAATGGCAATTTCTGCTATTAAAATAAGTGTATATCACCTTAGTCTGTGATTAGTCCTACAGAAATGGACAATGACATTCCAGGAAGAAAATGTGATTTAGTGGATAAATTGGTCCTTGAGTGGCTCATTATACCACAAATGTTTATCAAGTCTTAGTCTGTCCCACAGATCAACAGTGAGCTGACATTATTACCCAAAAATGCGCCTGGCAAAATTGCACTCTCAATTCAAACTTTCTTTAAAGTGCAAAGATGAAATTATGAAAACCTGCCTAAATATAGAAGAAACATTTACATTTTGTCTGTAACTAATGGGCCAGTAACAAGAATCTGACATGGGAATTATACAGTTCCCCAGGACTGTCAATTCATACCTGTTTCAAATGTTATTAATGTTAAATTGCAATGGCATGAAAGTAAAATAACCTCAGGCAGCGTGTCTGTAGTGGGAATGGCATAAACACCATCAGTCAAGAGTCCAAAAAAGGTCTGTCACCAGGAACATGACACACAGAGGATGCTATCATATCAACTTTTGCTGCTACCCCATGACTGGCATTCAGCAATAGCATTTTTCTATCTTAAAAATTGGTAGTATTTCAGATTTAGTCTACTCCCACAACATTTTTATTTCTCTTGGGAAAGTTATAGTGCTGTTTTTTAAATGCATGGGAAATTTAATACCTTCTGTGCAAATGTAAAGTATGCTTCCTTTCCATTTTCAAGTGTCTAAGTTATGGTCTTGTAAGAGAATCCAATACCCAAATAAACTGGTACAAATCCTAGGCTTCATTTCACTTTTTTTTTTCAATACGTTGAATATTCAGTTTTATCTTTGAAGCATTGACAAATCTTGCCACTTGAATATCATATTGTTAGATAAGATAAATAATAAGATAAATAATTTTAAGAGTACTAGTTCCCTTTACAAAATCAAGATGAAAAGGACTGGTTTCAAGAAGAAAAACTGCATACTCTTGCCGCTATAAGGGCTTCATTGCCCTTATGTCTTTGAATACATGACTTTCACTCCAGCCATCTGAGTATCTTCTGTATCAAATCAGTAGGAGCAGGCAGTTACTAACACACTCGGATGTTTTTGCAATCTCCCTTCTGTTCTTGGGCTAAACATGCCTAATTAAAGCAAGACTTCAAGCTATGAATACTTAAGATTTATTAAAGTTGTGCAATTTTGGCAGAGGGTAGTGTTATTGTTGCCCTCTTTTGATATAAAGAGGCTAGAAATTTTTTCCTGCATACTATATATGACTTCCATAATAATAAACCTCCTGAAAGAATACATTTTTTTTCTGTTTCCATTATCCAATAAATGCAAAATTCCCCCAATCTCTAAAACTATTTGTTTTAAAGATGTGAGTTCTTGCTACTATGAGAGTTAAGAAGGTTTTTATGGCACAGGAAGTGTAAAAAAAAACTCATTCAACGCAATTACAGAGAACTTCTGACTGAAATCATCTGTAAGATCATAATGCAGTATGTGCTCTACTTGATTCTCAGTTGCATAAAACTTTACTCTGAGGCAGAACAAAGTATTAGCCCCAAATGACTCTGTGTCTTCCACTTTATTCTTGGGAGTTTTTAACGTACCACAAAGAAATAAATCTTAAAAGTTCATAGTCTAGAGTTAGTATCAAAGCAAATATAATTAGAAAAAGTCTTTCAAAATTTCCCATCTACAGAATTTAAACCCAAAGGGGATTACTTTTTCATTATCAATTTTTTACTCTCATTTTAAACTTGTATCTTCCCAGTATGAAGTGGATTTTTACATTTGATACACATAAACATTATTTAAATTAGAAAACATTTTATGAAAAGACATTCTTTGAATGTCTATGAAAATAGATGCTTTCCAATCAGGAAAAAACTCCTATAAATAACAGTCTTCTAAAAAAAATGTATCTAAAATATGAAATTTTAGATTGCTGGGGTTTTACTGTACACCACTGAGAACTCTACATCATGATCAATAAGTAAGAGACACATATGACTACCTGAGAAGATATAGTTGCTTGAAACTGAAACTCTTAATCCATACTTTCATTAAGTTAATAGGATATTTTTTCTTCTTCTTTTTTAATTCAGTAGACTTCTAAGATTCTGAACAGTAGAACTATGTCCTTTTATGAACCAGGAAAAGAGTAAATAGATCCATCTTGAATTATGTGTCATTTTCCTCCAAGAAAATAAGTTGTGATGGATGCAATCTTACAGAACACACCAAGATTAAATCATTGGAAACTTCAAGAGCTCTGCTGAAATGGTTTAAAGCATGTTAACTGAAGACTCACTGATGAAAGATTGTTTTATTTCAAATCTTTCATCTTGAAACAGATCACCATGAAAGTATAAAGAATGTTTAAATTTAATATTTTGAACCATATAAAGCAAGAACTGCAGCAAAAGGTTCAGATTTGGGTCTGTAAATCAGAGGGACTGATTACAGTGAGAAACAGTTATCTACGGAAGATGTAGCTGTAATTAATGCACACTGGTGATCAATTTCCCACTAACAGCTTATTTGTGAAGTGAATTTTAGGCACACACAGAACTAGAGGGAAGGGGAAGGATATCCATTCCTTTACGGAGGAGTTGAAGTCATACACTGGCGAAGACTTGTGTTCCTTACTGAGACTCTAGGCAAAAGATTCCAATTTCTCATGACTTAGGCTAAATTGAAGTCCATGGCTAATACCTTTTAGTTGAGAAAGCAATCTAGAAAACAAATTCTACAGAGAAATGAGTTTTAACAGTAGGGATGAGAAAATTGATCACTGTCATTTAGAAAGGAGTTATTCAGCACCATCAGCACACTCAACTAATGGGCAAAAGTACAATTCTTACAGTGCGATATGCCTTTCCTTTCTTAGGCCAAAGTGCACCCAAAATGCATTTTCTGCATTAATGATTTTAAACCAGAAAATGGCTGACTTAAATGTGGCTCTTCCTTCTGCTTGGAGTGACCTCTTCCTAAGTTCCACTGCCTTAAAAAAAACAAGAAAAAAAGCCCCTCTCGATTTTGTGGTGAGGGTAAGAAGGTGTTTATTAATTTAGTCGTAAACAAATAAGTATGACATGTATGACATTAGGTCTTTTTTCCTGGATTACAGTGTTACAATGAATCATAACAAGCAAGTAATAAAGAGCAACTATACACATAATCTTGTCTCTTTTTTTCTGGAAGGGGTAGTCAGACAATTATTATTCTTTACATTTTCACAATAAACCCCAACATATGCCTTTGCATAGAATCACGGTAATATATATAATTAAGGAATTAGTTTTCATGCCCAAACCTAGTATTGCAATATAATAGATTGAAGCAGGATTGAAAAAAAACCTTGTTATACAAATGACAGTGACATTTGGGAGAAGTAATGCTTTACTGAGCTAGAAAGAGAAAAACCTTTTCTTTTTATATCACAAAAAAATGACTTCATTTACTCCCTTGATTTGATCCCTCATGAAGCCCAAGGTTTATATCAACAAATACATGTATAATGCTTGTAAGTACAAACTCACAAATCTGAATGAAGATTTTTACAAATATGCTACTTAAAGTTATAAATCTGTAGTTTTTCATCATGACTTCCATTAAAGAAAACATTCATAATAGCCCATTAGAATTTGTAATAACCTTCATCAGTATATATACAATTTTTCACACGCTGTCAGCTATTTGATTCACAAAGGAGATTAAAATTATAGCTGTGACAACCTTTAAAAAAATAAAATTACTTAAAATCTCATAATTCATGGGCTACCACTATTTTCTTAACTTAGCAGGCATGCAGTTGCAAACTGCCTATAAAGTAAATTGACATAATCACATGCAGAAACATACAACTCTCCTTCCAACTTCTTCCCCCTCATATTTCTCCTACTATGATCATAGATTTTATGAATAAATCTTTAGATATTAAGATACTAGGCCTTTTAACTTAGATCGCTGTCTTACAATATTCTTATTATAATTGTGTCTACATTTTAATTAAAATTACTTATATTGATAGGATATGAACCCAAGGATATATCCAGGCATCAAAAAATGCATAGCAGGGCATTGCATTTGAAGGACTAGTTAATGACACATATGATTTTTAGTGTTTCTTTTCAGCTGGTACTTAACCATATCAAACTATATCTTCATCTAAATCATATTTTTTAGACAAATAATAAACAATTCCCAGAAATAATAAGCTTCCTAGAAAAAAAAAAAGTATGATTGTCAATATGAAATGCCATATGAGAAGAAAACTATTTATACCCAGCACACACTGAAAATATTGTAAAACAAATCTAAGATAGAGATTAGATACATATCTGAATACTGCTGATTTCTACTTTATTGCTGATGAGTACCAGCAGCAATGACAGCATTTATTAGCGGGACAGTGCTGCTATATCCAGTGACATATGCTGGGAGCACTGCTCCTTGCATCACACAGATGTCATGGACGTTGTACTAAACTTGGAAAAGATTCACACTGTCACTGAGCAGAAACATTTTGAAATTACATTGGCTTTTTGAGCTTCCTGCATTAATTCATTTCCATCACTAGAGAGAAAAGCAGAGATAAATGTCAGGCTGTCTATTTAATTCCCTTCTTATTTTTTCAGCAAGGTGATTGTAAGCTATAGCAAGGTTTAGGCTAACCTCCTTAAACATTTGAACAAACTTACCATGGTAATATTGTTGATGTTTAAAATATAAAGCAGAAGCTACACAGTAAGATATTTTGTCATTCTTACTGGATTCAGTTTTATAGGAACGTGCTTAACTCATATCTGTCTTTCCTAGACTGGTTAACCTAATTATCTAGATGCTTGGCTATTAGCACATTCAAATTATCTTTAATTTTACATATATTAGACATATTTATTTTATATGCCTACAGCAAATTCTGTGATTTGATTATTTCAATTTCTAGGTCCAGTCAAAATTATCACTAACAGATGTAATATTGACTTCATGTTTTATTTATGGAGTATAAACTTCAGATACAGGATTCATTTTTCTTCCTGTGAAACTGAAACCAAATGCTAAACTACTGAGAGATTTGGCCAGAGAAGAACTTTGTAAAGAGACAGCCAAATTCACACTGCCACTGAGCAAGTACCATTCCGAAATTATTTACTAGGGAGAAGGACAGCTCCTGTCTGAGAAACTTACTGCCACCTTGCTTGGAACTTACACCCTGGATCATCAATTACTGTAAACAGAGGAATCTCAGCTGTCTGGGAATACACTAGTTAGTAACTGGAATATCTACAATTGGTGTACTAGTGATTGATTAGCATATCTACCATATCTGTGGCAGCCTTTTAAAATACACAGGAAAAGTGACCAACTTGAATTATTGAAATTCAGAGTTATTTCTACCTGAAATTTATTTACTTATGTTCTGAAAGATAAGTCATAGTTTAATATGTTTTCCCCTTATATATTGGTTGAGAGATTAAAAAACTGAATGGGCTGTGACAATGCATTAAGCGGCTTTGCTCTGCAGGTATAAAAATTGGGACAGCTCTAGAAAAATCTTACAAGAGTCACAAAAAACCTTGTCTTTGCCTACCCCTACATAGCTGAGCACTTCAACACATGATTCAGTCTTAAAATTGGTTTAGTTCTCAACACTAGACAGCAGTGAAATGCCATCATACAAGCTTTACTGATCACCCTGGCTGCAGTGGCCACTCTGATTGCTCAACAGCCCATGGGGCTGTGCTAATGCTGATATCACTAGAGGTTGTGGCAGCCTCTCAAATGGTTATGAAGATGGATGGACAGTGAACACCAAGTGCTTACCTTTAGTTTGTTTAGCTACGGTCTGGTTTGATTTTTTTGGAATGTGTTCAAATTTGCCCAAGGTTTCCCTGCCTAGACTTTACATGAAGTAGAACATCCAATGCTGAATATGTTCACGTGCACATTAGTAGCTCACAAAGATTTCTCTTTTATACACACTACTCTTCTCAGATTGCTTTCATTCAGTGACAAAAGTATTTCAAACGACTTGAAACAGTTAACCTGCCAATAGTCCCATATACCTTCACACCATAAGTAGCCAAATGTAATGCATGTAGAATAGTGACAGAGAATGAAAAATAGATTGTGTGTTTTAGGTTTGGAGCAGTAAATTATCATGTTCTTCATTGAGCTCTCCCCAGGCTCAGCCAACCATACATCATTTGTCAATATTCCAAATTCAATCTATAAATTAATGTCATGATTTTTGTGCTGTCACTAAATGTATTCTGTTCTCAGGAGAGGTCAGGAACTGCAGAAATCATCTAATTTTATGAGGTAATACATATTCACAAATCCCAGGAGATGTGACCTATATTCCATGTAGATGATCAGAAGCCTTTTTATCTCAGCTGATACCTGGATTCCACTCCAGTGTTAGCAAACTTGTGGATGTCAAATGGGTTTTTGCATTAATCTTGAAGGGAAAGGAAGAAGAAATATGCCCAAACACAATAGGACTATGTTAAGTAATTGTATCTTCTATTATCTTTAGAGAAATTTTTAAAGTGGAAAAAAAAATGTGGAAAAAAGAAAGCAGTCTAGAATTTCATCACCTATTTATGTCTCCACTGGCCTATTAGTACCAAGTCAGTAATGTCCCATACCACTACTTTCCAGAAGAGAAGACTGAAAGGATTAGAAGCTTGAGTGAGTGGTAACCAAAGTAAACAGATATGCCAAAAATCTGAGAGCCTAAGTACTGGTAGTGCTAATAATGAAAAAAAAAAA